>OZ005652.1:41925840-42268340 GCA_963930645.1 Salticus scenicus | reverse complement strand
ACTCACTGACCGTCTGTGCAGCCAAGAAAAAGATTTCCTATGTTAATTGCCCACTGGATTTTTTGTAAGAAATTATTAAAAATCGAGGAAATTTATTTCCCGATTTTAATCCTTATATTTGGGTATAGATATGTATTAGTTATCGCGGGTGTTAGATTGAATTATTTTGCTGTCAAATTGACAAAATTTTAATTTTAAATTTTTAAACTCTGTCGCCCTTGGCTTTTTTTATTATTATTATTATTATTTGGCGATCAAAAGCGTAACACGAAAATATACATGCCAGATGTATGCATTGTACGAAATGTAATATGTATTATTCATTGTACGTATGTATGACATGTAATATGTATTGTACGAAATATTGTTTCATATTATTCATTACTCTTTTAATATAAGTTGTTAAAATAACCATGATTTTTGAAAGGAATTAAATATTTTCGCCAGATAATTTGGCGATATTCTTTTTTTTTCGCCAAGGATGACAGAAATGAAATCTATTCCGCTGCAAAATATTAGTATCTTACATCAGATATTTTATTTAGACATTTGACTTCAAACTATGATAGAATATTTATCATTTTCCTTTTAATTTGTATATTATTAGTATATTAAAATTTAAAAGCATGGTATATAAAAAGGTTTTTTTTTTTTTTTTTTTTTTATTTTAATCTTATAATTATTCTTATCTTAATCCTCAATGTTTCCCATCTTTATTGACTTGAATTTACTATTAAAATTTTAACATACTCAAAAACTTCTCATCACTTCGTTAAAATACACTAAACTTTTCCAAAATCTTTTTGTATTTAAAATGATACATGTATTTACTTTAAATGTCCAATATTTCATAAGATTTCCAATTTTAAAGTTTTAAAATATTTATCAAATTTACTTATTTTTCTGGTTTAGCCTTATTGTTTTCCCTTTTATAACTACAGCTGTTGCCCTCTTTAAAATATTTAAAATGATGAGGTCATTTAATAGTAAAATTATCCATTATAGCATATATTATATTTCACTCCTCCATAAAAATTGATTTTAAAATCGTCTGTTTCTTTTATACTTTTATTTTAATAGAATTTTAATAGAATTTAATTTATATATTAGTCATTTTAGCAATTTTATCCAAAGTAGCATTAGAAATAATATATATCACTTCTCCATTAAAATTTATAGGACCCTACAATAAAATTAATTTGTGCTTAATATCAACACTACGAAAATTTTTATCAATCGCTTCCAAATTTTGACCTAAGTTTCAAATCTCAACCCTGTGGGTTTTTACATCGGCTACAACGTTTTCGTCTTTGTTCGTAAATAATAATTTAACTGTACTAAATAGTTTACAGCCGTATAATTCAACGTGTAACTTAGTCACAGCAACGCGTGGCCGGGTCTGCTAGTATATATATATATATTTTGTAATTTTTTTTTTGTAATTTTTAGTTATATATATATATATATATATAACTAAAAGGCAAGTGTAGAACTTTTTTGCTTTTTTAAAACGTAAAATCCAAAGTAAAATTTAAATTAAAAATATTTTCATATCAACATATTTTTATAAAAGTATATTCTTGAAGCTCTTCTTTGATATAAAAAATAATAATAAGGATTATGTAAGAGGGAAATTAAACATATGGTATAGACTTAAGTACATGAATTTATGGGGAAACAAAAAAATTTAACATCTTATACTGAAACTGATGAAAACAGTCCATGTGCAATAACACATTGCGTTTTATTCACTTGATTAATATAAGAATGTTTTGATGACAATAGAGCTCTTTTTTGAGAGTCATGAACCTGTAAATTCATTTAGTTTGTTCAAGAGATATCGAATCAAACAATGAGAGTCAAAACATTTCAAAAAATGTAGTTTGCCTTTCATAAAAATAGTAAACTATATTAATAACTTATATTTTGTCACAAACGCAACATGCCTGTCAATACAGATCTAAATTCTTTTTGCGTTTTGTTTGAGGGGGGGGGGGGATGGGGGAGAATCTAATTTTGGAGCGTTGTTAGGCGGGGTAGGCCCTTGAATGCTATAATTTTCCCTGAAAACCCACCAGATTTGGATTTTACATTCACTAACTATCCACAAACTACAAAACATAGCCAAATTGACTGCAAAAATATTTTTACCAAGTGAAAAAACTGTGTTTCAGAAGAAACCTATATTTGGCAAAAGTAAAAAAAAAAAAAAAAAAAAAAAAAGGTACAAATTTCGTGCACTTTAAAAAATATAATGAAACGAGACTTTATGAATCAAAATTTGTTTCACAATGAACAAACTGTGAAACAAAAAACTTTGGTAAGAATAATCGAAAGAAATATTTGACATTTAAACATTAGGAATTTACATATGTTACTAAATCTCCTATTATAGAAGTTGATGATGTGATCACTGGCACTTTGCTGATATTTTTAGGGTTGATGGCGGTAGCAGTTTGCTGAACATGACCTGGCCACTTCATGATGGTTGATCTGTTACCCCGTTAAAATTTTCCATTATGGGGGATTGGGAAAGGGACCAGCAACCAGTCAGCATTACTCACTCAGACAACCTTTAGGCAGAAACATCTGGTCTGTCATTTAGATATCTCAACAGAAATAAGCCGCAGGTAAAGGAAAACACCATTAAACAATGGCAGAAAGAAATACAATTTTTATTAAAATCACAATCAACTGATTGGGAGAAAATCACATTTTAATGATTTTTTTTTTTTTTCCGACTGAGTGAAAATAATGCCTGGACCGGGAGTCGAACCCCGGATCTTTGACTTACAAGGTCAAGGCTCTACCAACTGAGCTATCCAGGCCGACAGCCGGTCAGCATTATTCACTCAGACAACCTTTAGGCAGAAACATCTAGTCTATCATTTAGATAGCTCAACATAAATAAGCCACAGGTAAAGGAAAACACCATTAAACAATGGGAGAAAGAAATACAATTTTTATTAAAATCACAATCAACTGATTGGAAGAAAATCATATTTTAATGAATTTTTTTTTTTCTCGACTGAGTGAAAATAATGCCTGGACCGGGAGTCAAACCCCGGATCTTTGACTTACAAGGTCAAGGCTCTACCAATTGAGCTATCCAGGCCGACAACTAATCAGCCTTACCGACTCAGACAACCTTTAGGCAGAAACATCTGGTCTATCATTTAGATAGCTCAACAGAAATAAGCCGCAGGTAAAGGAAAACACCATTAAATAATGGGAGAAAGAAATACAATTTTTATTAAAATCACAACCAACTGATTGGAAGAAAATCATATTTTAATGAATTTTTTTTCCGACTTCTGCCTAAAGGTTGTCTGAGTGAGTAATGCTGACCGGTTGTTGGCCTGGATAGCTCAATTGGTAGAGCCTTGACCTTGTAAGTCAAAGATCCGGGGTTCGACTCCCGGTCCAGGCATTATTTTCACTCAGTCGAAAAAAATATATATTTAAAATTTTTTAAATAGGTACTGTACAAAATGTTTGTGTACAGGGACACCCTATAAAATTCCAATGCATTGCGTTTTAGACAGGCATTTTTATAAATCACATTTAAATAACTTTCTAATGTAAAAATCATAAAGAAATTGAATTTTACAATTAATATGCTAAAATAATGTTTTGCCTAAAATAGGATATGGGTAGCCTTCAGAGGGGCCTTTAAAGGGATACGTTTAAATATTCAGATACATTAAGGGCTTCATTTTGTATTGCGGTAAGCCATTTTAACACTTTCCAATAATTCCGAAGAGTAATTATGAATAGAATTAGTCAACTTGTATGCCTTTCAGTTCTTCTGCCTGTCCGTTGTAATGGTAACTTAGACATAGAGCATTGAAAGCTATACAATAAGTACGCACATTTGGAAAGTGTTAATAATCGATGCGTAGTGCATGATTTTTCCGTTATTGTTTAATATTATCATTATTTACTTTGTTTTGCCACCCTTTTTTCTGTTCATATTACAGTGATTTTCTACAAATTTCACTGAGAAGAAATTCTGTAACTGACATCTAGAATCTAAATTGTGGCTCTAGAAAAAATAGTTCCATGTCATCCTTATAAATTCTAGTCGCCTTTGAAAGCGAGTTCTAGAAGCCCCTATTAGAATTCTACAGAGTTTGCCTATATTCTCGAGGGCAAAGTTATTTAAAAATCTCTGCAAATAAATGAGACTACAAGAAGCGGGTTTCAGCAACTATAATCTTGGTTTGTTACCAAATTCTAGCAAATCAAGCGAGAATTTCTCGCAATACAAATGATTCAGAATATTTAGAGTATTCAGAATATTATTTAACCATCTAGAATTGTGTACACAAGAAATTCTCGATAATTTCGTGTATTCAGTTTATTGGCGTGCCTTATGCGCTTAGCTTGGAAGTCAATATTTCTAGTTAAGGGATTTAGAAAATGGCCACTTATTCATTCTAGTGGAAGGCTGTATATTTTTTTTTTCTCAGTGTTTAATATAAATATACACATATACATATAAAATTATGGTTCATCCTGGTCTTTCTTAAGAGGACAGACCTTATATGGTCTTAAGAGGAAAGACCTTATATGGTCTTTCCTTTCCATCCATCTTTTTCCTACCATCTTTGATTATAATTTTCTATACTAAGAATGGGATGAATTATTCACTATCAATTTTATTCTTGTTGTAATCGCAAGTTATGATAGTCTTCAGAAAATGGGGAGAAGAAGGAATTTCTTCAAAAATAAATTTTAAATCAGACATTTGTTCTTAATATATATATATATATATATATATATATATACAGTCCGTTAAGAAATTATAAGACCACAAGCGTATAGGTGCATATCTGGAGAACGGAGCATAATATGCAAATATTTAGTTGCGTATTTAAAATTGATCGAGAAACACATCCTATACTAATTCTAACTTTTAAAATTAAAATAAAATTCACTAAAACTTATTCATTTTTCTAAAAATTAAAGACAGTGACTGTTAAGAAATTATAAGACCACTTGAGAAAATTAACATATTACACATGACGTCAAACTCAATATGAAGCGCATGCGTCAGTATTTCGTAAAAGCATTACCTACGAAGCAAATGCTTAGGTTTTGAATGTGTTATCTACGATTAATTTGATGATGACTTGAGGTAAAGAATTATCGGAGTGCTAAGTGAAAAAAATTTTAATTTATAAAGGATCTGGTAAATCTAAAAGAGGTATTGCGAGGTTAATGAACCGTTCTAAAATTGCCATTCGCAATGCCATAATCAGAAAAGATTATTCAAACAAAATAAAACGATTTGTCAGAAAAAATATTTTTAGAGCACGTGATAATAGACAAATTTTTTGACTAACAACTAAAAAAGATCTTTCAACTCGTGTAATTTCGAAACGTTTCAGCAAGAAAACTTCACATGTAACAGTCTGAAAGAGTCTTAAATTAAATATTAATACGTAATTTATGAAATTGAAGAAAAACACAAAGTTATTGAAACGCCATCGAGAAAAAAGACTAAAATGATCTTAAAACGTCATGTCATGGAATGATGAGTGGAAACAAATTATATTTTCTGATGAAAAGAAATTTAAACTTGACTTTCCAGATAGTTACAAACACTGTTGGCATGACTTGAGGAAGGAACCAAAAGACTGTTTCAGTCGGCAAATGGGGGAAGGATCAGTAACGATTTGGGGGACTTTCAGTTATGAGGGATTGTGTGATATACAGCATATTTCGGTTCATATGAACTCTACACAATATCAGTCTATGCTATATGATCATGTGACATCGTTTGAACTTTTATTAGGTGGTGCTAACTGGATGTTTCAACAGGTCAATGCTGCTTGTCATGCATCTAAATCCACTCAGGAGTGGCTTAAAAAAGAAAAAATAATGTTTTGTCATAGCTAAGTCAAAGTTCAGACTTGAACCCCATGGAAAACCTATAATGTATATTATCTCGCAAAGTTTATGCTAATAAGAAACAATTTTCATCTGCCAATGAACCGAAAGTATCCATTGCGAAATAATGACACAATATTTCTAAAACTGAACTTAATCGCCTGGTTACTTAAATGAAAAACAAAGTGTTTGAGGTCATCAGGTAAAACGGAAGACAAATTTCATATTAATTTTCTATACTATTTTGTTTTTTGACACAGGTTATTTTTTGATTATTTATAATAAATATTTTAATTAAACTTTTATTACATTGTACCAAGTTACTGCAAACTAATTATAATAAATATACAGCAATACGTTATTTTATGTATTTAAATTATGGTTAGAATCTTTATTTTTCTTATAATTTACAAAATTAAAGTGGTCTTATAATTTCTTAACGGACTGTATATATATATATAAATAACCAACTCTTTTATTTTTCCGAAAGATTCCACACCACAAATTTTCTATAATTTTTTTAATTTTTTTATTCCTACGAAATAAATACAACAAATTTCATTTAAAACAACAATAGTGATAACGGAACTTAAATTTAAGGATATTGGTATCTATGATATTGCAGTAAAAATCCCTTATTTAATCTTTCATTTTTGCTGCTTTTATTTATTATATGCTTATTGTTTTCCTTAAATATTTGCCTTATAACTTCTGTCAACATTTTTAATGACAGTGACTTCTCATTAAAAATATCATCATGTCTTGTCTTAAATGATTAAGATATTAAAAAAAGAATTTTTTATTTTATTTTATTTATTTATTTATTTATTTTTATAATTATTATTTTATTTATGTATTTATTTATTACTATTACTATTATTATATTTATTTATTTCTTTTTGATTAAATGTACAAAAATTATCCTACTAGTCCTAGAACTTACACATGAGTCGTAATTCTATAAACAATCATTCTACTTATTATTATCTCGTGTTTTCTTTTTTCCCAGTAATATATATATATATGTATGTATATGTGTGTGTGTGTATATCATATATTGTATAATTGTCTTTAATTTCATAGAATTGTTTTTGGCCTCTTTAATGAGACTGATAATTAAATAAATATATATATATATATTTTATTCGTAAAAAAGAAAATAATCAATAGGAATTTCTTTTGCGTCAATTAAAAAAAAAAAAAAAAAAACTAGGAAAATGATACTGCTCTATCTCCAATATGGCAGAATATGCAAGCCGAGTACCAACAAGCCGCTTATTTCAAGTAACCACGGTCTTCCCATGCCCTCCTTATCTAGATGCCTCTCGCGTAGCTAGGAAACTAGGCAACAGTTGAAGCGGTAGACAGCGCCACCTGGTATAGATTGCACGAGTTTTTTATTCAACAGCCACCAAGAAATTTTAAAAGTGGGATATGATACACATAAAAGACGAAAAGAATCGAAGAAACGTCGATTACTTATATCATGTATCACTTCTTTAAATTATTGGTTACAGTTGAATAAAAAAGTCTTATACTCTGTACTAGGTTGCGCTGTCTACCGTTTCACCTGTTGCCTAGTTTCCGAGCTACGCGACAGGCATCTAGTTAAGGAGGCTATGGTCTTCCCTTACAGTAGTACCTCAAAAAAAAGGGACATGCAAGGGACCGAAAATTTTGCCCTTTAATTAGAGTTATCCCTTCTTCAGAGGTATTAATATTTTTATGCGTTGTACATAAATCAAACTTTCCTTAACAATTTAAACAGAAATACAGTAACAGGAATTTTTAAAGTCTCAGAATGCAGTGTAATATAGTACCCGTTTTATATTCAGTGTTTTAAGTTTTTCATTCATAATAAATAAATCTCTCAATTAATGAAATAATTAAAATTATGAAAGAGAAGGAGAAAAGTTTTTGTACTTAGGAAAATTTATTTGAAATAATCGATAACACAGGTTGTCTTTTCACAAACAGTTTTTTTCCAAATGGATATTAAACTGACATATTATTTCAAGATCTTCATAATCACAATAATCTACCATGAGTTCTTTTGGTTGTGAAGTGTATTTTAAGGCATTTTCGTAGCTTTTGACACCAATTTTTTTCCCACTATATCCTCTTCTTCACTATTTCGGGATCCTTCAACGCGCTTTCAAGAACTACAGGCGACACCATACCAAAGCTCTGATATGATCATTTGTCTCATCAGTGCAGAAATTTTCATCAGTGACCAGTATCCACTGGAAAGCATTCAAGACACTCACACATGTGCAAGTTTATCACTGTTTTCATACGTATCTTGTGAAATTACATGTTGTAGAAATAATTTTCTGTATTGAACCTTGAAACGTCAGATAATTCCTTGATCTAAAGTTCGCAGTAGTGAAGAAGTTGCATTTGGTGGGAAGAACAGTAATTTCCCAAACTGTTCCCTCTTCTAAATTGAAACCTATTCTTCAGAATAGAAGGCATAATAAATTTTTCATCTTTTATGATTCCTGTAGCACAAAACCTACCTTCACTTGTTCGAAAATTGTCGATAAACTCTCAAAATAAAATTTGTATTTTGTAATTTTTAGGTGTCCCTTAATTATAATGTCTCTTAGCCAGGGGTAAATTTGGTAAAGGTCCCAATTTAAATTAACTCAGGCCAGAGGAAAAGTACCGAAAATAGAGGTGTCCTTTCCTCAGAGGTGTCCCTTACAAGACGTTTCACTGTTTATTAATTTGGATACTTTGCAATCTAAAACTTACAATACTGCACTCAATTCATTTAAGTCATTTTCGCATAGAAATAAAATTAATGAATAAAAATCTTACCATTAAAAAAAGAAAAAAAAAAATTAAAAGTTTTTGCATGTAATTCAAGTTTACAATTGCGAGAGTATATTTAAATAAAAACTTTTAATAGGGATCTGAAAATACTATTGTAACTCCATGCATATATTAATACTAAGATAAGGTTTTATTTATTAATTAGATATTGTATTAAGCATGGGTATATGGATAACAGGCATTCTTGAATTATTATTAACTTTCACTCGTAGAATCAAATTTGTAATATTTTTTTCCTGCATTTTTTTTTCCCTTTAGAGTTAAAAAAAAAAGAAAGTTAAAAAAAAAAGAAAGAAAGAAAGAAAAAGAAAGAAGCGAAAGAAAGAGAAGAAAGAAAAAAGGTGGGTAGAAAATGAATGATTGTGGTTATAAATGAAGTAGTTGATATTAAAAATATTAATATCAATAACAATATTAATAATAAAAGTCCAATTGAAAATTCGGAATATTAAGCGATAAAAAAACATATATTTAAGCTTTGAGAACAAAGTTTCACTAAAGAAGAAAAGCTATTCAATACCTCATTGTAGTAATATTAAAATTCAAAACATTATAAATTTAACTTATTTGTCAACATTCTTTTCAATTTTAATTTTGTGTTCTTCGTGAATAAAAATAACAATATATAAAATCAAGGGTACAAAATAATTGTACGTATGGAGGTTTTCTTTTCTTTTTTTAATGATGTTTTGGAACAAAGGCAAACAATGTTATATTTGATACATTAATGGATTTTATATATTTAAGTTTCATGTTTATCGAAAATTATAAAGTGAGGATATTTTTCTTCTAATTTTTGTCAGAAGAAAGCCTGCAGCTTCTACAGTGGTAGCTCCATTTATGACTTTTATATCTTTATAAATCATGTATAGTAATGTTGTGCATTGTTTCCTCGAATTAATTAGTCGATTATTTACTTTGGAGATTGATAATCTTCGTTCTTAAAATAGCACGAATTTTTTTTTTCTTTAATTTGTTCATAATAGACAAGATAAATGCAGTTTTAATTATATTGTCTCATAATAATAATAGCAGGAGACTTGACGTTGGAGTATTAAAACAGGAATAAACTACTACGTCAGAAACGCCAAAAGAAAATTATTGAGGTGCATACAGCTGTTTCGGTAGCCTAAAGCGTACCGTCTTCAGTGCAAAAAGAATTCTGAATCTGGAGAAGTGCGCGTATATATAGGAGAGGGACCAGATTTAGTTCCCATTGGTTGAACTAAATCCGGTCTAATGACTAAGTAATGACTGTTTAATTTTGTAAATTATCTTATTATGAATGATATACTTTGTGTTAAAAAAAAAAAAAAAAAAAAAGAAAAAAGTAAGAAAAAAAGAAAGAAAGGAAATATTCATGAAAATTCTAATAAAATCCAAAAATGCTCTGACGAAACCCTGATAAAACCTAAAAGTACGTACTCTCCGCATTTTTTCAGGAATCTCTCATGAATGAATTTTTTTTTTAATTTATTCCTACCACTCTTTTCATAAGTAAATTCTATGCAGTATAATCATGTCACATTATCATGAATAAACCAGGGCATCTATTCTCCGACCAAACTGTACCTCAATTCACGCTGTGGCAGTCGTTATTTTGATCACGTGACGTCATATTCCGACATTTGATTTGACGACTATCGTTGTTTAAGGACGGTCGGATCAGAGAATAGATACCCTGAAGTATTTTTGCATGAAATTAGTGGTGGCAAAACAAGTAAAAATTTATTATCTCTGAGAGAATCCTGAGAAAAGGGCGAAGAGCACGACTCCTGTAAAACCAGGAAAAAAAAAAAAAAAAAAACACTAGGCTGCTTTTTTTTTTTTTTTTTTTTTTTTTTTTTTCCCAACCCGATATGCCCGTTTCTAGAATTTGCAACTTTTTTATTCAATAGTCACCAATATCTTTCAGAAATGATATTTGATGTATATAATAGATAATTAATCATCCCAAATATAGCTTCTCAAAATTATTGGTGACTACTGAATAAAAATTCGCCAAGCCATATACATCACTGGCCCGAAGAATGTATTTTAAGAATATATGTATCAATTAAATGGTTTTATTCAGAGTACATTTTTTTTTAACTGCGTCTTTTACTGTTCTATGTAAAGACTTATCTTCTACATATATCTGCAGAATGCACAATAAATTAACGAGAAATCGTTTAAATAGTAATCTGAAATCAGCATGCGTACGTGAAGGTTTCTGGACGCCATAAGCTCTTTCAAATTTTAAACAGACACAATTTTAATTTTTTGCTTTTGGGTTTGAAAAAAAGTAAGTGCACATTGAAAAATAGTAGTTGCACATTGAAAAATAGTAATTGCACATTGAAAAATAACATACAGGGCTTTTAGCAGTCCTTTAATTGAATACCATTTCTAGCTGTCTCCGTGTTATTGAATCGGCACAGCAAACGATTACTCATGTTTATATTAAAAAAAAAAAAAGAAGAAGTTGTATTAAAGCCCTTTAACTAACATTATATAGATAAGATAAAAAATATATTTGAAAATATTTTAACATTTGAAACATTTGTAAGATTATCGCTTTATTTGCATGACTAAAAATTTACACTTCACAACAATATAACATTTTACATGATATGTTACTTTGTAAATTTTGAAGGTGACGTATTACATGAAAAACTTCTTGCATGCATACAAATAAATCATTTGAATTATTACAAACTTTTAACACAATTTACTGTAAAGTAATTATCATTGCGATATAAGTAAAACAATGCCAAATAAGTTCTTTATACATAAGACATAAGCATAAAATAAATGCACTTCATTATCTAACGATGTATACTAAATATTTAAAATCACGATCTAGTTTTTTTTGTAATATTAAAATAGATAAAATATTTATGTATTTGCTTTAAAATTAGAAAATGAACCAAATTTTAATATTGCAAGCTATATAGACGTAAAACAACAATTTTGGAAATACAAAAACAAATCGGAATATTCAAATTAAACAGAGCGGGTTCAGTTACCTCAAATGAAAAGAATTATAGGCTAAATCACATCCATATTTTTTTTTACATTAGTCTCTTGAGTATACGGTTATGCGGTTATGAGTTCTGTGAAAAAAAAAAAAAAAATCAAGGATAAGGGACAAAAAGGCACTGCAGTGGTATTAAATTGTATAAAACTTTGCGATTTAAAATTTATGGGCAATCTGATCTGCGGATTATATTACATGCATAAAATTTTAAAACGTACGTACTATTTGCCACAATTTTGAATAAGGAATGTCAGCTAATATGGATATATCATCTTCATATTGGCTGGCAACACCAAATAAGTTCATTTTTATTTTCTGTTTATATGGAAAACAAAATGTCCTTTTTTGGATCAAATTTTAGAAGTTTAGTTTTTGTTACGTTTACAAGTTTTGAATTCCCAAAATTTGAAAATCGCTTTTTTAACGGTTGGTCTGTGTATGCGGCTGTCAGCAACATATGTCTAAAGAACTAATCGTCGCAAGAATTCTAAATTCGTGTTTTTAAATCTGTATCATATATTGATGACACACTAAATTTTTCATTGAGATCAAGACAAATGATTCACGTACAGGGACATTCAAGATGTTTCAAATTTATACGGACGTAATTTCTGGTAGGTTCAATGTAATGTCCATAAGCTGCCCGAAACACGATTGAAGGAACAGACTTTTTTGCATGTGCTTAAAATCACGTTTTGTGTAGATTTTAGTATGAAAATCAGGCATCATTTTTTTTATAGGACTACTCGAAGCATTTCGATACATTGGTGCTACAATTCCAGATTACTGGAAATGTATTACATGTTGTGTTAGGGGTTTTTCATACAAGACTAAATTTAAGGACAGTATGTGACATGTATATAATTCATCGACAATATACAGGGCTACTAGTGACGGCTCGTGCACCGAAAATAGGTCAAGAGGCAGACAGTATTTTACACTGTATTCATTTATAGAATATAAATTTACATTTAAATAAGTATTTTTAGTTAATTTTTCTTAAGACTAGGCTTAATAAAAATTATGCATTAAAAATACTTAAATATTATTTTTGAGCTCTACGCGTATTTTTGGTTAGTTCGATTTTCAGCTCTGATTTTTTCATACTATCACGTTTGGAGGTCACATGTATACGAAAGGGAAATTTTTAGCATTTAATTTTTTTATGTGTCTGTTACGAGCATAACTTAAAAGCAAACAACTGCAGGAAATTCAAATTTGTTATTTTGAAGTTCGTATGAAGTTCGTATGAAGTTGCCACTTGTAAAGTTCGAACAAGGTGTATCTGATAATAATTTGGAATAAACATTTAAATTTAATAACAACCTTGATTTTTCTTTTTTCTTCTTTTTTTTTTTTTTTTTTTTTTTTTTTTTTTAATGTAGATACTGCATTTGAAAAAGATTGACGGGATTGGTATCCTCTTCCCCTCACACAGAATTACATGTGAAATAAAGCTCTTCCTAAATTCTTAAAAGAAAAGAAATTATTTCCTAAAAATTCATTTTAATAAATAAATATTTTATTAAAAAAATATTTTCCTAAATATCTATTTCTTAAATTTATTTTTAAAGTAAACTGATTTCTTTAACCTTATTTAATCGTTCTTTACTCCTTAATCTGCAATCGGTATTTATAGTATTAAAAAGGCAGGGTAAGAGAAAATCGTGTGAATGATACTCCACATTATATCTGTACTGATAAGTATAAAGGGTTTAAGTCCAAAATGTCGATTTTGAGTTAAGTACATAATCAGATCCTGAAAGAAATTCTTTATCGATTGGTATAAAGGATTCAAATCCATGTCATTTAGTCTTTGAGAAAATCCATTGGTAAAAAAAAGATTCAAGTAAGAAATTCAGCATTAATCTTTGTATAAAATATTTAATTTAGTTTTTTTTCCTTTTTAAAATGAAGGTTGACAATCACTGAACGGTACAAAGGGTATACATCAACATAATACCTTTTTCCTAATCGATTCTTCTGATTAGTCTTTAGTTAGATTAACTTTATTTTTCGTCTCCTGAAAAATCAAGAATATGGGCTTAAATCCTTTATACTTATTGTATTTATTTACACCTCTAAGCGACATTTTTTTTTTCACTGTTGCAGAAAACACAGGCTCTTTTTTTTTTTTTTTTTTTTTTCTTTCGGTAATGAAACCTGCATAGTCACAAAAACTATGAGCACAGATAATTTGGCTCTTTTTATTACTTTTGATACTTCGAAGTTTCAATTGAATTTTTTGCATAGGAGGTGCCAAATCATCTCATGCTTAATTTTGAATCACCCGGTAAATTATCAGAAAAGCTTTATTACGCTACCTCAAAATGGAGGCAAAACTTACACATTTCATGTAGAAATTTAATTAATAGCAATACTAATGCATACCTGCGACCCATCTCATTAATAAGTGCAAAACTGTTAACGCCCCTTTTACACCACTTTATTTTTAGAGTAATTCTCTCCAAATGTTGTTACAATTAAATAAGAATATAATTATTTTGAAAAACGACTGTTGTGAAAAAAAGGGCGGCTACTAAAAATTTCACGCTTCATAATGGAACAGTTGACAAGTGTGCTAACGAATATTACACTATTTCTGTTTGCTAAAACAAAAATTCACTAACAACAATTGTTTCACAACATTGTAGAAACAGGACACATTTACTTGCAATGATATTTCAAAAGTGAATTTTATATATAATGAAGTAATATATATAATATTGTCTGGTGGCATTAATTTTATGTCATCAAATATCAATAGGATATTTATAGATATCAAACATTTGAGATTTAAATAACAATGTTTTACATTCATTTTTTACACAAAGTGCATCGTAAATTTTTATGATTACTAAAGAAACATTAAGGATAGAAACTTCATTTTTTTTTTCATAGTTAACATCAAAATATATGCATTTTTCCAGCCTTCTTGACAATTCGAATGTCGCCATATAGGAGGGGTGAAAGTTCCTTTATATACGGCTTTCTCAAACCATATATTTACCAACAGAAATAGTTATGGTTTGCAACATTATCAACGTATGAGTAATATATATACTCATATTAAATTTTCTCTATAGGTAATAGCTTTAAAATTTACTATGAAATGTTCCAATCACACACAAATATAGCACGTATTATTTGTAGCGAAATATTATTCGTATAGAAACGTTGTGCAACAATCGATTGAAATTTATATTGCTGTCATAGTTAAATCTTGAATATTTTGAATTCCAGTGAGTGGATAAAATAAAATAAACAAATTAAAAGAGTTTCAGGCGTAAAGGATTGGCAACATTTTAGTATTTTGAAAAGTATGTGAGGTTGAGACTGTAGAAGGATACCACAATTTATTTGAAATTAAGCTGGATCTAGCAAAGTATTGAGTTGGGATGGTTAAATCTCTTCGTAGCCTGTGACTCGGCGAAATTTTAGGTCGGTTTAGTTTTGTGTCGACATGGTACTGCAACGAAGGAATCAAGTTGTGAGATGTAGTTGAATTGGAAGTGATTTTGAAAGTTAGGTTGAAATGAAGAGAAATGAAGTTGATAGAAAGTAGTATAAGGTGGAGATGGTTTTCGTAAAAGGTGTCGAGTAGTGGAGTCTTGTCCGACGTTTGTCTAAGACAATGGCTAAGTAGTAGAGTGTGGAGAAAGTTTTATTTCAGTAGTTGAGATTAAGTGGTGCTTTAGTTAAGCAGTTTGATAAGTTTTGGGGTGCTTGAGTGCGAGTATTCGTGAACAGAAAACTGATGCGCCCGGGAATCCATGAATCATTTTGAAAGTCTCGGTATCTACGTAAAAGAGTACATCCGTCTAACTTCTGCTATTCTGAGGTGAGATATTTCAAATTATTTAAATTAGTAATTATACATTTATTTGATAAAGAATTTAAATCCTCTGACTGAGCCATGTATTCACGATCATCCTCCCATTATTCTAGCTAAATTAACTCTTAGTTTTCTTTTCATATATCTGAGTCTCTGTGATAATTTCATATTTAATACTTAAGTAGTTAAGTGAACTTAGTTAATCATTGAGTTAAGATGGGGTCTGCGTCAACGCAAACCTCACAAGCAGTACTTGATTATTTACTAAAAAAAAAAAAGAGAAACCAGTGATAAACTATAAGTAAAAAACTAAAACACCACTAAAGAATGCTTCTTTGGGAGGAACTTTGATAAAAACGTCATCTCATTTTCAAAATGAATTTGTTATCCGAATCAAGCATGCATTTTCCAATATATCGCCTGGCTTCAAACTCAGATTCAAGAAGAATATTCGGAAATGCGATGATCTGTGTATTTATATATAAAAAAAGGTTACATTTTCTTCTTCTGCTGTAACTAAATTTTGAATATTTCGAATTCCAATAAGCAGAGGAAATGAGAGAAACGAAAATAAAATGCTTTAGCAGTAAACAAGTGGCAATATTTTAGCATTTTTAAGAGAAATACCAGATTAAATTTTCAAAGAAAAGCGATATCAATGCTAAACTGTAGCCAAAAATTAACACAAGAAAAGCACCTTGAAGATCACTAATACGTAAAATTTTAAGAGTATTTTCATCATTTTCATGAGAATAATGCATTTCCAATCCTAATTGGAAATAATAGTCTTCAAAATTTTTTTGAATGATACCTGCTTCAAAAAGATGCTTGATGACCTTCTTTAAACGATTCTGGCAGCTGAAATTTCTTGAAAATGGTATTCCAAACATAATAGTAAAAAATGAATCTTTTGAAAGGAAAAAATCCCTTTCATACACAGAGATAAAATTATCTCCACTAAAGAATGCTTTGTTGGAAGGAGCTTTGATAAAAACTTCTTTTGGGTCTCCGATTGAAATATCGTTCCGAACAAAGCATTTTCCAATAGTTCGCCAGTTATCAAACTCAGATTTGAGAAGTAAATTCGGAAATATACTACCGCTATCTGTATAACACTTGAATGAATTTTTTTCTGCTGCTAGAGCTAAATCATGAATATTTCGAATTCCAGTGAGGGGAGGAAAGGAGAGAAACGACAGTAAAACAGCTTTGTAACTATTGGTGAGGATAAAAGCAGATATTAGCCATGCACATAGAAATAAATGCAATCCAATGCTTAATTTTCGCAGTTTCAAAGAGATTTCCTTTTCCAGCAAACTTCCAAACATCACAAAAAGAACATTCCCAAACGATTTTTTCCTCTTTGTTAAGAGAAATAAAACAAGTGAAGCCACAAAGGCAATTACCATGATTAAAATCCACAATTTTAATGAAAATGGGTGCAATAAGGCTAGTTCTGTCAATAACGGCTTTAGCTTATCCGTCATAAAAGACATTTTAGTATAAAAGTGAGGGTAAGTGTAGTTTACTGCCTGAAATCTGTCTTCAAACACCCCAATGTAGCCTACTGCCAAATCGACTTCTGAACGCTGCACCATTCCAATTCGTCCAGTCCAGTTTCTATCAGGTAGACGTTTGTTAATTTCATTGCTAGATATAACTACTTTGTAGGGAACTCGGAAAACGTCTGAAATTATGCGTATCATGTAAGCCTCTGAAACATAAATAATTTTATCGTCTTGCAGAATTGAGTTAATCTCTAATTCACGACCAACTGATGAGGCAATTGTAATAACACTTGGTGTACAGTTTTCGACCATTTTTCAGGCTTTAGACATATCAAATAATATAACTAATAACTGTGATGCGTGCAATCGTTTTGATAGCTTGTAAAATGTTTATCGCTTGTATTTCAAATTAAATAATAATAATAATAATAATAATAACGTTTGAAAGACAACATTGCTTAAATACAGTTCAGAAATCGGAACGTACTGTCGGGGTAAATTTTTTGTCTCTTTTTTTTTTTTCCCCCCTCTTGAAATATGTCACGCAAGATTAAAAGAAAATCTCGGCCGGGCCATGCGCTGCTTAAAAGTAAAATTTAATGTAAATAAAATTCCGATAGCAGGCAGGGGTTAAAAATATCCTCTTGAAAATAATATTTTTGCATGATTTTTACAGAATAATGCAGCTAGAAATTTCAACATTGTTATATAGGCTATTTCTAATGTTATATAGGCAATTTCAAATGTTCTCCTTAAGTAGATGCTTTTAAAAACTCGAAATTAAAGAACGGTGCTAGGATAAAAATAAAACTCTAATATTTTACATTCTTCAAAATTTCATGCATGGAATTTAAATATTTTATAGTGTATATGTCAAAATTATGTAGTTTTAATATAATTAAAATCAAAATATTTTTATAACATCTTAGAATAAAGTCACATTTAGAAAAACTCACAAATGAAGTGCAACTGTCTTTGAAAACGACGTCATTTCGCATAATTCACTCGATACTTCAGAAAACCGAAAAGGATAACTGAAGTTGACGAGTTGAGATTTTTTTGCAGATAGTGATATAGCGCCAACTGCCAGATCCCCTTCTGTGCGTTTCACCATTCCAGTCCAATTTCCGTCAGCTAACTTTCTACCGTATCATCTGCAGGCATAAATATTTTATACGTAACTCGGAAAACTTCTGACAGAATTCGTATGAGAAGACCATCCCAAACATGAATCGTTTCACATCTTGCAAAGTAGAGTAGATTTCCAATTCCGGTGCATATAACGCTGCGACAGAAATAACACCTGTTATACAGTTTCGTATATATATATATATATTTTTTTGCAGTAGATCTTTTTTATATCATTAATGAGATATGCAGAATAAAATATTACCTTACGCTTTAAATGGTAATTACATTACATGCCATTCTATTCTCCAATTTGTATCATGTACATATGTAATTATTTTATTATACCAAAGAAAAAAAATCGATATATATATATGAACAAATCGTTTTTGTATCTATGCCATAATTTCTTACTAAACACAGATGCAAAAATTGAAAATGAGAATCAGTTTAAAATTTGCTTAACTTAACTGCAACAAAACTGTTCTTTTAGAGCGTACAGGAGCAGTACAGGAAATACGCTAACTTAAGTCTGCTAGTTAATGGATTTGTTTTTAACGTATTCCATAGATATACGTTAAGTACTGAAAAGTACACTAAAAGTACTCTGGTTCAATTTTTTAAATTAATTATCTTGTCACTAGAGTAAAGTTTTTGGCGTATGCTTTCTGATCGACTGGATGGAAGTAAAATAAATACCCGTCTGCGAAAATAATTAGAGTTTTGTGTTGCGTTAGAATATTCCAAGGATACATCGAATTATTTTTATTGTCAATATTTGTCTTTAGATAGGTTAATAGTCACGGAAGTATCGAGAACATGTTAAAGTATTTAACAGGGAATTTCTGGGACTTAATTGCTAAAATTTTTTCTTTTTTGATTTTAAAAATTATGTCACACGCATGATTTAGCTTTTGTTTGCCACACAACCTCCATTTATTACATGCAAGGAATAATTAATCTGAAATATACGGCTTAATGGGAAAAAGGCATGTGAGAATAAAGTGTTTTTCTAAAATTCACCTTTATCAAATTTTAAAAAATTATAAAGATAAATATTTTTTCCTATAAAATTTTAAATGAAAATTAAAGATGCGTGGCATTTAGTTTATTATTATTATTACTATTATTATTATCGAAATTGAACATGAACGTTTAACGTACAATACAAATTAATTAATGGACATTCTAAATAACATATTTATATCTGCATTTGCAGGTCATTTAGAGTTCCCTTAAATGAATGATAATATTTTTTTTTTCCTTTTCTTTCCTTTTTTCTTTTTTAGAAAAATTCGGTAAACATTTGCAATGATTTTCGAAGTATACATTCGAGCTCTCCGTAATTATATATACCGGGTGATCAAAAAGTCAAAGGAAAAACAAAAAATATATTATTTAAATGTACTCACTGTCGCACGACACTGTTTTTATTAAAATGTAAAAAAAAAAAAAAAAAAAAAGAACATAGGATATATATATATATACATATATATATATATATATATATATATATATATATATATATATATATATATGTATATATATATATATATATATATATATTTTTTTTTTTTTTTTACACATATAAGAATAAAATATTAGTTACAGCTTTCACCAAAATATTGCGATTTATTCTCTCTATTCTCTTATATTTTAAACAGATCCGACAAATCAAATGACACCATATTGTGAGTACTGGACATTTTTCTAGACAAATTTTCAATGCGCAACGTCTGGCGATCATTCTAGAGAATGAAGTCAGTCACTTTGAGCATTTAGAGTGTGGCTGCAGAAATTCAGAAAAAAAAAAAAAAAAAAATCCCGTATTTCCGTGACTAATTTTGACAGATTCCATGATTTCAGTTACCTATTATATACATTCCAAAATCTTGTGTATATCAATAAACCACTCGCTAAACCACTGCAATTCAAAAAACTAAAAAATATTTCAATCTTTTCATTTTTTCCTTCTTCACTTTGTTAACATTCACAAAAGGGATGCACAAAGGGTTATGGGTTTTAAGGTTGATTGACTACACCAGGGTCTTAGGCCTGTAGGTGGAATGCCCTCTGTAGGGGGTCTTTCTAAGAGATCCTAACCTGTATTTATGCGAGTTTCCATACACGAAAAGGTAAATGAAGTATTCAGAATTTTGGAGAAATTAACAAAATTATAAAAATATCAATCAATTTAATTTCACAATTAATTAACATCACAACATAAAATTATTCTTCAGTTGTTTCACTACAAATAATTAATTTAAAAAAAACTTGTTTTTCTTATGTTAACTTGGTGAGATTCAGCTAGAAAGCAGCCAATCTTGTGCAACCATGGCTAATGTAACTCCTGTTTGGCGATCTGTCAGTCATGTTTGCAGGGCAAAAATAAAAAGTTCCATGACTTTTGAGTGATTTTACAAAATTCCCTGATTTTTCCATGATTTACCTGTTATCCCTGATTGTCGCCAGCCTCATGTTTAGTCCTAGTTACGTTTTTAAATACACCGTATCACTGTTTTAAAAAATAATTAAAGCTCACAAGATGAAGAAAAATTAAACTAATATGCTAATAAATATTTTGTTACATAAAAAAATCGCATGTCTTTCTGTACATTTCAGAAATAACCACAAAGTGCTACATTCAATAACTTTTGAATAATGTATTTTTTTTTCTTTTGGATCGCCCGGTATACATATATAGTTACAGATCTGTGTACAAAGACGGCGACAACTCCATTTTCAGTAGTTGTAATGGCATACTAATTTTTGTGTCTCAGATCTTATCTTTTTTAAAAATTCGTCGGTCGCGTTGTATCTGACAGATACTGTACTGCCAGGCTTTGCGACATTTTTATTCCATACTCACCAATAATTCTGAGTGTTGTGAGGAATAAATGGATGCCATCCTCATTTAACTTTACTTAATTAAATTATGAAGTAGTGACAAAGACAGATTTATAAAATAAACAAAGAGCTATTTAGAGCTTAATGAAAAGTTGAGCGTTGGACTACATTCACATTAATACCTTTATAAACTTAAAAGGGCAGCCTTCATAAAAACCTTAACTATGAATAGATACTAATCCCAACTGCTTCACTTAACGTCGTTTCTTCTCACGACTTTACTCGTCTTTCGTTAGTGGGAGGATTGCCTTACCCACTATACTACTCGACTAACTACCTTCTACTATAGCCGCACTACTAACTCCTTTGACCTCCTACTACTTCTAATTCCATTATCACTATCCACCTCTTATTCTTACCACTCTCACTCTAAGCAGCTCGCTAAGCAGCCTCTCTTACTCTCCTCCTCTAAGCAGCTAACCTTTTCTCTTCTCTACCTTCTCCTTTTATATCCATTTTACTTTATAAAATTAACATATCGCAAATTATCATTATCATAGGAACTAACTCCATTCATCAACCGAATCCTAAAACTCTGCACATTCACGTGTTATTCGTAAAGTGCGAACTTCATTTGTATCATTACGCTGACATTGCATTACCTCACAGTTCCTCCCCAAAAGGCAAAAATTTCAAGTAAAAATCCACAACGGGTTTTTACCCGGGAAAATTTTAAAGAATTGCTATACTGTGCAAATAAAAATTAGTTGCAGTGACTTACTGTTTAAAATTAAACTGCATAATACTTGAGAAAAAGAGGGGGAAAACTTAAATTAAACTGCCCAACAATAACTACTTGCTTTGAAATCTAATAGTGAAAAAAAAAATTAAGAGCTCCGGGCTGAAAAACCATTCACTAAGAAAATTTTATAATAAGAAATTTTAAGCTCAGTCTAAGGTGCTTTATAATGGAAAACCCTTGCGCTAAAAACTTAGTTAAATATACAGACCCCCGTCCAACAGTACAACGGGGATGACAAGCACATCTTTCCTATAAACGGAAAGAAAAAAATTTCATGAAATGAAAAAAATTTAGTATAGAAGGATCGCTTAGACAAAAAATGCGATCATTAATTATAAAATTCAATTTAACTGGTGCAAAACGATAAGAAAAAGAAGTCTTTATTTTGCAGAGTTCATCAAAGAAAAAAAAATTCGAGTTTTCTATCAGATTTATCTCTTGAAAGGGTCCGCTGGCATGCGTTCAAGAAAACTCTACTTCAGATATCAAACAGTGCTGGCAAATGTTCAAAAATACTTCCTTCTTCATTTCAAAGTAACAATTGAAGAAATCAGAGTGTATGATCAAATTAGAGGTGATGTTGAGTTCACTTCAGAATAAGGGACTGGACATCAGAATAACAAGTGGACTCAGGGTTTTAATCATCATAGGATTTCTAAAACACAAAACTTTTTTTACAGTAGAAATCAATATAGAAAGTAAACTACTACTTGTAGATAGATAAGAGTTTGACATATAAAAATTTTTGATAAGCAATATTTTCCCACCTAGCTATTCGCAGAATGGCAAAAAAAACGAAATTGTTAGTTTATTAAAGTTAGTCGTTAAACCCGAATTTACATGCAAAATAGCTAAAAAAAATTCTCTTTACCCCATACTAAGAATACATAGATACATTAAACTTTTAGAATACAAAAGTTGAACAATAAGAAATATTCTTTTTATACAATTTATACTACATTTAGAGAAACATAGATGGGGAATATATACAAATGTTCAAAAAGGTTTTTACCAAGAACTGCCGTTGATAGCTACAAATAGAAAACATTAGAGTACATACATATAGATCATGTAAAAAACGATAGAGGGGAAAATTTATATACAAAGGTAAGAAAAAAAAATTATTGTACTAATCGCTGCTGGTAATGGCTATAAGTAAAAAAAAAAACATTAAAGTACATACATGCATATATTGTATAACAGAAAAAAATTTTGACATGTAAACAAAACGTGAAATTTCGGGAGTTGAAAGTTCATGCTCCAAGTTTAAATTTAGAACTTTGGAATTTAACCATTTCCCTCCCCGTGATTCCAATTGGAATCATAATATTTCAGATTCTCTTTCTTACCATCTAACACTCCCGCTGATTCAAAATGAACAATATTAAAGTCTATATACATTTTTTCACCGAAAAATACCTATTTTAGATGATTTCATTATCTTTGTTAATAAATGAAAGTATATTTTACGCTATTCTGATAATAATATCGGAATCAGTTTTCTGTTTTGTTCAATTTAAGTAAATCAACTGTTTGAAATATTTTTTATTTTATTCTTTAATGTTCATAATATGTATTTTAATTAATTACAATATGTATTTTTTCCAAAATTTTGACATTTTTATTTATTGAATAGTTATGATTTTTAATGGAATCAGTGGTTCTATTAAACATAAAGAAACATCTGACAGTTCCTTTGTTAGCTATATTAATTCGTACTCTGCTATTACTTCTATTTAAAAAAATATTTATATATATTACCTTTCAAATAAATTTATGGCTAAATATAAGATTTATTGTTTTATGGAGGGAAAAAGCTGGGAATGAAAGGGTTAAGAAAGTTCATGGATTGCAGATGATGGTTGAAAGGCCAAAAGGCTTTACTACATGTCATAGATTTTAGGACTGCTCTGCTAGAAATACACTTTATAACGAAAAAAAAATAAAGAACCATAGCACCTGACATATTGATTCCTTGATATCAGCAAAATTAGAGATGCGTGTCAGACTAGCCTGTGGAGTTGCCGTAGAAATTTTAGCGCTGGTGGCTTGCAGTTTGAGGTCAGACGTTGCAAGGTCGCTGTCCTGAGGAGGCTTCGAACCTGGTGCCTGGTCACTCTCCGGAGGGGGTTTCGCACCCGGAACTTTTTCACTGTTCGGAGGAGGTTGTGAACTCGGAATCTGGTGACTGGGTAGAGGGGGTATCGACCCGGAACCTTACTCGCTGAGGTGGAGGTCCTGGAGGGCTTACAAGCTTTAAAATATTATAATGCATTAGTGAAATTCACTTTTTCTGTTACTTTGTCGTTTAAACGAGTGGCATAGTTATCCGACTTTTCCGTTCTATTTACGACATTATTGTTGAATTTATGTACTAGATGTGCAGAACTAAAGTTAGTTAACACTGCATTGTGAAATGTATTACTTTCATTCACATTAACTACTAGATTTTCTTTAAAAGTAGTTGCGAGATATTTAGAAGCACAGTGGTTAAACTTTTCATTTTCTTTTTCCACAGTTTTTGTGAAAATAAAAAAATCTGTCTACTTGACTGTTTTTAAATGTAAATTATCAGGAGATGCATTTAAACTACTATAAAAGTTTGTTAGCTTAACAGTTTCGAAACACAAATTTGAGGTATTGGCGGAAGGATTAGCCGCAATATTGAATGATTTGTCACGTTCGCTCAGTTTAACGGTTTCAGACGCCACATTTATTTTAATTGTATTTTCCTTTACAACCTCCGTCGCTATACTAGATAAATTGATGGATTTTTTACCCGTATCCAAAGGCTGAAGGCAGACTTAAATTCGTCTGTCTTGCTGTTTGCAAGCGAAGTTTGCTTGGTTGTTTCAACTTGCGTTTGACTTTTGCGACTAGAATTAAAGGTTTTATCGTCAGTTTTAGGTTGATTTACATTACTCGAGCTTGCTTCCTGTGACTTAATAACTTGTTATGGGTTTTCCACGGCCCTTATAAATACTTTCCACTGACTTTTTTGAGGGGGGTGGAACGTTTATGCTCCAGTCTTAATCTATCATACCGAGTGGTGAAGAGACTGATAACTCTAGATTTTAAATCCTCATGGGTTGGATTTGGGCCAAGTGAATGGCAGGCGATTAAATCATGCCATTGTCTTGGTTCACATCTTAAGGAGCATTTTAACCAAACATATTTTTCGGCAATATCAATTTTATAAAAATTTAAATAATATTCAAGGTCATCAAAAAATTGCATTGTGAAATGTATTACTTTCATTCACATTAACTACTAGATTTTCTTTAAAAGTAGTTGCGAGATATTTAGAAGCACAGTGGTTAAACTTTTCATTTTCTTTTTCCACAGTTTCTGTGAAAATAAAAAAATCTGTCTACTTGACTGTTTTTAAATGTAAATTATCAGGAGATGCATTTAAACTACTATAAAAGTTTGTTAGCTTAACAGTTTCGAAACACAAATTTGAGGTATTGGCGGAAGGATTAGCCGCAATATTGAATGATTTGTCACGTTCGCTCAGTTTAACGGTTTCAGACGCCACATTTATTTTAATTGTATTTTCCTTTACAACCTCCGTCGCTATACTAGATAAATTGATGGATTTTTACCCGTATCCAAAGGCTGAAGGCAGACTTAAATTCGTCTGTCTTGCTGTTTGCAAGCGAAGTTTGCTTGGTTGTTTCAACTTGCGTTTGACTTTTGCGACTAGAATTAAAGGTTTTATCGCCAGTTTTAGGTTGATTTACATTACTCGAGCTTGCTTCCTGTGACTTAATAACTTGCTATGGGTTTTCCACGGCCCTTATAAATACTTTCCACTGACTTTTTTGAGGGGGGTGGAACGTTTATGCTCCAGTCTTAATCTATCATACCGAGTGGTGAAGAGACTGATAACTCTAGATTTTAAATCCTCATGGGTTGGATTTGGGCCAAGTGAATGGCAGGCGATTAAATCATGCCATTGTCTTGGTTCACATCTTAAGGAGCATTTTAACCAAACATATTTTTCGGCAATATCAATTTTATAAAAATTTAAATAATATTCAAGGTCATCAAAAAATTGAAGCACACGAATAGTGCCATCAAAGAATACTGGCTCGGGGGGGGGGGGGTGTCAAGCGAATATGGTGCCACTGTGACGACCTAAAGGTTGTCATGATCTCATTTAACTTAGATTAAGCTTATATTAATTACTCAATGAAGCAGCTAAATAGTAAGTAATAGAGCACAAGACTTGAATATAAAATAAATAAAGAGCTTTTATTTATAGCTTAATGAAAAGGTGAGCGTTGGACTACATGCTCATTAATACCTTTATAAACTTAAAAGGGCAGCTTTCATAAATAACTTAACTGTCAATAGATACTAATCTCAACTGCTTCAATTAACGTCGTTTCTTCTCACGACTTTACTCGTCTTTCGTTAGTGGGAGGATTGCCTTACCCACTATACTACTCGACTAACTACCTTCTACTATAGCCGCACTACTAACTCCTTTGACCTACTACTTCTAATTCCATTATCACTATCCACCTCTTACTCTTACCACTCTCACTCTAAGCAGCTCGCTAAGCAGCCTCTCTTACTCTCCTCCTCTAAGCAGCTAACCTTTTCTCTTCTCTACCTTCTCCTTTTATATCCATATTACTTTATAAAATTAACATATCGCAAATTATCATTATTATAGGAACTAACTCCATTCATTAACCGAATTCTAAAACTCTGCACATTCATGTGTTATTCGTAAAGTGCGAACTTCATTTGTAGCATTACGCTAACATTGCTTTACCTCACTAAGTTATATTTCATATACATACAAGACGAAGCGAATTGGAGAATTGTTGATTATTACATATCAAATATCACTTTTCAAAATTATTGGTGACTACTCATACAGCCACTGATATCTATCAGACGTCTACGTTACATCCAAATGATCCATAAAAGGTATAAAATATCTAAAAAATGTCCATTAAAAGTCCTGAATATCCTGTACTAATTATAGATATCTACGTATTAGATATTTAAATATAGACGGAATTTAGAGGTGCCTTTTACGACGTCTAATAGATGCATACTTGCCAACCATCTCATTATGAACCGTACAATTTTTAGTACCCGCATTTTTTCACACCAGTCATTTATCAGATTAACGTTATTCTTATTTAATTGTAACAACTTTGGGGAGAATTACTCTAAAAATGAAGTGGTGTGAAAAAAAGGGCGATTTTTCAAAGGGCGTTAACAATTGTGCGGTTATTAATGAGATGGTTGGCAAGTATGTAGATGTAACACGTTAGATCAAAACAAAATTTAGATATTTTCAATATCTATTAGATCTAACAAGTCTAATTATTGGAGATTTGGAGGTTTGTAGGAAATGTAACAGACATCTAATGGATGTAAAAAAGAGTGACATTTGTCGTACTAATAGATATCTGTAGGGTATTTGTCGGTTAAATCTGTATCATATATTGATGATACACTAAATTTTTCATTGAGATCAAGACAAATGATTCGCGTACAAGGCCATTCAAGGTATTTCAAATTTATTACGTACTCTCTAAAATTTCTGGAGTGAGAATCTCTCTCCTTAAAAAAGTGACCCCTATTTTGACACCAATAAAGGTGAGAAAACTCTATTATCACTCTTGAAAATGTGACATTTCTCACTTTTTGTGAAAGGGTGACGTATAGTCACTTTGCCACAAAGAGTGAAGTTATCATGTATTGCATGATCAAACTTTTGTGGAGTGAGAAATAGCTGCCGCCATCTGTTAATCATAATTCGAATGAAAAATGAACAATTTCTGAACGATCTGATGCATGCATTTATTTAACAGAACTTATTCCTAGACTTATTCTTTATAACTAAATTTCTGATGAATAAAAAAGAAGGAAAATAATTATGTTAAAAGATAATTCGGTAAATATTTTTTCTTTGCGATTGACAAAATCGAAGTAATATTATTAGTGAAGAATCGAAAATCTCAAGAAACATATCAAAACTCGTATTGGAAAGTTAATAGTTTTATTCAGAAATATATAAAGTATAAGAGAAAATATTAGTGCAAATATTTAATGCACAACGCCTTAAAATTTATAATTACCATATTTTTATAATATTTATTGACAGCTAACATATGTGAAATATGAAAAGAAATGGGTATAATTCTTTACTAATATTTAAAATCAACAGCCAGTTTTATACTACTGAACGGAAGAGCTTTTCAGGAAACTCTATAGATTTGTATGCGAAAATTTATTTATTTATTTTTTTTTTTTAATATGTACACTTGAGTAACTTCTTTTCCTTATAAGCTAATTTAAATGAATGCTTGTATTAGGAAATTTGTTTTCAAGTACACATTTTCTTTTAAAATAATTCTAATTTTAGCAATTTCAAAATAATTATAATTTTAAAATATCCATTAGAATTCTGTAATTTTATACTGTTGATAAATGAAGTAAAAAATAAAATATGATTGATTACGTATAAGAATGATTTAATAATGTAAAATAAGCAACAACTGTATGTGCTCAGTGGTTCAGTGGTAAGACACTCGCTTGCTACGAGGACGGCCTGGGTTCGATTCCCGACGAATCCACACTGCATTATTTCCACCGTTGAACTGGAGTTCATTCGCAAGACGAAATGAAACAATATCATCTAGAGTACGCAATTTTTTAAAGAAAAATAATCAGTCATATTCTTTAAATTGCTGCGAATAATCTCACTCTTAATAAAGAGTGAGAAATCTCACTCTTTTGAAAAGAGACTTTTCACTCTTTAGAGGTTGGCTCCATTTTGGCATGTTCAAAGAGTGATATGCCACTCTTTTAGAGTGAGATCTCACTCTTCATATTTTAGAGAGTATATGAACGCAATTTCTGATAGGTACAATGTAAAGTCCACAACATGCCCTAAAAAATATGGAATAAACATGTTTTTTTTTTTTGTTTTTTTTATCAATTTTTGTGTAGATTTTAGTATGGAAATCGTGCATCATTTATTTATAGGGCTACTCAAACTATTTGGATATATTTGTGCTATAATTTCAAATTGCTGGAAGTTTATTGAAGGTTGTGTTATGGGTTTTCACAAAAGAATAAATTTAAGGACAGTATGAGCCATGTATATAATTCAGTGGCGGCTCGTGAACCAAATCTAGGTGAAGAGCTCAAAAGATTATTTAAGTATTTTGAATGCATGACTTTTATTAAGCATGGTTTTGGCTAAATTAACTAAAAATACTTATTTAAACGTAAATTTATATTCTATAAATGAATGCAGTGTAAAATCACAGCCTCCTTAACTAGATGCCTGTCGCGTAGCTCGGAAACTAGGCAACAGTTGAAGCGGTAGACAGCGCCACCTGGTACAGATCGCACGACTTTTTTATTCAACAGCGACCAAAATGTTTTGAAAGTGGGATATGATATCATAAAAGGCGAATAGTTTCGAAGAAACCTCGATTATTTATATCATGTATCCCTTCTTTTAATTATTGGTGACAGTTGAATAAAAATGTCTCACAATCTGTACTAGGTGACGCTGTCTACCGCTTCAGCTGTTGCCTAGTTTCCGAGCTACGCAACAGGCATCTACTTTAGGATGCTATAAGGTCATACAAACTATCTAGTTAAGGAGTCTATGGTAAAATGCAGTGTACCTCTTCACCTATTGTCGGTGCATGAGCCGCCACTGATATAAATCACCGACAATATACAGGGCTACGCAAAATTAAGCAAAACTGCTTTTCTACATTTTACTATGTCGATAAACACTACTTAGAAAAAAAAATTATACCTATACTGTAAATATAAGTTCGATTTTCAGCTCTGATCTTTCCGTGCTATCACGTTTGGAGGTCACATGAATACGAAAGTGAAACTTTTAGCGTTTAATTTTTTATGTGTTTGTTACGAGCATAACTTAGAAGCAAATAACTGCGGGAAATTCAAATTTGCTATTTTGAAGTGCGTATAAAGTTGCCACTTAAAAAGTTGGATGAAGAGTAGTAAGTTTTAAGGAGTGTTAAAAGTGGTCTAAAACAGTTGACTGCTGAAAGATATCTGAATAATTTGGAATAAACTTTTAAATTTAATAACAGCCTTGATTTTTTTTTTTTTTTTTTTTTTTACTTTAACAAATGTAGATACTGCATTTGAAAGTGATTGACAGGGCTGGTAGCCTCTTCCTCTCACACAGAGTTACATGTGAAATAAAACTGTTCCTAGATTCTTTTTAAAAGAAAAGAAATTACTTCCTAGCAATTTATTTTAATAAATAAATATTTTAATAAAAAAAAAAATATTTTCCTAAATATTTATTTCCTAAATTTATTTTAAAAGTAAACTAATTTTTTTTTCTTTTCTTAAATCTTATTTAATCGACCTTTGCACCTTAATCTGCCATCTGTCTTTATAGTATTGAAAGGCAGGGTAAGAGAAAGTCGTGTGAGTGATACTCCACCTTATTTATTGTATTAACTAACACCACTAAACGTCATTTTTTCAAATGTCGGAGAAAACATAAGTTTTTTTTTTTTTTTTTTTTTACCAAAATGAAAACCGCATAGTCACAAGAACTATGTGCGCATGTAATTTCACTGTTTTTATTACTTTTGATACTTCGAAGTTTCAATTAACCCTTATCGCTCGTATGTCCCTCCTGAGGGGCATTAAAAAATCGAGCCACGCCTTAAGGTGTTCCTCTGCAAATGAAATGTTATTTTTCTGAAATGTGTAATTATAGGGTACCTTTCGGCTACCGTAAAATTTTAACAGGAAGATTTATTTTATTTAATGCTGAAGTAAAATAAAACAAATTATTGCAATTTTTCGTTAGCCAAAAGGTAGTAAGTTGGAAACTATACGTGCGACGTTTTAAAGGAACGGCAAAAAGCGTGCCTTACGAAAAATATGCCGAGCGCATAGGGTTGATTTTTTTTGCGTAGGAGTTACCGAAACATCTCATGCTTAATTTTGAATCACCCGGTAAATTATCACAGCAGCTTTAATACGCTAACTCATAATGGAGGCAAAACTATGTAGAAATTTAATTAATAGCAATACTAATGCCTACCTTTTAATTATCTCATTAATAAGCGCAAAATTGTTACCGTCCCTTTTTCCATACACTTTATTTTTTAGAGTAATTCTCTCTAAATGTTGTTACGATTAATTAAGAATAAAATTATTCTGAAAAATAACTGGCGTGAAAAAAATGGCGGGTACTAAAAATTTTACGCTTCATAATGAGACAGTTGGCAATTATGCTTACGAATATTACACTATTTCTGTTTCCTAAAACAAAAATCACTAATCTAACAACAGTAACTAATCTAACAACAACGACTAACAACAATAGTTTTACAACATTGTAGAAACACGACACATTTACGTGCAATGGCATTTTAAAAGTGAATCTTAAATATAATGGTGTAATAGAATAAAGAAGCATCACAAAACTGGCGTTGTAAAAATTATTACTTACAAACTTTGAATAAACACCATAAAATGCAATAAACTCGCAACAATTGTTTCGGATCGAAAAAACACACGACCCTTCATCAGGCGAATAAAGTAAGCACGAGTACTGCAGACAAAGCGGCAACGCACAAAGTCGTTTAAAATGAAAAGAAAAACTTTATAAAGTAGAAAGTAAATATAGCTACTGGTGTGAATAGAATTGTACAAGAAAACAAGAAAAAAATCAAAAGAGTGAGATTAAACATATAACAAACTAAGGATAACAAAAATTAAACGAAAATCTAAGTTACGTGAGTAATTTCTAAGCATCAGGGAAGAAAGGAGTGGAAGAAATGTCATTAACAAGATATTTCGAATTTTTAAATATGTAAAATGCTTCATGAATATCCAAATGGGAGGAACAGACAGGAGATGAAATTATGTTAGTATTGGAAAAATCAAAACGATGATTTTGAGACCAGCAGTGGGAAGCAATAGAAGATTTGGTAGATTTGGTAGATTTGGTAGATTTTAGTAGAAGCAATAGAGATTGGGAAGATTTTTTTTATTCTTCACTCTCTTTTTAAATCTCTAAAATTCTTTCACCGTTTGGTTTCAAAGTCATTTACAAACCCGTCAATAAAATTAAATTATCTTCTCTTAAGGATCCCATTCCCACTGAAAACCGTTCTGGAATTTATTTAATTCCGTGTTCGTCCTGCAACTTAGGTTATATTGGTCAAACTAGGAGGCGTTTGAAATACAGAATAAAGGAGCACCATCGGAATGTTCGTAATGAAGAGATTACCAAATCTTCTATTACTTCCCACTGCTGGTCTCAAGGTCATCGTTTTGATTTTTCCAAAACTAACATAATTTCATCTCCTGTCTGTTCCTTCCATTTGGATATTCATGAAGCATTTTACATATTTAAAAATTCGAAAAATCTTGTTAATCATATTTCTTCCACTTCTTCCTTCTCTGATGCTTGGAAATTATTCACGTATCTTTGATTTTCGTTTAATTTTTGTTATCCTTAGTTTGTTATATGTTTAATCTCACTCATTTGTTTATTTTCTTGTATTCTTGTACAATTCTACTCACACCAGTAGCTATATTTACTTTTTACTTTATAAAGATTTTCTTTTCATTTTAAACGATTTTGTGCGTTGCCGCTTTGACTGCAGCACTCGTGCTTACTTTATTCGCCTGATGAAGGGTTGTGTGTTTTTTCGACCCGAAACAATTGTTGCGAGTTTATTGCATTTTATGGTCTTTATTCTAAGTTTGTAAGTAAAAATAATGGTGTAATATACATAATTTTGTCTGGTGGCATTAATTTTATATGATCAAATATCAATAAGATATTTATAGACATAAAAATTTTAGCTTTAAATAATAATGTTTTACGTTCATTTTTTACACAAAGTGCATCGTAAATTTTTATTTTTACTAAAGAAACATTAAGAATAGAAATTTGATTTATTTTTTTTATTTTTTCATACCTAACATCAAAATATATGCATTTTTCCAGCCCTTCTTGACAATTCGAATGTCGCCATACAGGAGGGGTGAAAGTTCCTTTATATACGGCTTTCTCAAACCATATATTTATGAATAGTAATAGTTATAGTTTGCAACATTATCTACGTATGAGTAATATATATACTCATATTAAAATTTCTCTATAGGTAATAGCTTTAAAATTTACTGTGAAATGTTCCACACAAATATAGCACGTACAATTTTTAGCCAAATGTTATTCGTATAGAAATGTTATGCAACAATCGATTAAATTTATATTGCTGTTATAGTTAAATCTTGAATATTTTGAATTCCAGTGACTGGATAAAACGAAATAAACAAATTAAAACAGTTTCAGGCGTAAAGGATTGGCAACATTTTAGTATTTTGAAAAGCATGTGGGGTTGAGACTGTAGAAGGTCAAAAAAGTTTATTTGAAATTTAGCTGTATCCAGCAAAGTATTGAATTGGGATGGTTAAATCGCTTCGTAGCCAGTGACTCGAAGAAATTTTAGGTCGGTTTAGTTTTGTGTCGACATGGTGCTGCAATGAAGGAATTAAGTTGTGAGATGCAGATGAATTGGAAGCGATTTCGAAAGTTAGGTTGAAATGAAGAGAAATGAAGTTGATGGAAAGTAGTATAAGGTGGAGATGGTTTTCGTAAAAGGTGTCGAGTAGTGGAGTCTTGTCTGCGTTTGTCTAAGACAACGGCTAAGTAGTAGAGTGTGGAGAAAGTTTTATTTCAGTAGTTGAGATTAAGTGGTGCTTATGTTAAGCAGTTTGATAAGTTTTGGGGTGCTTGAGTGCGAGTATTCGTGAACGGAAAACTGATTCGGCCAGGAATCCACGAATCTTTTGGAAAGTCACGGTATCTACGTAAAGGAGTGCATCCGTCTAACTTCTGCTATTCTAAGGTGAGATATTTCAAATTATTTAAATTAGTAATTATACATTTATTTGATAAAGAATTTAAATCCGCTGACTCAGCTACGTATTCACGATCATCCTCCCATTATTGTAGCTAAATAAACTCTTAGTTTTCTTTTCATATATCTGAGTCTCTGTGCTAATTTCATATTTAATACTTAAGTAGTTAAGTTAACTTAGTTAATAATTGAGTTAAGATGGTGTCTGCGTCAACGCAAACCTCACAAGCAGTACTTGATTATTTAATCAAAAAAAAAAAAAAAAAAAAAAAAAGCGATACCAGTGATAAACTATATCTAAAAAACTAAAACAACAGAAAATAATGCTTCTTTGGGAGGAACTTTGATAAAGACGTCATCTAATTTTCAAAATGATTTTGTTATCCAAACCAAGCATTTTCCAATAGATCGCCTGGCTTCAAACTCAGATTCAAGAAGAATATTCGGAAATACGATGTTCTATGTATATATATATATAAAAGGTTACATTTTCTTCTTCTGCTTCAACTAAATCTTGAATATTTCGAATTCCAATAAGCAGAGGAAATGAGAGAAACGAAAATAAAATGCTTTAGGAGTAAAAGAGTGGCAATATTTTAGCATTTTTAAGAGAAATACTTGATTAAATTTTCAAAGAAAAGCGATATCAATGTTAAACTGTAGCCAAAAATTAACACAAGAAAAGCACCTTGAAGATCACTAATACGTAAAATTTTAGGAGTATTTTCATCATTTTCATGAGAATAATGCATTTCCAATCCTAATTGGAAATAATAGTCTTCAAAATTTTTTTTAATAATACCTGCTTCAAAAAGATTCTTGATGACTTTCTTTAAACGATTCTGACAGCTGAAATTTCTTGAAAATGGTATTCCAAACATAATATTAAAAAATGAATCTTTTGAAATTAAAAAATCCCTTTCATACACAGACATAAAATTATCTCCACTAAAGAATGCTTTGTTGGACGGAGCTTTGATAAAAACTTCTTTTGGGTCTCCGAATGAAATTGCGTTCCGATCCAAGCATTTTCCAATAGTTCGCCAGGCTTCAAAATCAGATTCGAGAAGTAAATTTGGAAATATACTACCACTATCTGTATAACACTTGAATGAATTTTTTTCTGCTGCTAGAGCTAAATCTTGAATATTTCGAATTCCAGTGAGGGGAGGAAAGGAGAGAAACGACAGTAAAACGGCTTTGTAACTATTGGTGAGGATTAAAGCAGATATTAGCCATGCACATAGAAATAAACGAAATCCAGTGCTTAATTTTCGCTTTTTCAAAGAGATTTCCTTTTCCAGCAAACTTCCAAACATCACAAAAAGTACATTCCCATACGATTTTTTCTCCTTTGTTAAGAGAAATAAAACAAGTGAAGCCACAAAGGTAATTACCATGATTAAAATCCACAATTTCAATGAAAATGGGTGCAATAAGGCTAGTTCTGTGGATAACGGCTTTAGCTTATCCGACATAAAAGACATTTTAGTAAAGAAGTGAGGGTACGTGTAGTTTACTACGTGAAATCTGTCTTCAAACACCCCAATGTAGCCTACTGCTAAATCGACTTCTGAACGTTGCACCATTCCAAATGGTCCAGTCCAATTTCCATCAGGCAGACGTTTGCTAAGTTCATTGCTAGGTATAACTACTTTGCAGGGAACTCGGAAAACGTCTGAAATTATGCGTATCAGGTAAGCCTCTAAAACATAAATAATTTTATCGTCTTGCAGAATTGAGTTAATCTCTAATTCACGAGCAACATATGAGGCAATTGTAATAACACTTGGTGTACAGTTTTCGACCATTTTTCAGGCTTTAGACATATCAAATGATATAACTAAGAACTGCGATGCGTATAATCGGTTTGATAGGTTGTAAAATGTTTTTCGCATGTATTTTAAAATTAATAATAATAATAATAATAATAATAATAAAGTTTGAAAGACAGCATTACATAAATACAGTTCAGAAATTGGAACGTTCTGAACGAACGAATTTCTTGCCTCTTTTTTTTTTTCCTTTTTATTCAAAACACAAATAACATTAGATATGTAAGATGCATTTTTTATTAATAAAGTAAAGATTTAACATAATTATGTACGACAGGAATGTAGCTTATCACCACATGTACTTAACTTCTATATTGATAAAATAATCAGAATCTGAAAAAAAAAAACAAAATCAAAACAGGAATGGGTCTTGGAAAAATTTTGCTTCACAATATACTATTTACAGACGACTTACGTTTGATTCAAGATAGTGAGAATAATTTTCAATGTGCAGTTTTTACCGTAACTAAAATTCAAAACGATTGTAACTTAGAAATTTCAAAGAGTAAAACAAAGGTGAGGGCTTTTAAATGTAAAGAACCCATAAGAACACTTAGAAAACAAACCAGTTGAAGAATATTTTAAATTTCAAAATTTTTAATATCGTTTGCCTAACATTTGTCTAATTTCGAAAATTATTCTTCATCCATTATTTTAGAAGTTTTCATGCACGAATGCATTTTCTGGTGTTAATTTTAATGGAACTTATTAACGTGTTGAAATGTGTCACGCAAATTTAAAAGAAAATCCCCGCCGGGCCACGCGCTGCTTAAAAGAAAAATTTAATGTAAATAAAAGTCGATGAAAGTATGTAGGTATATGTAGGCGTGTTTTACATCCCTCACTAAGCTACTGACCGATTAGAAATAAACTTAACATAGTTATTGCTTAAAATCAGAGTTGTGGTACTGTGGGTGTTTCAAATTCCTATCGCAGGCACACAAAGGGAAGGGATTAAAAAAATCCTCTTGAAAAATATTCTTGCATGATTTCTACAGTAATAATGCATCTAGAAATTTCAACATTGTTATATAGGCTATTTTTAATGTATATATAGGCTATTTCTAATGTTATATAGGCAATTTCAAATGTTCTCCTTAAGTAGACGCTTTAAAAATTCGAAATTAAAGAACGATGCTAGGATAAAAATAAAACTCTAATATTACAATTCTTCAAAATTTCCTGCATGCAATTTAAATATTTTATAGTGTATATTTCAAAATTACGTTGTTTTAATATAATTAAAATCAAAATATTTTTATAACATCTTAGAATATAGTCACTTTCAGAAAAACTCACAAATGATGTGCAATTCCGGTGCATATAACGCTGCGACAGAAATAACACCTGTTATACAGTTTCGTATAATTTTTTCTGCAGTAGATCTATTTTATATCATTAATGAGATATGCAGAATGAAATATTACCTTACGCTTTAAAGGGTAATTACATTACGTGTCATTCTATTCTTCAATTTGTAACATGTGCATATGAAATTATTTTTTTATACAAAAGAAAACAAAATCGATATATATATATATATATATATATATATATGAACAAATCCTTTTTGTATCTATGCCATAACTTCTTAAGAAACACAGATGCAAAAATTGAAAATCAGAATCAGATTAAAATTTGCTTAACTTAACTGCAACAGAACTCTTTTTTTAGAGCGTACAGGAGCAGTACAGGAAATACGCTAACTGAAGTCTGCTAGTTAATGGATTTGTTTTTAACGTATTCCATATGTATACGTAAAGTACTGAAAAGTACACTAAAACTATTCTGGTAAAATTTTTGAAATTAATTATCTTGTCACAAGAGTAAAGTTTTTCGCGTATGCTTTCTGATCGACTGGATGGAAGTAAAGTAAATATCCGTCTGCCAAAAAATTAAAGAGTTTTGTGTTGCGTTAGAATATTCCAAGGATACATCGAATTATTTTTATTGTAAATATTTGTCTTTAGATAGGTTAATAGTCACGGAAGTATCTAGAACATGTTAAAGTATTTAACAGGGAATTTCTGGGACTTAATTGCTAACATTTTTTCTTTTTTAATTTTAAAATTATGTCACGCGCATGATTTAGCTTTTGTTTGCCACACAACCTCCATTTATTACATGCAAGGAATAATTAATCAGAAACATACGGCTTAATGGGAAAAAGGCATGTGAGAGTAAAGTGTTTTTCTAAAATTCACCTTCATCAAAGTTTAAAAAATTATAAAGATAAATATTTTTTCTATAAAATTTTAAATTAAAATTAAAGATGCATGGCAATTAGTTTATTATTGTTATTACTATTATTATTATCGACATTGAACATGAATGTTTAAGGTACAGTCGGGGAAAAAAAAAACGCAGCACTTGATGGTATTTCGTTATTAATTGACGCAGAAAAACTTAATAGACACCATTCAACAGGAAATGAAATGCACTTTCTGAAAATGTCGTCGAATTTTGAATTAGGGGTCATCTACATATTAAAATGAGCGCCAACTTTGATTTTTTCAATAGTAACACCCAATTTTGACTTCATATTCAAATTTCTGAGAGTCTGGCAGTGCGGAAAAGTATACTGTTTGTATACTTTATCTTTAGTATTCATAGAGTTATGATCAAAAATGTGTTAGGGGACTATCTCTAAATATAGAAAAATAAAATTAAGATCCTACAAGAACTAGACAAAATTATACTGTTTCACACCGGAAATATTTCAAGAAAAAAAGAGTTATAAAAAGAAATAAAAATATTAACACCTTTGCAGTATCTTAATTATCATGAATTTAGCTTTTTGGATAGGTATATACTTTAGTACTTTTTTAGATAATTTTAGGTATATTTAAATACATTACACTTACGATTGGTCAGACAATACTTTTTATAAAAGTGCAATATTTTTCAATTAAAAAGTATCTATCATGGATATACTGATCACCAATAAAGCTTAAATTTTCTTTCGTACGTGTAACATAATATACAAACTGAAATAATATAGCTATATATAGCTATATATATATACAACAACAACGTATAAACTAAATCTTTTCGGATAAATTATTGTAAGGTTTCATAAAGTAAATATTAAACAATTTTAATAGCACTTACCAGTTTTGGGTCAGTTGAACTCTTTGGAACTGTACGATTTGTTTTATAATTTCTATGAAAATATAATTTCTTAATTAACGCTTTCGGGACTGCTGACGTAGATTCACATCGTTTGAAAATCTGTAACAATGCCAGTGGGCGTTTCTTTCGTAATTTGTGTGTTACTTATTTCTTAAGCATGTACCCAGTGTTCATATTTTTGCAATAAAATATACTATGGATAGAAATATATTAATTAGAAAGAATATAGTTATAATGTATATCCATCTGTAATATAATTGTGGTACAGAAAATTTGTTTTGAAATATTTTATTTTGAGAGTATTTCAAACAGTAAACCCCGCCTATTTAGTTAATATTTTCTTCTAGTGTTCGTTTAAAGGATTCTAAATTTATCACCAGTAAACGATGAAGTAAATACCACTTGTGTATATTTTTGTCAATGTAAAATAAGGGGTTTAACACGAATACTCAAAGTCACATTCACTTTTCGTTTCTGTATTGTTTTGTTTTGAAGAACGATAAAAGGCGGGGCTTTAGAAAACAGGAATTCTTGATACTAACACAAATGTCTAAAAATCAACATTTTTGTTTCATTTCTTTGCATTTGACATTGTTGTTATATAATTTGACCCATAAATAAAAAATAAAAGTATTTTGTTCAATTTTCTCCGTTATTTTTTAAGATTTGCTTCGTTACCTCATTCAAAATTTTTTAAGAGACGGCCCCCTAAACCACTCCAAAAGAAAGATTTATTTATATCTCGAAAACTAATAACTGGAATGAGCTGCAAATTTGCACACCCATATTTTTCAGCATTAGGATTCATTTTATGTAAAAATTAATATAGGTCATAATTCATAATTTTTATGAATATGAATTTATTAATATTTTTCAGAATTAAAAAAATTTCTCAGAATCAAAATTAATGATGGATTATGTTTGGGTTTCTTCACTGTATCTCGTAAAAAAAGAATTATATCGATGAAGTTATTTTTTGTGAAGATATTAATAAAAGTTTGAAATATGAATTTAACATTAGCACCTTCAAATTTTGAACGCTTATAACTCTGTGAAAAAATAAGCAAAATACACAACCAATATACTTTTTCGCATTGTCGCGATCCCAGGAATTCAAATATAAAATAAAAATGGGGCATTACCATTGAAAAAATCAAAGTTGGTGCGCGTTTTAATATGTAGACGACCCCCAATTCGAAATTTCCGTTCATTTTCTGAATCTACTCTCAATTCCCCGTCGAATGATACCAATTACATTTTTGTGCATTGAAAAGCAACGGAGTTACATCGAGTGCTGCGTTTTTTTTTTTTCCCCGACTGTACAATACAAATTAATTAATGGACATTCTAGATAGCATATTTATATCTACATTTACAGGTCATTTCGAGTTTCCTTAAATGAATCATAATATTTTTTTTTTCTTTTTTTTTCCTTTTTTATTTTTTAGAAAAATTCGGTAAACATTTGCAATGATTTTCAAAGTATACATTCGAGCCCTCCGTAATTATATATACCGGGTGATCAAAAAGTCAAAGAAAAAACAAAAAATATATTATTTAAATGTACTCACTGTCGCACGACACAATTTTTATTAAAATGTCCAAAAAAAAAATAGGGTTTTTTTTTTTTTTTATTTTTTTTTTTATTTTTTTTACACATATAAGAAAAAAAATTAGTTACAGTTTTCACCAACATATTGCGATGTATTCTCTCTATTCTCTTATATTTTACACAGATCCGACAAATCAACTGACACCATATTGTGACTACTGGAGACTTTTCTAGACGAATTTCCAGTGCGCAACGTCTGACGATCATTCTAGAGAATGAAGGCAGTCACTTTGAGCATTTAGAGTGTGGCTGCAAAACTTCAGGAAAAAAAAATCCCGGATTTCCGTGATTAAATTTGTCAGATTCCATGATTTCTGTTACCCGTTATGTACATTTAAAAATCTTGTGTATATCACTAAACCACTGCAATTCAAAAATCTAAAAAATATTTCAATCTTTTCACTTTTTCTTCTTCACTTTGTTAACATTCACAAAAGTGTTAGTTAGTTATGGGATTTAAGGCCTATTGACTACAGCAGGGTCTTAGGCCTGTAGGTGGAATGCCCTCTGTAGGGGGTCTTTCTAAGGGGTCCTAACCTGTATTTATGCGAGTTTCCATACACGAAAAAGAAAATGAAGTGTTCAGTATTTGGGAGAAATTAACAAAATTATAAAAATATTAATCAATTTACTTGCACAAATAATTAACATCAGAGCATAAAATTATTCTTCAATTGTTTCACTACAAATAATTAATTAAAAAAAAAACTTGTTTTTCTTATGTTAACTTGGTGCGATTCAACCAGAAAGCAGCCAATTATGTGAAACCATGGCTAATATAACACCTCTTTGGCGATCTTTCAGTCATGTTTGCAGTGCAAAAAGGAAAAGTTCCATGATTTTTGAGTGATTTTTCAAAATTCCCTGATTTTTCAATGATTTACCTGTTATCCCTGATTGTCGCCAGCCTGATTTATAGTCCTCGTTACGTTTTTAAATACACTGTGTCACTGTTTTAAAAAATAATTAAAGCTTACCTGATGAAGAAAAATTAAACTAATAAGCTAATAAATATTTTGTTACCTAAAATAATCGCATGTCTTTCTGTACATTTCAGAAATAACCACAAAGTGCTACGTTCAATACCTTTTGAATAATGTGTTTTTTTAATTTTTTATTTGACTTTTGGATCGCCCGGTATATATATAGTTACAGATATGTGTAAAAGACCAAGATGGCGACTACTCCATTTTCAGAAGCTGTAATGGCATACTAATTTCTGTGTCTCAGATCTTATCTATTTTAACAATACGTCGGTCGCTCTGTATCTGACAGGTACTGTACTGCCAAACTTTGTGACATTTTTATTCCATAGTCACCAATAATTCTGAAAAGTTGTATTTCATATACATACAAGACGAAGCGAATCGGAGAATTGTTGATTATTACATATCAAATATCAGTTTTCAAAATTATTGTTGACTACTCATACAGCCACTGATATCTATCAGACGTCTACGTTACATCCAAATGATCCATAAAAGGTATAAAATATCTAAAAAATGTCCATTAAAAGTCCTGAATATCCTGTACTATTTATAGATATCTACGTATTAGATATTTAAATATAGACGAAATTTAGGCGTGCCTTTTACAATGTCTAATAGATGCGTACGTGCTAACTATCTCATTATAAACCGCACAATTTTTAGTGCCCTCCTTTTTTTTTACACCAGTCATTTTTTAGAATAATTTTATTCTTCTTTAATCTTAACATTATTTGGGGAGAATTTCTCTAAAAATAAAGTGGAGTGAATGAAAGGGCGATTTTTCAAAGGGCGTTAACAATTGTACGGTTATTAATGAGATGTTTGGCAAGTATGTAGATGTAACACGTTAGATCAAAACAAGATTTAGATATTTTCATTATCTATTAGATCTAACAAGTCCAATTATTGAAGATTTGGAGATTTATTGGAAATGTAATAGACATTTAATGGATGTAAAAGAGAGTGACATTTGCCGTGCTAATAGATATTTGTAGGATATTTATAGACGTTTAATGGATCATTTTTTTTTTTACACTTTTATACGCGTTTATAGATGTCTTATAGATGTAAGTGGCTATGTGGGTATTGAATAAAAAAGTCAAGAAGTCTGGCAGCACTGTATCTGTCAGATACAGCGCGATCGACAGAATGTTAAGGGTAAAGTAATTCCCGCTCATTTAATACAGAAAACTACTGAAATATACAAACAAATTTAAAAGAAAAGAAGTAAATTGCAATTCTTCGTTAAGTTATATAAAAAAGGAGATTTTTCTGTAACTTAAATACTTTGTAAACAGATGATTTCTATAACGTAAATATGTTATGAACAGAACATTAACATACAGATTTATAATATTCTTCGATAAGTTATATAAAATTTTATATATATATATATATATATATATATATATATATATATATATATTTAATGGTAAACATTCAGTGCAATTTATAGAAAAATTTAGTTTTCAGAAGATATTATTTGTAATTTGATCATTTGCGGAGTTCTTCAAGATTCGGATTCTTTCTATTATAGAGGATTAAATGTATTCTGAAAGTATAGAGTAATTCTGAAATATACTCCATCTTTATATTTCAGATTGAACTATTTTTAAATTATTTGAAAATGGCTTTAAGGTATTGTCAGCTGGACGGTGTTAACAGTAAATTTCTTCCCAATACTGTAAACTGAACCATATAATGGTTAGTTCGAAATTCCAGTCACAAATACTTGATTTGACTGCCACATATATTTCTTAATTGTCTACAGGTCGTTGGGAAAAATAATTCAATGTAATTTTAAAATCTTGATTCAGTGACTCATATTTTGGAGTTAGAAATGATAAACCAAAAGAAAAGAAGCAAAGTGGCACAAAAAGTATGATTTGAACTTCCATTTAAAAAAATTTGACAGGGCAAAGAAATAAAAACTTTCTTTTTCTCATAACGCAATCTAAAACCAATGTATACTTCATCAGAAAAAAATGAAAAAAAATAAAAACAAGGTTCATGGATCTTACAACATTACGTATTAAAATTAAAGATGAAATATTCTTTATATGCAACGGAGAAGGGTTGAAGATATTTCTATGAGTTTGCTTCTCTACAGCACGTCAAAAATTTAAATATGTTACCGAAATTACTAATTACGCTCTATTTATAGCGTTCCTCATCAGTGACGAATTAGTTTCCAAAGAAGCAAAATAGCTCTTTCAGTGCTATACAAATCTTACGAAATGTCTAAGAACATTAAGCGGAACTATAAAAACAGAAGAGGCCAGCATTATCTTCTAATGTATGGCGTAGCATGCTTTGTGAGAAAGAAAATCCACGCTTCTAAATCTGGAAATTCAGAAATTTTAGGCAAAATATCTAATCTCTGCCGACTAGCTCCATGGGGATATCCAACATAAATTGGATACTACTAAATACCAAACAACTGAAACAAAAGATTTTGATATATGCATGCAACACTGAGAAAAAATTCTGTAAATGACATCTACAATCTAAATTGGGGCTCTAAAAAATAGTTCCATGTCATCCTTATAAATTCTAGTCCCCATGGAAAGCGAGTTGTAGAAGCCCCTATTACAATTCTAGAGAGTTTGCCTATATTCTCGAGGGCAAAGTTATTAAAAATCTCTGTAAATAAATGAGTCTACAAGAAACGGGTTTCAGCAACTATAATCGTGGTTTGTAAAAAAATTCTAGAAAATCAAGCTAAAATTTCTCGCAATGCGAATGATTCAGAATATTTAGAGTATTCAGAATATTCTTTCACCATCTAGAAATGTGTACACTAGAAATCTCGATAATTTCGTCTATTCAGTTTATTGGCGTGCCTTATGCACATACCACGGGAATCTATATTTCTAGTTAAGGGGTTTAGAAAATGGCCACTTATTCATTCTAGTGGAAGGCGGCATATTTTTCTTCCCAGTGAACCGCAATTAACCAATCTTTCAATAACCATCAAAAGGAGCATCTCAAATTGATATACACATTCATCCACCAAAAGAAATGTACGATGAAGAAGTTTACTCACCAGAAAAATGATTTTAAAAAAATAATAAAAAGGAACATTTTTTTCATCCTGACGGTACTAAATGGATTGAATTTACGTCGGATGGTGTTCCTGTACATACACTCCTCACCAGGGTTGCAAATTTGGCCTTTTTTTTATTCAGTAGTCGCCAATAATTTTTATTTGAAACGTTTGACTAATCACTTCGAACGTTGATAGTGTATTATGTATATCAAATGTGACGTCTCAAAATTATTGGTGACTATTGAATAAAAAAAAGGCCAAATTTGGCAACCCTGCTCCTCACCAGGAAAATGATACTGCTCTGTCACCAATCTGGCAGAATATACAAGCCGAATAACAACTTGCCGCTTATTTCAAGTAACCACGGTCTTCCATGCTTAATACAGTAGAACCACCGAATAAGGGACATGCAAGGAAACGAATATATTGTCCTTTATATAGAGTTATCCCTTCTTCAGACGTATTAATATTTGTATACATGGTACATAAATCAAACTTTTCTTAACAATTTAAATAGAAATACAGGTAACAGCAATTTTTAAAGACTCAGAATGCAGTGTAATATAGTACACATTTTATATTCAGTGTTTTAAACTTTTCATTCATAATAAATGAATCTCTCAATTCATGAAATAATAAAAATTATGGGAAAAAAAAAAAAAAAAAAAAGGAGAAAAGTTTTTGTACTTACAAGGAGAGGTCACAACATGGAAAATTCAGATCGGGACGAAATTGCGCAGAATTGTAGTATACTATGAGGGTAACAACATATTAAAGCAGTAGGACCCACTATCCACAAAATTTCGAGAAAAAAGAATTTAAAGTTTCAGTAATCTTTAAATACAAGTTATTTCACAAGCGAGTAAGCGCCTCTGTGGTGTGATCCTAAAGCGCGAGTCTCCCACCCAGATGACTTGGGTTCGAGGATACCTGCGGGACTATTTTTATTTATTTATTTTTTTTTTCTTCTTTAACTTTTTATGTAATCTTAACTTTTATTTATTTTACAATTCAATTCAAAATTTGAAAATCTTAATAAATTTTTTTTTAATCTTCTTGGGTATAAAATAACTTTTTCTATTTTTAATATTTATAACTTAAAAGTACAATAAATTTATATAACTTAAAAAATAAATTTTAGTTTTATTTTAACTGTAAAATAAGGTAAAACTAAAGAAACTGTTTTTAATTATTTATCTAAATATTTTATTTTATTTTAGGTATATTTAATTTTATTTTTTAAATAAAATAAAAAAAAAATACAGAGAAATGGTGATTTTAATTGCATATATAATTACTATCCAAATTAAATAATTACTTCTCCAATCAATACAGTTTCTTGAAAAATTATAGTATAGGATTACAATGCTATTAAATTATTACAGGTAAAGAAATGTTATCTTTTAAATGTAGATTTTAAACGTTAATGAACATCGTTTCTTTTTCGATAAATAACGACTTCCTTTTTTTTTTTTTTTTTTTTTATCCTTCTGTGCACAAAATAAAATTCCACTTGTCCTTTATTATTAACAAGCTAGAAGTGTTTACGTAATTTATACACATTCAAACCAAATCAGGAAGCTCAAACCAAGATTTAAGTACACCTGCTAACTATTTTACGCTTTGTTTACAGCTTGCTTATTTTTTAATTATTTAATAATTTGTCTGTTTTTCTTTATGTTTCTTATTTAGTGTTTTGTAAAACTAAACTTTATTTTTTAAGTTATAGAAATTTATTGTATTTTTAAGTTATAAATATTAAAAATAGAAAAAAGTTATTTTATACTCAAGAAAATTAATTTTTTTTTTTTTTTTTTTTTTAATTATCAAATTTTGAATTGAATTGTAAAATAAATAAAAAGTTAAGATTACATAAAAAGTTAAAGGGAAAAAAAAAAAAAAAGGTAGTCCCGTAGGTAGCCTCGAACCCAAGTCATCTAGGTGGGAGTCTCGCGCTTTAAGATCAGACCACTGAGGCGCTTGCTCGCTTGTGAAATAACTTGTAATTAAAGATTACTGAAACTTTAAATGCTTTTTTCTCGAAATTTTGTGGATAGTGGGTCCTACTGCTTTAACATGTTGTTACCCTCATAGTATACTACAATCCTGCGCAATTTCGTCCCGATCTGAATTTTCCATGTCGTGACCTCTCCTTGTTAGTCATACTTGCCAACCATCTCATTATGAACCGTACAATTTTTAGTACCCGCCTTTTTTCTCACACCAATAATTTATTAGTGTAATTTTAGTCTTATTTAATCGTAACAACATTTGGAGAAAATAACTCTAAAAATATAGTGGTGTGAGAAAAGGGGCGTTTTTTCAGGGGGCGTTAACAATTGTACGGTTATTAATGAGATGGTTGGCAAGTATGCTTAGTGAGTTTCTGAATTCAAATAAAAGTACATTTAATTCAGATTTATCGCCCACTGCGTAAAGCGCGATTTGCAAGAGCAGAATCGGAACTAAAGAGTCAATAAAAATTATTCATTATTTGTTGTTAAAATAACCTTTAAAATGGTATTTATGTACTATTCTAAAAAATATATTACAGCTAGCTAAAAAATTCACAAGACACCGTCAAAACTATAGCTGCTGAATAATATATTTACCCTACACCTGGCAACATTCGCTTGGAGTTCTTGGTCCTCTGACTTCTAGAAGCCGTTGACCAATACTTTAATAATACTGCATGCGGAAGGCAAGAACGAATTGTGTAATATATGCTTAAAAACAAGTGTAACATAATATTTCTGGTGCAAACAAACTTTATTTCAGGATTCAAATTGCTATATTTATAATATATTTAGGGTAAACTATGGTGGTTTGACCCATAGGGAGACTTGACCTATGCGGATTTTTCCAAAGAAAGCAAAATTATAGGGAAATATCAGTGACTGTACTGATTGACCAATCATGTAACAGCATTTTGCAGGTAACAGCCATTCCAGAATTATCCGTAGTTTTCCTGCAATTTAGTGTTGTTTGATACTGCTTCTTTCAAGTGCATTTTGAAGATCTTGGATTCTGTTAGATTTGTACTTCCAGTTTTGAGGTAAGTTAATTTCAGAAGTATACTTGTTTTAGTTACTCTTTTAGCTACAGATTGGTATATAGTAGTTTTATATAACTGTAATGCAACTTGTTAAAATGTTAGGATTAACAAAGCAAAGCTACTTAAGGAGACTTCCTCCAGGCAAACTAGGGAGATTTGACCTAGTGATTAATTTAAATGTTCTTTGTTTCATTTAATACATTTTTATTTAATGAATAACTAAAATAGTGTAATTTAATGGTTCAAACGGAGACCGTAGTTTAACTTTGTGTTTGGCGAAATTCTATGGCGAGAAACTACCAATTCTTGTAAAATTAATTCACCTTTTGTATGATGACGCAATATGAAGACACTTAGGAAAGATTTGATTGGTTTATTCGATTTTCTGCAATCTTTTGGTTTCTTTTATAATACAGTGCCACTGCTTTTAGGATTAGAAATAGAAAACCTTTAAATTTCATTTATATTAACTAGAAAACGTTTACATTACAAACCTGTGTTTTTTCTTTCAATACCTATGAGTTTTCTTACTTTTATGAGGGGGGTCATATCTCCCTAAAGAGGGGGTTACGTGAGCCCATGGGTCACTTGACCCATGAGCTGACTTAACTTTTTTTTTTTCACCATTTCTGATAAGAACTGTGCTGTTATCTTTAGCCACAGTTTGTACAAGATACCAAACTATTTCCTCAAATTTTTTATTCAGTAAGATAAGGTTTTATTTATTAATTAGATATTGTATTAAGCATGGGTATAAATAGATAACAGGCATTCTTGAATTATTATTAACTTTCACTGGTGGAATCAAATTAGTAATGTTTATTTCCTGCATTTTTTTTTTCCTTTAGAGTTAAAAGAGAAAAAAAGAAAGAAAGAAAGAAAGAAAGAAAACAAAGAAAGAAGGTGAGTAGAAAATGCAGAGCTGCCAACCTAATCCGGCAAGTTGCTAGTACCGCCCCTTTTTCTACACCACTTAATTTTTAGAGTATTTGTTTTCTTAATTCATCGTAAATTTATTTGAAGAGAATTACTCTAAAAATTAACTGGTGTAGAAAAAGGGGCGGTACTAACAATTTGCCGGATTTGGTTGGCAGCTCTGAAAATGAATAATTGTGGTTTTAATTGAAGTAGTTGATATTAAAAATAAAAATAATAATAATAATAATAATAATAAAAGTCCAATTTAAAATTCGGAATATTAAACGTTAAAAAAAATATATATTTAATCTTTGAGAACAAAGTTTCACTAAAGAAAAAAAAGATATTCAGATGTGTTACCTCATTGTAATAATAATAAAATTCAAAATATTATAAATTTAACTTATTTGTCTACATTTTTTTTTTTTTTTTCAATTTGAATTTTCCTCTTGAATATAAATAACAAAAATAAAATCAAAGGTACAAAATAATTGTACGTATGGAGGCTTTCTTTTTCTTTTCTTTTTTTAAAAATGTTTTGGAACAAAGGCAAACAATATTATATTTGATACATAAATGGATTTTATATGTTTAAGTTTCATGTTTATCGAAAATTATAAAGTGAGAATATTTTTCTTCTTATTTTTATCAAAAGAAAGCCTGCAGCTACTACAGTGGTAGCTGCATTGATGACTTTTATATCTTTCATAAATCATGTATAGTAATGTTGTGCAGTGTTTTCTCGAATTAATTAGTCGATTATTTACTTTGGAGATAGATAATCTTTGTTCGTAAAATAGCTTGAACTTTTTTCTTCTTTAATTTATTCATAATTATTATTTTAATATGTTAAAATAAACAATACAAATGCAGTTTTAATTATATTGTCTCATATGCTCGTTAAAAATTTTCCTTTTTACGTTTTAAAAAAGCATGTTTAATTTCAAGTTTACTCACTTTGCATATTTATTTAGTTCCTACTGTTACTTCACACTCTACCTATATCTTGCACAAATCTTGCAATCGATTTTTAACTGACTTCTCGACTACTTAGACATTTGAAACTTTCAGGATTGCTCAAAACACGGTGACAACACAATGCTTCGAAGTCCGATTTTCGAATTTTCATTCGTTTTCTTATGATTAATAAAAATATGAAAATAATAACATCCTAATAGCGTTACAATAGCCATTAAAATATTAGCTATAATTTAATTGTTGCCAAAAAAAAAAAAATACGACTTCGTTTTCGAAAGTTAAATTATGTTCTCACAAAAATTGACGTAGTTATCACTTTAAAAATTTTATGGGCATTGGTAAGAGCTCTACGATTCATCAGAAAATTTAAAACATAGTGTATAAAAAGTTTTTTTTTTTTTTTCTTTTAATCTTATAATTATTTTTATTTCATTTTTCACGCTCGCTTCTTATTTCCTAATTCAAAATTATTAAAAAAAAAAAAAAAAAAAAAAAAAAAAAAAAATTCGATAGTGTTTGTAAGAAGAAATTGCCATAAAAAATTTTCTTTTTTTTTTTAATTATTATTATTATTATTATTATTATTATTATTATTATAAATTGGTGATATTTCGAGAAACTCAACATCAAAAACATATTTTACTCTCGCGTGCTTTAGTTAATAAAGTTCGATAAAATATAAGTAATCATATAGTAGTAGTTTTTTTTTTTTTTTTTTTTTTTTTTTTGTCAAATACTTAAACTTTATCCCTTTTATTTTTCCCCCCTGATTATTAAGTTTTCTGAAAAATAATACTTACGATACAAGCTGTTCAAGCTCATTTTGAAAATTAAAAATATTTCAGGGCAACATATATTTCTCGATAATCGATACTCAAATATTCTGTTTTACTTGCACACGCAACATCTGAAAAAAAAAAATGAAACATTTCACAAATATTGCAGATGTTTATTTGAATTTAAAATATTTTACAAATATTTATCTTTGTATTTTTGTAGGAAGATCAATTTTAAAAATACTGTTTCAGTTATTTAAAGATTTTTACTATCCTTTCGTGAATCTAGAGTTTCTCGAAATAAAAAATGAGCAGTAAAAATATTTTGATTTCCTTCTAGAAATTTAGGAAAATTTTAATAACACTTCACAGTTATTAGTTTTCTTTACTTGTATCCATTAGATTAGAGTGTATATGCCCCAGGGTTGGCTTGATTTTTCCCGACCTAAAAAACCCGGGTACATTTTTTCAGTAAAACCCATTTGAAAATACCTAAGTGCGTTTTTTCAAAATTCTTATATGAAATTACACTTTTATCTAACTTACAATAAGTATATAAATATAAAACAAATATTATATACATTATTAGAAAATTAACAAAGAATTTTCAGAAATATTGGGTAGGCCCAAACTGTTCTATAAAACAAAATAATGAAAAATTTCCATCAAAAAATTTATAATTATCTTATTAAAACGAAATAAGAAGTTATATGTATAAAAATATAAAAGCAAAAAAAAAAAAAAACAGAATTGATTTTCAATATAAAGAAAACTGTGGTGCTCGAGGAAAGTAAAATATAAATAAATAAAAAAAAAATTTACAAAAATTCTGAAAACTTTAACACTTTAACGTCGTTAAGTCATGTAAAGGGACAATAATTTAAAAAAAAATATATTTTTTGAAAATCTATTAACGGTGAAAATTTTGATAAACTTTTTATAATTTAATAAAAAAATTGCTAAATCGTTATTAAAATCCAAATTTTGTAGTAAAGAGTAGATAAACTAAATTTTAGAATATTTAAAGTACAATTATTTAACTTTAAAATTCTTTATAACTTAATCACAAAAAGAATTTAAGATTTCTTAAAATTTTAAAATTTTGATTTTAATGAGTAACTGTTTAATTTTATAAATTATCTTATTATGAATGATATACATAGTATAAAAAAAAAATATTCCTGAAAATTCTGATAAAATCGAAAAATGCTCTGAAGAAACCCTGATAAAACCCAGGGGTCGTACCCTCCGCCCTTTTTTCAGACCATTCTCATGAATAAAATATTTTTTAATTTATTGCTACCACTATTTTCACAAAGAAATTTTTATACAGTATAATCATGTCACATTATTATTAATAAACCCGAAACATTTTTGCATGAAATTAGCAGGGATGGAACACGGGCGCAGTATTCATACCACTATCAATGTAAGAAAATTTTCTACTTCGTAAATCAACGATATTATAGGTAGTAAAATTTCTTAAACAAATTCCGGTATGAATTCTGCGCCCGTGTTCCATCCCTGATATTAGTGGTGGCGAAAGAAATAAAAATTTCTTATCTGTAAGAGTGTCTTGAAACAAGAGCAACTAGGCTGGGTTTATTTCCAACCCTGATATCCCCGAAGCAGTGTTTGCAGACTTCTCAACTTTTTTTATTCAATAGTTACCAATAATTTTCAAAAGTTATGTTTGATATATATAATAGATGATTAATCATCATTAACCTTTATGCTGTTTTACTCTATGTTATGTATTTTTTCTCTTCTCCATCGCCTTCGGGCACCGACTTCTCCTCGGAGATTATACCCTGTGTTGTCCTGCGTTTGCTTATGTTAAGTTTGTCATTCTCTTTCTAAAAAAAAAAGAAATAAAAAGAAATTTTGCTCCTAGAAAATACAAAAATTTTTTTACTATCCTTAAACTTTCTATTATATTATGTAATGCTATCCTTAACCGCTCTTATTTTATGTTTTTTGTGCTTCCTATTTTATGAATTCTAGGTTCACGTATTTATGTTTTGGTGTTCCTTCTCTGTTCTCCCTCCCCCCCCTCCTCTCTCAGTTGCGTGATTGTGATTTTTTTTTTTAGGACTCGCGCCTCGTTAGTTCCATCCTTAGGCAGAGGAAGATGCGTTTCTTTTGCCACAGGTGCTTCCATCCAACAGTAACCGAAAATCCGAAGATCATCAATTATGTATATTAAATATCACTTCTCAAAACTATTGGTGACTACTGAATAAAAATTCGTCAAATCTTATACATCACTAGTCCGAAGAATGTATTTTAAGATAATATGTGTCAATTAAATAGTTTTGTTCAAAGTACTTTTTTTAACTGCGAGAAATCGTTTAAACAGTAGTCTGAAATCAGCATGCGTACATGAAGGTTTCTGGACGCCATAAGCTCTTTCAAATTTTAAACAGACACAATTTTAATTTTTTGCTTTTGGGTTTGAAAAAAAAGGTAAGTAAATATAGTTGCACATTGAAAAATAACATACAGGGCTTCTAGGAGTCCCTTAATTGAATACCACTTCTAGCAATCTCCGTGTGATTGAATCTGCACAGCAAACGATTACTGATGTTTACATTTTATTATTATTATTATTTTTTTTTTAGTTGTATTAAACTTTTTAATTATCACTATATAAATGAGATAAAAATATATTTGAAAATATTTTTAACATTTGAAACATTTGAAAGATTATCGCTTTATTTGGATGACTAAAAATTTACACATCACAACAATATAACATTTTACATGATATGTTACTTTGTAAATTTTTAAGGTGTGACGCATTACATGAAAAACTTCTTGCTTGCATAAGAATAAATCATTTGATTTATTACAAACCTTTAACACAATTTACTGTAAAGGAATTATCATTGCGATATAAGTAAAACAATGCCAAGTACGTTCTTTATACGAAAGACATAAGCATAAAATAAATGCATGTCATTATCTAACGATATATACTAAATATTTAAAATCATGATCTAGTTTTTTTGTACTATTATAATAGATAAAATATTTATATACGTGCTTCAACATTAGAAAATGAACCAAATTTTAATATTGCAAGCTATATATACATACAAAAACAATTTAGGAATACAAAAACAGTTCGGAATATTCAAATTAAACAGAGAGGGTTCAGTTACCTCAAATGAAAAGAATTATTGGCTAAATCACATCCATATTTTTTTACATTAGTCTCTTGAGTATACGGTTAAGCGGTTATGAGTTCTGTGGAAAAAAAAAATCAAGATTAAGGGACAAAAAGGCACTGCAGTGGTATTAAATTATATAAAACTTTGCGATTTGAAATTTATGGGCACTCTGATCTGCGGATTATATTACATGCATAAAATTTTAAAACGTATGCAATATTTGAATAAGGAATGTCAACTAATATGGATATTGCTTTTTCATATTGGCTGGCAAAGCCAAATACCTTCATTTTTATTTTCTGTTTATAAGGAAAAGAAAATATCCTTTTTTGGATCAAATTTTAGAAATGTAGTATTTTTTACGTTTACGCGTTTTGAATTCCCATAATCTTAAAATATCTTTTTTTAACGGTTGGTCTGTGTATGCGGCTGTCATCAACATATCTCAAGAACTAATCGCCGCAGGAATTCTAAATTCGAGTTTTTAAATCTTTTAGTGTATCATATATTGATGATACACTAAACTTTTAATTGAGATCAAGTCATATGATTCACGTACAGGACCATTCAAGATGTTTCAAATTTATTACGTATACGAACGTAATTTCAGGTACGCACAATGTAATGTCCATAAGCTGTCCTAAACACGATGGAAGGAACAGACTTTTTTCATGCGCATAAAATCACGTTTTGTGTAGATTTTAGTATGAAAATCATGCATCATTTATTTATAGGACTACTCAAAGCATTTGGTTACATTGGTGCTATAATTTCAAATTGCTGTAAATGTATTAGAGGTTATGTTATGGGTTTTTCATATAAGACTAATCTTAAGGACAGTATGTAACATGTATATAATTCATTGACAATATACAGGGCTACACAAAATTAAGCTCAAGTGCTTTTCTACATTTTACTATGTCGATAAATACTGCTCATAAAGAAAAAATAATTTTTATACCGATACTGTAAATAAGATTCGATTTTCAGCTCTGATTTTTCCATACTATCACGTTTGGAGGTCACATGAATACTAAAGAGAAATTTTCGGCGTTTAATTTTTTATGTGTCTGTTTTGAGCATAATTTAAAACCAAAAAACTGCAGGAAATTCAAATTTGTTATTTTGAAGTTCGTATGAAGTTGCCAATCAGGAATTTGCACACATGAGGGATTTCAACAAAATACTATTTTTTAGGTAGTTTTAGGCCCATAAATTTTAAAAAGTTTATTAAAAATGCAAAAAAAGTTCTCATTAGTTTGAAAAATAACTTTAAAATTAATCAAAAATCACGTGAATTCAAAACGCTGTCTGACGTGACACTTTATGATGCTTCAATGTTTACATTTTGTTAGCCTATAGTTAGCAAGCAGCAATTCGTTTTAACTTACGTAATTATCAAACGTTTATGTGATTTCTGAGCATTTCTTTTTATCTTATAACCACTTAATATCATTATCATCATTTTCCATTACCAGTATTTTCAACTGTTTTCTTTTCATGGCGGTTGTTCAATGTTTTCGTTTAATATGATCCTGTGGAACGCTAAAGAATAGCTTTTGAGAAGCATTTAACCGTTGTAATAGTGCAGAGTGGTACAATACAATATTTATACTACAATTTTTTGATATCCATCATTATTAGAAAATACAAAACTTATTTCACTGACTCATTGTTGATAACACATACATAAGATTTGTATGCATGACATATAATCCGCTAGTAAATCTTTGATCACTGATTCAAGAAGCAAAGAAAAGCACAAAATCGAATGGAAACAACGATTACTCCCGTTTGTTGTCATAAAGAGTGACGTCACGATATATTATACTGCGTTTTCTCAATAGAGTAAATAGTGTGATGTTAAAATTGTTATAAATCAGTAATTAGATTTCAAATAAAGAAAATGTATGTATTTATTTTCTTACCATTTTATATTCTATTATATAAGAATAAAATCAGAAAAGGTGCAAATTCTTCATTGAAAAGCTCGATCAAGATGTGTCTGAATAATTTGGAATAAACTTTTAAATTTAATAACAGCCTTGATTTTTTTAATTTTTTTTATAAATGTAGATACTGCATTTGAAAAGATTGATGGTGCTGTGTAGCCTCAGCCTCTCACATAGATTTACATGTGAAATAAAGCTCTTCCTAAGTTCTTTTTAAAAGAAAAGAAAATATTTTTTAAAAATTTATTTTAATCAATAAGTATTTTAATGAAAAAAAAATTTTTTTTCAAAAATATTTATTTCCTAAATTTATTTTAAAAGTAAACTGAATTGTGTTATCTTATTAAATCGATCTTCCGCCATAATGTGCAATCTGTATTTATAGTATTTAAAGGCAGGGTAAGAGAAAATCGTGTGAATGATACTTCACATTATTTATTGTATTTATATACACCGCAAAGCGTCACAGTTAGAGAAAACATAGGCTCTTTTTTTTTTTCGTAAAAGAATATAATTGTAGAATAATATAAAAGAATATAACATTTGCATATAATTTGGCACTTTTTGTTGCTTTTGATACTTCGAAGATTCAATTGAATTTTTTGCTTAGAATGTACCAAATCATCTCATGCTTAATTTTGAATCACCCGGTAAATTGTCGGAAAGGCTTTATTACGCTACCTCATAATGGAGACAAAACTTACACATTCCATGTAGAAATTTAATTAATAGCAATACTAATGCATACCTGCCAACCTCCTCATTAATAAGCGTGAAACTGTTAACGCCTCTTTTTCCACACCACTTTATTTTTAAAGTAGTTATTTCGAAATGTTGTTACGATTAAATAAGAATAAAATTATTCTGAAAAATGAGTGGTGTGAAAAAAAAGCGGGTACTAAATATTTTACGCTTCATAATAAAACAGTTGGCAGGTATGCTAACATATATTACACTATTCCTGTTTCCTAAACCAAAAATCACTAACAAGAATTGTATTACAACATTAGAGAAACAGGACACATTTACGTGCAATGACATTTAAAAAGGGAATCTTATATATAATGGTGTAATATATATAACGTTGTCTGGTGGCAATAATTTTATGTCTTCAATGTCAATAGGATATTTATAGATATCAAAAATTTGAGATTTAAATAACAATGTTTTACGTTCATTTTTTACACAAAATGCATCGTAAATTTTTATGATTACTAAAGAAACATTAAGGATAGAAACGTCAATTTTTTTTCATAGTTAAAGTCAAAATATATGCATTTTTCCAGCCTTCTTGACAATTCGAATGTCGCCATATAGGAGGGTTCAAAGTTCCTTTATATACGGCTTTCTCAAACCATATATTTATCAACAGTAATAGTTATAGTTTGAAACATTATCTACGCATGAGTAATATATATACTCATATTAAATTTTCTCTATAGGTAATAGCTTTAAAATTTACTATGAAATGTTCCAATTACACACAAATATAGCAAGTATTATTTCTAGCGAAATGTTATTCGTATAGAAACTTTTTGCAAAAATCGATTGAAATTTATATTGCTGTCATAGTTAAATCTTGAATATTTTGAATTCCAGTGAGTGGATAAAATGAGAGAAACAAATTAAAATAGTTTCAGGCGTAAAGGATTGGCAACATTTTACCATTTTGAAAAGCAGCTCTTGATTATTTTTTCTAAAAAAAAAGAGATACCAGTGATAAACTATATCTAAAAACCTAAAACGCCACTAAAGAATGCTTTTTTGGAAAGAACTTTGATAAAAACATCATCTAATTTTCCGAATGATTTTCTTACTCAAATTCCACTAGATCGCCTGACTTCAAACTCAGATTCAAGAAGAATATTCGCAATACAGTGCTCTATGTATATATATATATATATATATATATATATATATATATATAAGGTTAAATTTTTTTCTGCTGCTGTAACTATATCTCTAATATTTCGATTTCCAATAAGCAGAGGAAATATGAGAAACGAAAATAAAATGCTATAGGAGTAAACAAGTGGAAATATTTTAGCATACTAATGAGAAATACTTGATTAAATTTTCAAAGAAAAGCGATATCAATGCTAAACTGTAGCCAAAAGTTAACACAAGAAAAGGACCCTGAAGATCACTAATACGTAAAATTTTAAGAGTATTTTCATCATTTTCATTAGAATAATGCATTTCCAATCCTATTTGAAAATAATAGTCTTCAAATTTTTTTTGAATAATACCTGCTTCAAAAAGATGGCTGATGACTTTCTTTAAACTATTCTGACAGCTGAAATTTCTTGAAAATGGTATTCCAAACATAATATTAAAAAATGAATCTTTTGAAAGGAAAAAATCCCTTTCATACGCAGAGATAAAATTATCTCCACTAAAGAATGCTTTGTTGGAAGGAGCTTTGATAAAAACTTCTTTTGGGTCTCCTAATGAAATTTCGTTCCGAACAAAGCATTTTCCAATAGTTCGCCAGGCTTCAAACTCAGATTTGAGAAGTAAATTCGGAAATATACTACCGCTATCTGTATAACACTTGAATGAATTTTTTTCTGCTGCTAGAGCTAAATCTTGAATATTTCGAATTCCAGTGAGGGGAGGAAAGGAGAGAAACGACAGTAAAACAGCTTTGTAACTATTGGTGAGGATAAAAGCAGATATTAGCCATGCACATAGAAATAAACGCAATCCAATGTTAATTTTTCGCACTTTCAAAGAGATTTCCTTTTCCAGCAAACTTCCAAACATCACAAAAATAACATTCCCATACGATTTTTTCCTCTTTGTTAAGAGAAATAAAACAAGTGAAGCCACGAAGGTAATTACCATGATTAAAATCCACAATTTTAATGAAAATGGGTGCAATAAGGCTAGTTCTGTGGATAACGGCTTTAGCTTATTCGTCATAAAAGACATTTTAGTATAAAAGTGAGGGTAAGTATAGTTTACTGCCTCAAATCTGTCTTCAAACATCCCAATGAAGCCTAATGCCAAATCGACTTCTGAACGCTGCACCATTCCAATTCGTCCAGTCCAGTTTCCATCAGGTAGACGTTTGTTAATTTCATTGCTACGTATAACTACTTTGTAGGGAACTCGGAAAACGTCTGAAATTATGCGTATCAGGTAAGCCTCTAAAACATAAATAATTTTATCGTCTTGCAGAATTGAGTTAATCTCTAATTCACGACCAACTTGTGAGGCAATTGTAATAACACTTGGTGTACAGTTTTCGACCATTTTTCAGGCTTTAGACATATCAAATGATATAACTAATAACTGTGATGCGTTTTGATAGGTTGTAAAATGTTTATCGCTTGTATTTTAAAGTAAATAATAATAAAGTTTGAAAGACAGCATTACGTAAATACAGTTCAGAAATCGGAACTTACTGTCGGGGTAAATTTTTTACCTCCTTTTTTTTTTCTCTTTATTCATAACACAAATGACATTAAATATGTAAGATGTATTTTTATTTTTTTTTTTTTTATTAATAAAGTATAGGTTTAATATAATTATGTACGACAGGAATGCAGCTTATCACCACACGTACTTAACTTCTATATTGATAATATCAAAAGAATCTGAAAAACTAAAATCAAAACAGGAATGGGTCTTGGAAAAATTTTGCTTCACAATATACTATTTACAGATGACTTACGTTTGATTCAAGATAGTGAGGATAATTTTCAACGCGCAGTTTTTACCGTAGCCAAAATTCAAAACGATTATAACTTAGAAATTTCAAAGAGTAAAACAAAGGTGGGGGCTTTTAAATGTAAATAACCCAAAATAACAATGATAATCTTAGAAAACAAACCAATTAAACAATATTTAAAATTTCAAAATTATTTATATCGTTTGCCTAACATTTGTCTAATTTACAAAATTATTCTTCATCCATTATTTTAGAAGTTTACATGCACGGAAGCATTTTTTCTGATGTTAATTTTAATGGAACTTATTAACGTGTTGAAATATGTCACGCAAATTTAAAAGAAAATCTCCGCCGGGCCATGCGCTGCTTAAAAGTAAAATTTAATGTAAATAAAAGTCGATGAAAGTATGTAGGTATATGTAGGTGTGTTTTTACATCTCTCACTAAGCTATTGAACCGATTAGAACCAAACTTAACATAGTTTTTGCTTAAAATCAGAGTTGTGGTACTGTGGGTGTTTTAAATTCCTATCGCAGGCACACAAAAGGAAGGGGTTAAAAAAATCCTCTTTAAAATAATATTTTTGCATGATTTTTACAGTAATAATGCAGCTAGAAATTTCAACATTGTTATATAGGCTATTTCTAATGTTATATAGGCAATTTCAAATGCTCTCCTTAAGTAGATGCTTTTAAAAATTCGAAATTAAAGAACGATGCTAGGATAAAAATAAATTCTAATATTACGCATTCTTCAAAATTTCATGCATGCAATTCAAATATTTTATAGTGTATATGTCAAAATTACGTAGTTTTAATATAATTAAAATAAAAATATTTTTATAACATCTTAGAATAAAGTCACTTTCAGAAAAACTCACATATGAAGTGCAACTGTCTTTGAAAACGACGTCATTTCGCATAATTCAATTGATACTTTAGAAAACCGGAAAGGATAACTGAAGTTGACCACTTTAGATCTTTCTGCAGATAGTGATACACAGCCAACTGCCAGATCCACTTCTGCGCGTTTCACCATTCCAGTCCAATTTTCGTCAGCTAATTTTCTACCGTATTCACCATCATGAGGTACAAATATTTTATACGAAACTCGGAAAACCTCTGACAGATTTCGTATGAGAAGAGCATCCCAAACATGAATCGTTTCACATCTTGCAAAATAGAGCAGATTTCCAATTCCGGTGCATATAACGCTGCGACAGAAATAACACCTGTTTTACAGATTCGTATCATTTTTTTTTTGCAGTAGATCTTTTATATATCATTAATGAGATATACAGAATAAAAGATTAGCTTACGCTTTAAATGGTAATTATATCCCGTCATTCTATTCTCCAATTTGTAACATATGCATATGTAATTATTTTTTTATACAAAAAAAAAAAAAAAAAAAAAAAAAACGATGTATGTATATATATATATATATATGAACAAATCCTTTTTGTATCTATGCCATAATTTCTTATGAAACACAGAGGCAAAAATTGAAAATCAGAATCAGTTTAAACTTTGCTTAACCTAACTGCAACAGAACTGTTCTTTTAGAGCGTACAGGAGCAGTACAGGAAATACGCTAACTTAAGTCTGCAAGTCAATGGATTTGTTTTTAACGTATTCCATAGATATACTTAAATTACTGAAAAGTACACTTTTAAAAAATTATTCTGGTTCAATTTTTTAAATTAATTATCTTGTCACTAGAGTAAAGTTTTTGACGTATGCTTTCTGATCGACTGGATGAAAGTAAAGTAAATATTTGTCTGCCAAAAATTAAAGAGTTGTCTGTTCGTTTAGAATATTCCAAGGATACATCGAATTATTTTTAATGGAAATATTTGTCTTTAGAAATGTTAATAGTCACGGAAGTACCGAGAACATGTTAAAGTATTTAACAGGGAATTTCTGGGACGTAAATGCTAACATTTTTTCTTTTTTAATTTTAAAAATTATGTCATTCGCATGATTTAGCTTTTGTTTGCCACACAACTTCCATTTACTACATGCAAGGAATAATTAATCCGAAACGTACGGCTTAATGGGAAAAAGGCATGTGAGAATAAAGTGTTTTTCTAAAATTCACCTTTATCAAAGTTTAAAAAATTATAAAGGTAAATATTTTTTCTATAAAATTTTAAATTAAAATTAAAGATGCATGGCATTTAGTTATTATTATTATTATTACTATTGTTATTATCGACATTGAACATGAATGTTTAACGTACAATACAAATGAATTAATGGACATTCTAGATAACATATTTATATCTGCATTTACAGTTCATACAGTTCATTACAGTTCTACCATTTAGAGTTCCCTTAAATGAATGATAATATTTTTTTTCTTTTCTTTTTTCTTTTTTAGAAAAATTCGGTAAACATTTCCGATGACTTTCGAAGTATACATTCGAACACTCCGTAATTATATATACCGGGTGATCAGAAGTAAAAGGAAAAACAATAAATATATTATTTAAATGTACTCACTGTTGCACGACACGGTTTTTATTAAAATGTACAAAAAAACATAGGATTTTTTTTTTTACACATGTAAGAAAAAAATATTAGTTGAAAATTTGGGAGAAATTAACAAAATTATAAAAATATTAATCAATTTTATTGCACAAATAATTAACATCAGAACACAAAATTATTCTCCAATTGTTGTTACATGTACCACTTTTTTACAAGAACAACTATATAAAAGACAATTAATTAAATATTTTTAGCTTTATTGTAAAAAATATATATAGTAATACTTTTTTTCTTTTGATTTCAGTGTTTTCAACCTCACTTATCTCATACATTTTTAAAATACATTTGAGTTTTATTTATTTATTTATTTATTTATTTATTTATTTATTTTTAGGACTGAGAGCTTATTAGTCTCAATCTGGGATTTTTGCGTTGTCGTTTTTGATAGTTGGACATTTGTCGAAATCTAAATTTTATCGAAAATATAATTGAATAATTTGAAAGCGATGTTATAATTTGGAAGTAAAAAAAAACTAATAGTCCTCCGTCCTAAACTAAATTCTGCTTTTGCCAGAATTTCATCAAAATCTTTTATTATTATTATTATTACTGAAAGAAAAAGAAAAGAAAATTAATAATAATCAGTATCGTTACAAGCGATATCGAAAATGTTTTTTTTAATAATTTTGAATTAGGAAATAAAAAGTGCGCGTGAAATAATACGAAATAAAAATAAGTAAAAAAATGAATTTAATGATTTAATTTGTTTGTTTTTCGGGGGCTGCTCATGCATATAAAAATGCGTATTAAAAGGAGTCGAAGAAGGAAGCGAAATAAGTATTGAGTTATATTACGATAAATACGATATATAATATGATACGATATACATAGGTGCCAATTCTCCCGTTTCTTAAGGGAGACTTCAAACCGGAAAATTTTAAAGCTGTTACCTGTATTATTAATCGTCGAAAATATATATAACATTTTTCATTTAAAAATATTGGTGTCAAATTTGATTTAAAAGTTGAAAAGGTTGACAGCTCTGGATATATTAGACCTATCGTCCAGGGTTAGTAGGCATTTTCGTTGAAAGAAATAGTTTGTTCGTTCGGTGAAACTTGCACATTAGTCCCGTGAGGTACAACTTTAAGCGTACTTTTAAGCTGGAAATCTACTTTTTTTTTTTTTTTTTTTTTTTTTTTTTTACAGAAAAACCCTTTTATATTTCTTTGTTTTTTAAATGACAAAATTTGTTTTTAGCGATAGGAATTTATAACTATTTCAATTAATATAGTAATCGATGCAATAAAGTATCCAGTAATTAATACGAGAAATGTTCCTTGAAGTTCGGTTATTCGTAATATTTTATTATCATTTAAATCACTTTTAATAGGTGATTGTAGATGTAATTCATGCTGTACCAATTCATCTTTCAAATATTTCGACAACAGCCCTGCAGCAAAAATACGACGAATTACTTTATTTAACTGCTTTACACGGCTAAAGTTCTTTGAAATCGGAAAAGCGTTCTTATTGTTAAAGAATGAATCTTCAGAAACATAATAATATTTTTCATACGATGTGAAAAAAAATTTTCCCCAACAAATGCTTTGTTTGAAAAGGCCTTCATGTAGAACTTCTCTGGCTCTCCTGATAGAAGGTGATTTCGCTTTAAACAATTTCCGATAAATCTCCACGTCTCGCTTTCCGATTCAAGAGAAACTGACGAATGTACCCTACCTTTGTTTGCATAACATACAATTGAATTTTACACTGCAGCTTTAGCTAAACTAAAAATGTTTCTAATTCCAGTGAAAGTGGGAAATGTAATAAATGATAATATAAGTGCTTTGTACTATTAGAAATGATAAATGCAAAAACCAGCTACGTGCTTAATAAAAGCAATAAGACATTTTTCTGCATTTTGAAAATAGATTTTCCCGACAAACTTCCCATTAACGTAAATACGACATTATGGAACGCTTTTTTTCTGTTTATGAAAATGAATAAAATAAATGAAACAAAAATAATCATTATTATAATTAAAATCTCTAACAGAAATGAAAATGGGTAGAGAAATGATAATTTCAAAGACAGTGGTTGCAACTTATCTGTCATGAAATATACTTTAAAAAAGCGGAAATTATAACTGAAGTTGACGGCTTTCGATCTTTCTGCAGATAGTGATATACCGCCAACTGCCAGATCCACTTCTGCGCGTTTCACCATTCCCATTAATCCAGTCCAATTTCCGTCAGCTAACTTTGTACCGTATTCACCATCAGGAGGTATAAATATTTTATACGGAACTCGGAAAACTTCTGAGAGAATACGTATGAGAAGAGCATCCCAAACATGAATCGTTTTGCCATCTTGCATTTTAGAGAAGATTTCCAATTCCGGTGTATATAATGCTGCGACAAAAATAACACCTGTTATACAGTTTCGTTTAATTTTTTATGCAGTAGATCTTTTATATATCATTAATGAGATATACATAATAAAAGATTACCTAGGTTTAAGGAATTAAATACGCTTTAAATGGTAATTACGTTACGTGTTATTTTGTTCTCCATTTTGTAATATGTGCATATCTAATTATTTTTTAATACAAAAAAAAAAAAAAAAAAGAGAGAGAGAGAGAGAGAAATCGATATATATATATATATATATATCGATCGAGTTAGCGCACAATTCAACAAAATCATATAAAAAATCCAAATATTAATTTTTTGCTTAACTATTCGTGCATGACTTTGAATTGATCCTTCTTCTATGCATTTCCATTACTATTGTGTTTCTGTGTTGTAATTTAGAACAACTGTAGTAATAAAACCAAGAGAGCTATTTTGCGCAATCTCTCCCCATAGGGTAGGATTATAACTACAATACGCTCTATTATAACAACAATTACATTATCAATAATAATAATTCACTTAACGCGTTAGTAGTCGCTATAGACAGCGCCACCTATTAAAGATTGAGCACTTTTTATTTAACTCTCACCAATAATTTTAAGAAGTGATGTGATCGACATTCCTTCGATTTTTTTCGGGTATTATGCTTATCAAATGCTACTTCTAAAAATTTTTGGTGGCTATTGAATAAAAAAATTTGACAAAACTGAAGGATGGGCGGCAAATCGACCAACTAGCGACTAATAACGGGTTAAGTGACATTGTTGTAAAGTATTTGTAAACAAATATTTTCGCATTGGGAGTGGATATTTCAATTCAATAATTTAAAAAATCGGAAAAATTAAAGAAATTTAAAAAGAACTACAAAAATGTATTTAAAGAAAAAAATATTAAAGAAATAGAAAAAAGAACAAAGAACAAATCTAGGTAAAAAGCAAGACCAGAAAGCAATATTAAGTTACTAGTTGACACGTTTAACTTAAATTTAGTACATTAACTTTTCAGTTAGGATGGTTTCTTGTTTGCTGGACCGAATCTCTCGTTGTCAACAATCATTGCATTTATTATTCTACAGTCGGGTGAAAAAAACGCAGCACTCGACGTAACTTCGTTGCTAATAGATGTAGAATAATCTGGGGTGTCACTCACACGACTTTCTCTTACCCTGAAATATAATACTATAAATACAGGTTGCAGATTAAGAGGTAAGATAACGAGAACTGTCATGTAAACCTATGCTAAACAATTCAAATTAGGCTTCAGAAGAGTTTTATACAATAATTAGTTCTGTGTGAGGGGGGCTGCCGCCCCCCTCAACCTCCCGTTTCATTAATGCACCTACATTTATATAAAAATTTAATTCGCTTATTAAATTTTTTTTTTTTAAATAATTTATTAAAATTATTATTTAAAAAAATTATCTTTTATGATAAGGCAGACGATTTCCATATTAGAGAAGTAGTTTAACACCAAATATATAAAAAAAAGTCCATTTTATTCTCAATATTAAAAAAAAAAAAAAAAATGTACGATTTTTTTTTCAGTTTTTTTTCGTTAAAAGTAAAAAAAATGGATAACTTTGTTTTAAATTATCGCAGATCGATGGTTCAACCATTCGTTTTAAAGGAATTGGCGAGCTCTTTTGAAAGATACCCATCATGAAAATTTACTCCCCTCGAGGGGAAACTTCCCCCCTCCAGGGGGGGGGGGAGGCGAGGCTCCTACATACACAAAAATTTTTTCCCAGTTAACTGTCTCTATTACAAAAAATATATATTTGTTTCATTTGGTTTAGTGCAGTCCATAGACGTTAAACTCTATTTTCTTGCAATTTCCCCCACAGACGTAATGTATTAGAATTGTCTTGATTGTCCCTGTACACGAACCATTTGCTTGATCTTAACGAAAAGCTTACTGTAGCATCCCTATAATATACACATTTAGAATACCAAGTTTGAACTTTCTGCCATCGTTTGTTTTTGAGATATGCTGATAACGGACAGACACACACAGAGACACACAGACCATTTGCTAAAAACATTATTTTCGTATTCAGGGAACCTCAAAACGTGTACATATAACAAAACCTCGCGTTCGAAAATTTGTCCCAAAAACAATACTTTCTCTACCTTATGGGTAAGAGAAAGTAAAAATGTAATAGGTATCATTCGACGGGGAATTGTGAGTAGTTTCAGAAAATGATCTGAAATTTTGAATTGGTGTTCGTCTACATATTAAAACGCGCACAAACTTTGATTTTTTCAATGGTAATGCCCCATTTTTATTTTATATTTGAATTCCTCGGATCGCGACAACACGAAAAAGTATATTGGTTGTATATTTTACTTATTTTTTCACAGAGTTACAAGCGTTCAAAATTTGAAGGTGGTAATGTTAAAGTCATATTTCAAACTTTTATTAATATCTTCACAAAAAAAACTTGATCGATAAAATTCTTTTTTAGGAGACACAGTGAAAAATCCCAAAATTAATCCATCATTACTTTTGATTCTGAAAAATATTTTTAATTATAAAAAATATTAATAAATTCATATTCATAAAAATTATGAATTATGACCTATATTAATTTTTACATAAAATGAATCCTAATGCGGAAAAATATCGGTGTGCAAATTTGCAGCTCATTCCAGTTATTAGTTTTCGAGATATAAATAAATCTTTCTTTTGGAGTGGTTTAGGGGCCGTCTCTTATAAAGTTTTGCATGAGATAACTAATCAAATCTTAAAAAATAACAAGGAGAATTATACAAAATATGTTTATTTTTTATCAACGGGTCAAATTATATAACAACAACGTCAAACGCAAAGAAATGAAATAAAAATGGTTATTTTTAGACATTAGTGTTAGCACAAAGAATCCCTGTTTTCTAAAGAAGACATCGTTCGTCATCGTCCTTCATCGTTCTTCAAAATAAAACAATACAGAAAAGAAAAGTAAATGTGACATTGAGTTTTCGTGTTAAACCCCTTATTTTATGTTGACAAAAATATGCACAAGTAGTATTTACTTCATCAATTACTGTTGAAAATTTTCGAATCTTTTAAACGAACACTACAAGAAAAAAAAATAACTAAATAGGCGGGGTAACTGTTTTAAATAAAAAAAATGTTAAATGTAAAAATTGTCTATTTAAAAAAAAAAAAAAAAAAAAAAAAAAAAAACGAATGGAATTGGAATGCAAGATTGACTTGTAAAATTGTTTCTTAATTACCGTTTTTGTTAAAGGCTTAATAATTTGCTTCATATATTAATTTATTTTTATTTATTTATTTTGTAGGGGGGGGAGGATTATTATTTTAAGGATACTTTAGTCTTAATAATATATTTTAAGTTTAATTTTAATAATATATATTAACTTTATTTTTATATATTTTTAAATATACTTTTACTTTTATAAATATATTTTAACAATTTTTGCGACACACTTTTAACACTTTTGAACACTTTGTAATTTTGACTGTAAGATCCTCCTACAGGCGTTATTCTCTCAAAATAAAGTATTTCAGAACAAAATTTCTGTATTCACAAATATATTACAAATGGATATACAGTATAATTTTATTCTTTCTAATCAATATATTTCTATACATAGTATATTTTACTGCAAAAATAAGCACACTGGGACACACTTAAGAAATAAGGAACACACAAATTATGGAAGAAACGCCCAGTAAGAGAGTTACAGATTTTCAAATGATGTGAATCTATGTCAGCAGTCGCAAAAGGATTAATTAAGAAATTATATTTTTATATAAATTATAAAAGAAATCGTACAGTTCCAATGAGTTCAACTGACCCAAAACTGGTAACTGCGATTAAAATAGTTTAATATTTACTTCATGAACCCTTACAGTAATTTATCCGAAAAGATTTAGTTTATGCGTTGTTGTATATATATATCTATATTATTTCATTTCGTATTTTATGTTACACCTGCGAAAGAAAATTTAAGCTTTATTGGTGATCACTGCAGCCGTAATAGACACTTTTACTTGCAAACTATTGCACTTTTTTCAAAGAGTACAGTCTGGACAAATCCCAAGCCTTATGCATTTAAATAGACCTAAAATTATTTTTAAAAGTACTGAAGAATATACAAATCAAAAAACTGAATTCAGGATAATTAAGGAACGGGTAAAGGATCGATCTTTTTAATAATTTTTATAATTATTTTTTTCCTGAAAGATTTCCGGTGTAATACATTAATTTTTTGTCTATTTATTATAGGATCTTAATTTTATTTTTCTACATTTACAGATAACCCCCTAACACATTTTTTATTATAACTCTATAAATACTAAAGATAAAATATACAAACAGTATAATTTTTCGCACTGCTAGACTCTCAAAAATTCGAATATGAAGTGAAAATTTGGTGTTGCTATTGAAAAAATCAAAGCTGGCGCTCATTTCAATATGTAGATAACCACTAATTCAAAATTTGGCAGCATTTTCAAAACGTACCTTTAATTTCCTGTTGAATGGTGTCTATTAAATTTTTCTGCGTCATTTAATAAGGAAATTATAGCGAGTGCTGCGATTTTTTTTCACCGACTGTACATGTGAAGTTCTTGTGGAACCACCTGCCACAAGTTAACCTGTTCGAAACGGTTTATCCGTCTCGAACAGACATTTCCCAGCAAAATATAAAAAATAAATAAATAAATAACACCGTGTGTGCATCGATACGTGTCTAGTCCCGCCCATTTATAAGCGCAAAATCCGGCCACCATTTACTTTTTTTTTTTTTTTTTAAGTTAAACTCTTACGCTAAAAAATCCTTTACGTTTTAAAATCCTTTATGTTTTTAAATCCTTTACGCTCTAAAATCCTTTACGTTTATATTATTTTGCTGAAATTTAGACGATTATATTCCTTAAAACAGGAGTCGTACTCTCCGCACTTTTTCAGGACACTCTCGTAGATAAGAAATTTTCACCTTTTTATCCACCATTTATTTCATGTAGAATTATTCTGGATATATTTATAGTAATGTGCCACGATTATACAGGGTAGAGATTATAGTATAAATATAGTTGTAGCAATATATTTGAAAATTTCTTATTTCTGAGTGTGTCCTGGAAAAAGGGCGGAGAGTACGACCCCTGCTTCATAAAGAAGATTGAGTAGACTGATATTTTTTGCTTGCATTTATTTTTATCTAATTTATTCAATCAGCCGAGAGCTGCACTAAAAACTAAAACTTGAGCATCATATTTGAAAGTATTGCAAAAGTAAATAGATATATAATAGCATTTAAATCCTTTGCGATAAATTTTTCATAGGCTAACAGCATTGTAGATTTAAATACCATCAGAGGTGTGGCTTTCGTCGATGGTGCCACTCCTGAATAATGGTCAATTTCAGATTCTGTGGACAGTCTCCATGAAGGTAGTGCGCCGTCTCGAATGGATTGAATTAGTCCAATCACTTATCGAATTTAGGTTTTGGTACAGTCCCAGGCATTGAAAAAACTCATCATCGTCTTTTTATCATTAATAAGCTGCAAAAATTCTGTTATTATGTTTATTTCAATGATGGTATTTATTTACTTTGCCCAACTATTAAATTCTATTAATCAAAACTTTTAATGTTCACATCGTACTAAAAAATAACAAAACACTCGATTTTGTATATAAAGAATTGTTTTATTTATTTATTTTTTTTTTTTTTTTTTAAATCTATGCAAGTTAATGATTCGGATCACGTACACGATTATACATGCTTTCAAAAGAAGCATATATATATAAAAAATCTGTTGTTGTTCTGTAAACATGTAAATTGGTTGCTTGATAATTATAAATGTTTTATGTACTAAGTTTTTCATGTTAAATATGTTTTGGAAAGGAGTTTTTATTATAAATTAACGCTTATTTATTTAGTTTAGTTTTCAACTTTTATTTTAATGGTATGAGTAAAGTTAGACTAAAATGGTTATTTTATTTTATTTATTTTCTTATATTTATGTGAGTAGATAGTTCACTATGAACATTTATAAAACTAAAAAATGATGGAAAATTAAGTTGTTAGTATTATATTTAAAAGGCCAGTTTGAAGTAACAAAATCAGGTAAACTATTAATTGTTACTGAATAGTAGCTCTAAAAATTTCATTGGTGGTTTGTCAATTTGAATTAGGCAAATTTTATTTCAGTAAGAAATAAAAATTTAACCAGAAAAAAGATTTAAAAGTAAAAAATTAAAATTAAAAGCAGAATTTCCAATGCTAAAAAAAAGATGAATTATACATAATATTGTAGAACTCATGCAAAAGTGAAGTGAAAGATAAAGGAAAAAAATATATATATTACACATCTTGCTGTTTCCCTAAAAAGGAAATTATGAACCTTTAAGCCAATAATTGCGACCAAATTGGTAAACATTGTCGTAATTTATTCATACATTAGTTGCTTTTTCACATATTTTCTTACATATAAATTTTTTACGTAGTTTATATGCTTTAAAGTGTCCTTAGTCCTCTTTTTCAAAGGTTGGATAATATGTATGTATTGGTTGAAAAACGGGAGGGGGGGGGGAATTTTCTACCTGTCACATCACAAAAAAATATTATAATTGCGAAAAGTCAATTTCTTTTGGCTATTCCGATGTAACAACTTTATTAATTGATAGACGAGATTTTGTAGATACCTGTGGTCTCGATGGTGGAGGGGATATTTGTTATTAAAATTATTTTATAGAAGTTTCAATTAAAATCAGAAATGCAGCGGAAAAATAAAATGTAATTGTATGTATTAAACCCAACCAAAATATCTATCAAATAATTCGTAAGCGACAAAATCCCCCCCCCCCCACTTTCGAGATCGCAGGTATGCACAAAATCCTGTTTACATACAGGGTGCTGATGATCGAGGGTGTCACCTCGCGAAAACGGCTACACCAACTTCAAATATCAAAAGCTTTAAAGAAAAGTTTAAACTTTAACTTAGATAAATAAACACTTTTAATATTAACTATATAATATACCTTTTATTAAATCTCTGCTCGCTTTTAAATCTGCATGCAAGTAGGAGATTTCAGGGTTTTTACATGTTTGTTACTTTCACCTTTTGGTTTACAGTATGCGTAATTGATGGTAGTGGAGTTCATGGGATTGTTATATATCAGATATTTTTAAATAAATATTTAATAAATGTTTAACTTACTTTTTTTTTGACTAAATAATATGAAAATTGCTATGAAATATCTTAAAAAAGTGACTGTGTCGAATTCTATTGCAGAGCGACAACTCTATAAAAAACCAGCGAGCCCACTTTAAGCTTCATTTAAAAGAGTTACTATAAAACAATGGTTCTCGGCTGGTGTAGTATAAAAAGATTTCAGTTGTACTTTTAAATGTTATTAAGACGTCAAGTTTTGATGGGTACCAACTAGTAACCTCTTAAACTAGATTCCTTCCGCGTGGCTGGAAAACTTGGCACCAGTTCAAGCGGTAGACAGCGCCACCTGGTATCGATTGCGCGACTTTTTTATTCAACAGCCACCAAATTTTTTAAAAGTGGGATTTGATATAGATAAAAGGCGAATAGAATCGAAAAAACGTCGATTGTAGGTTCTCATGGGAATTATTAATCGTATATGTACAGTCACACACAAAAAAAAAAAAGCGCCCCCCCCCCCCCCACCTAATTTCACCATAAATTGTCATAGAAACATGTGGTTCGTACCAATCGATTTGTGAAAACGTCTAGTTTATAATGGTGTAGTTACATTTTGCTTAGGGGATCGTCTACATATTAAAACTGGCATCAACTTTATTTTTTTCAAAAGTAACCCCCATTTTTTATAATTTATTTGAATTCTTTCGATCAAATCATCGCGGAAAATGGTATAGTTTATATATTTTGCTCAATTTTTCATGGAGTTATACGCTGTCAAAGTATGGGGATGCTAATGTTAAATGAATATGACAAACATTCATTCATATCTTCCCAAAAAATTAGAATATTCAAATTCTGTTTTTTATGCGTTAGAATGAAGTGACCCAAACATATTCCAATCATATTTTTGATAAAAAAACATTTTTTGAATTATGAAAATTATTAATAAATTCATATTTGAAAAAATTATGAATTATGACCTATGATAATTTTTGCACGAATAGAATGTGCATCATCGAAAACATGGGTTTCCAAATTTACAGCTCCTTCCTAACATTATATTTTGAGTTACAGTGATATTTCATTTTTTACTGCTGTTAGGGGGGCGTCACTTGTTATAATTTGTATCCTCTGTGAGTTAATATCTCCATACATATTGACGAAAAACTATTTTAATTTACCTTTATGTTATTCTAATTGTTTTCTAAGGAACATTTCGATGTTTATTATAAAAATTGGCTTATTTATTATAAAATTATCGCAATGCAGGCAAGAGATTGGAAAAGAATTGCAAAAGAAATGAAGCCCCGCCTCTATATTGCGTAAACAGTATTAAAAAAACTAGTTTGCATACTCGTATATGACTCTATATGTGATGCTGGTATGCATAAATGTCAATGGAATTTACTACATGGAATGCTGAAGACAAAATTTAAATGATTTAATTGGAAGTAAGTAAAATAATTTTGTTTTATAATGTAAAGTTTTAGAAAAATTGTGTAAAGACGTGGCTTCCGTTGCAAAAACGAGTTTACTCGATTCTGAAATGTTAAGTCTTTGTTCTTAAATATTACATAACTTTTCCTAGTTTCTCACTGCTAAAATTCTGTTTTATCCCTGTTATCGTTTTTTTTTTTTTTTTTTTTTTTTTTTTTACTTTACTTGAATATTCTAGGATTCGTGCACCTCAAGTTAAATGTCATGATTTAGAAAACGCGGTAAGAGGAGGATACGCAGTAAGCAATACTTTTTTTTCCTTTTTTTTAATTAATATAATTAATATTTATTATTTTTACCAGATTTTTTAAAACAAATTTTCTGTTTTAATCTTGTTCTGACATTTTCGCATTTATAATAAAATATTAAATTTTTATTAAATGTTTTTTTTTTTTTAATACTAAACAATATACTGGAAAAAAGTTTTTTTTTTTTTTTAAGTTTTTAAAATCTATTATTGAAACAAAGCGCAATATTATTTATTTCCGATTATTCTAATCACGGCGTAAAACTGGCGTCAGATTTATTATTGAAAAAGAATTTAAAACAAAGTAATATGCGTTATTACTTTTAATGCTAAGTTTATACGTGAAATCTAAGTTTTAATTTTGTGTCACGTATAAAGACGTGATGTATTACTTAAAATAGAAATGAATTTCAACAGTATCTCCTTTTTATTGAATATTATTATTATAGATTAAACACTTTCGCGACCGCATGTTTTTGTTTTTTAGTTAGTCTTTTCCTCCTGTGGGCGTTATTCATACAAACTACATTATGTCAGAATGAGGTTTTCTATATACATATTTATTTTACAAATGAATATACATAATTATTATACTATTTCTACTGAAAGTATTTGTATTTATACTGTTTTGTTTATATAAATATTAATATAAGGAATATTCTTAAGAAATATAGTAACACACAAATTGTGAAAGAAACGCCCGCTGAGGAGTTTCAGATTTCCAATGACGTGGATCATCGTCAGCGGTCGCGAAAGTGTTAAATATCTTTCTCATATTTTAGCTTAAATCTTGTTATCTATATTTTTGTATATTATACATTGTTGGTTTGTACACCTAAAATCAAATGTAAAACTTTATAGTAACCCTTTCATGCGGTTTTTACTGTATAAAATAAAAATATACCCAACAGAAGTATATAATTCTTTTTTTAAATATTAAACACTGTTTTTTTTTTCAACCGCTATTAATATTATCATTATTACTATTATTCTTTTATCTTGGTATCTAGATTTTTGTAATTCAACATTCTATGGTTCCTATGGCTCAAGCCATTTAATTTTTTTCATATGAAGGGATGCATTTAACTAATCGATTATCGATGTTTAAATTAAAAAACTTTTATTTCATAAGCTAACACAGGTAGTATTTCGAATTAGCATCGTTTTTTAATTTATAACTAAAGTTTCTATACTTTTCTTCAGGTGTGAAATTTAATAAATAATGTCTATTTCGTGATAGATCAAGCTTTTTTTTTCTAAATGTATAGACGGACCCCTAACACATTTTCACGTGTAACACTATTTCTAATTGATTAAAAGTATATAAATAGGTTTTCCGAAACGCCTTGATCTCAGAAATCTGAATATGAGGTTAGAAATAGGGGTTGTCATTGAAAGAAATGAAGTTTATGCCTGTTTTAATATGTAGATGACCCCTTAAGCAAAATATAACTATACCATTAATATCTAGACGTTATTACAGATCGATAGGTACCAGCCGCATGTTTTTACGATAGTTTACGGCGAAATTAGGTAAGGGGGGGGCGTTTTTTTTTTTTTTTTTTTTTTTTTTTGGTGACTGTACATAGGTATCATTTAACTCCTTTGGTATTATGCAAACAAGACAGTTTTGTTTGTTACAAACATTAACTTTAATGTTATTACAAATAAAAAAGGTAAAAGTCATTTTTTCTGCAGTGCGGCTTTTTTTTTTTTTTTTTTTGGGGGGGGGGGTCACTTAGTGTACATATCATATATCTCTTCTTAAAATTCCGAAACATACAGCTTAATGGGAAAAAGGCATGTGAGAATGAAGTGTTCTTCTAAAATTCACCTTTATCAAAGTTTTACAAATTATACAGATAAACATTTTTTCTATAAAATTTTACATGAAAATTAAAGATGCGCGGCATTTAGTTTATTATTATTATTATTACTATTATTATTATCGACATCGAACATGAACGTTTAACGTACAATACAAATTAACGTACAATACAAATTACAGATCTGTGTACAACACCAAGATGGCGAAAAATCCGTTTCCAGTAGTTGTAATGGCATACTAATTTTTGTATCTCAGATCTTACATTTTTTAACAATCCGTCGTTCGCGCTGTATCTGACACATACTGTACTGCCAGGCTTTGCCACATTTTTATTCCAAAGTCACCAATAAAAGTGAGAAGTTGTATTTAATATACATAAAAGACTAAGCGAATCGGAGAATCGTTGATTATTATATATCAAATATCACTTTTCAAATTTATTGGTGACTACTCATACAGCCACTGATATCTATCAGCCGTCTACGTTACATCCAAATGATCCATAAAAGGTATAAAATATCTAAAAAATGTCCATTAAAAGTCCTGAATATCCTGTACTAATTATAGATATCTACGTACTAGATATTTAAATATAGACGGAATTTAGAGGTGCCTTTTACGATGTCTAATAGATGCATACTTGCCAACCATCTCATTATGAACCGTAAATTTTTAGTACCCGCCTTTTTTTTTCACACCAGTCATTTTTCAGAATAATTTTATTCTTATTTAATCGTAACAACATTTGGGGGAGACTCTACAATAAAGTGGTGTGAAAAAAAGGCGATTTTTCAAAGGGCGCTAACAATTGAACGGTTATTAATGAGATGGTTGGGAAGTATGTAGATGTAACACGTTAGATCAAGACAAGATTTAGATATTTTCAATATCTATTAGATCTAACAAGTCAAATCATTGGAGATTTGGAGATTTATCGGAAATGTAACAGACATCTAATGGATGTAAAAAATAGTGACATTTGTCGTACTAATAGATATTTGTAGGATATTTATAGAAGTTTAATGGATCATTTTTTAACTTTTATACGTGTTTATAGATGTCCTATGGATGTAAGTGGCTATATGGGTATTGAATAAAAAAGTCAAGAAGTCTGGCAGCACTGTATCTGTCAGATACAGTGCGATCGATGGAACGTTAAGGGCAAAGTAATTCCCGCTCATTTAATAAGGAAAACTACAGAAATGTACAAACAAATTTAAAAGAAAAGAAGTAAATTGCAATTCTTCGTCAAGTTATATAAAAAAAGAGATTTTTCTGTAACTTAAATACATTATGAACAGATGATTTCCACAACGTAAATACATTATGAACAGAACATTGAGTTACACATACAGTTATATAATATTCTTCGTTACGTTGTATAAAGTTATATATATTTAAAAAAAAAGAAAAATGGTAAACATTCTGTACAATTTATTAAAAAGTTTAGTTTTCTGATGATATTTTTTGTAATTAGATCATTTGCGGAATTCTTCAACATTTGGTTTCTATCTTATATAGAGGGTTAAATATATTCTTAAAAAATAGAGTATATCTGAAATGTACTCTATCGTTATATTTCAGATTGAACTATTTTTAAATTATTTAAAAATGGCTTTAAGGTGTTGTTCGCTGGACGGTGTTAACTGTAAATATACTCCCAGTACTGTAGACTGAACCATATAATGGTTAGTTCAAAATTCCAGTGACAAAGACATGATTTTGCAGCCACATATATTCCTAAATAACTTGTTAGTACTGGCTACACTTCGTTGGAAAAAAAAATAAATGTAATTTTAGAATCTTGTTTCAGTGACCCATATTTTGGAGTTACAAATGATAAACCAAAAGGAAATTTAGAAAAAAGCAAAGTAGCACAAAAAGTATGATTTGAACTTCCATTAAATAAAAATTGACCGGGCAAAGAAATTAAAACTTTCTTTTGCTCAAAACATAATTTAAAACCAATCTATACTTCATCAGAAAAAATGAAAAAGCAAAAACAAGGTGCATGAATCTTACATTATTACGTATTAAAATTAAAGATGAAATATTCTTTATATGCAACGGAGAAGGGTTGAAGATATTTCTATGAGTTTGCTTTTCTACAGTACGAAAAAAATTAAAATATGTTACCGAAATTACTAAACACGCTCGACATTTAGCGTTCCTCAACAGTGACGAATTAGTTTCCAAAGAAGCAAAATAGCTCTTGAAGTGCTATACAAATCTTACGAATTGTCTGAGAACATCAAGCGGAATTATAAAAACAGAAGAGGCCAGCATTATCTTCTAATGTATGGCCTATGCTTCCGTAGCACGCTTTGTGAGAAAGAAAATCCACGCTTCTAAATCTGGAAATGTAGTAATTTTATGCAAAATATCTAATCTGGGCCACCTAGCTCCACAGGGAAATCCAACATAAAATGCGATACCACTAAATGCCAAACAACTGAAACAAAAGATTTTTTTTATATACATGCATGGAACACTGAGAAAAAATTCTGTAACTCACATTTAGAATCTAAATTGTGGCTCTAGAAAAAATAGTTCCATGTCATCCATATTAATTGTAGTCCCCTTATAAAGCGAGTTCTAGAAGCTGTTATTAGAATTTTAGAGATTTTGCCTATATTCTCGAGGGCAAATTTATTTAAAAATCTCTGCAAATAAATGAGAGTACAAGAAGCGGGTTTCAGCAGCTATAATCTTGGTTTGTTACCAAATTCTAGAAAATCAAGCGAGAATTTCTCGCAATACAAATGATTCAGAATATTTTTCACCATCTAGAAATGTGTACGCTAGAAATTCTCGATAATTTCGTCTATTCAGTTTATTGACGTGCCTTATCCACATAGCTCTGGAATGTGTATTTTTAGTTAAGGGATTTAGAAAATGGCTACTTATTATTTCTAGTGGAAGGCGGTATATTTTTTTTCTCAGTGAATCGCACTTAACCACTCTTTTGGAAACCATCAAAAGGAGCACCTCAAATTAATCTACAGATTCATCCACCAAAAGAAATGTACGATGAAGAAGTTTACTCACCAGGAAAATGATAAAAAAAAAAAAAAAAAAAGGAACTTTTTTTTTTTCCTGACGCCACTAAATGGACTGAATTTACTGCGGATGGTGTTCCTGTACATACACTCCTCACTAGGAAAATGATACTGCTCTATCTCTAATCTGGCAGAATATGTAAGCCGAGCACCAACAAGCCGCTTATTTCAAGTATTCACGGTCTTCCCATACCTTCCTTAACTAGATGCCTGTCGCATAGCTCGGAAACTAGGCAACAGTTGAAGCGGTAGATAGCTCCACCTGATATAGATTGCACGAGTTTTTTATTCAACAGCCACCAAAAATTTTTTAAAGTGGGATATGATACACATTAAAGGCGAATAGAATCGAAGAAACGTCGTGTCACGAAAATAGCATGTATCACTTCTTTAAATTATTGTTGACAGTTGAATAAAATAGTCCCATACTCTGTACTAGGTGGCACTGTCTACCGTTTCAACTGTTGGCTAGTTTCCGAGCTACGCGACAGCTATCTAGTTAAGGAGGCTATGGTCTTCCCTTACAGTAGTACCTCCGAATAAGGGACACGCAAGGGACCGAATATTTTGTCCTTTAAATATAGTTATCCCTTCTTCAGAGGTATTAATAATTTTATGCATTGTACATAAATCAAACTTTCCTTAACAATTTAAACAGAAATTAAAGACTTAGAATGCAGTGTAATATAGTACCCATTTTATATTCAGTGTTTTAAATTTTTCATTCATAATAATAAATCTCTCAATTCATGAAATAATTAAAATTATGAAAGAAAAGGAGAAAAGTTTTTGTACTTAGGAAATTTTATTTAAAACAATCGATAACACAGGTTGTTTGTTCACAAGCATTTTTTTCCAAATGGATATTTATCTCACATATTATTTCAAGATCTTCATAATCACAATTATTTGAGTTCTTTTGGTTGTGAAGTGTATTTTAAGGCATTTTCGTAGCTTTTGACACCAAATTTTTCTTCCACTATATCCTCTTCTTCCCTATTTCGGGATCCTCCAACGCTTTCAAGAACTACAGGCGACACCATACCAAAGCTCTGACATGATCATTTGTCTCATCAGTGCAGACGTTTTTATCAATGACCAGCAACCACTGGAAAGCATTCAAAACACTCACACATGTGCAGGTTTATCACTGTTTTCATACGTAGCTTGTGAAATTACATGTTCCAAAAACACTTTATTGTATTGGACCTTGAAGCGTCAGATAATTCCTTGATCTAAAGTTGCAGTAATGAAGAAGTTGCATTTGGTGTGAAGAACACTAATTTCAGTAACTCTTCCCTCTTTTAAATTGAAACCTATTCTTCAAAATAGAAGGCATAATAAATTTTTCATCTTTTATGATTCCTGTAGCACAAAAGCTACCTTCACGTGTTCGAAAATTGTCGATAAACTCTCAAAATAAAATTTGTATTTTGTAATTTTTAGGTGTCCCTTAATTATAATGTCTCTTAGACAGAGGTAAATTTGGTAAAGGTCCCAATTTAAATTAACTCAGGCCAGAGGAAAAGTACCGAAAATAGAGGTGTCCTTTCTTCAGAGGTGTCCCTTACAAGGGGTTTCACTGTTTATTAATTTGGATACTTTGCAATCTAAAACTTATAATACTGCACTCAAATCATTTAAGTCATTTTCACATAGAAATAAAGTTAATGAATAAAAATCTTACCATTAAAAAAAAAAAATTAAAAGTCTTTGCATGCAGTTCAAGTTTACAATTGCGAGAGTATATTTAAATAAAAACTTTTAATAGGGATCTGAAAATACTATTTTAACTTCATGCATATATTAATACTAAGATAAGGTTTTATTTATCAATTAGATATTGTATTAAGCATGGGTAGGGTATAAATGGATAACAGGCATTCTTGAATTATTATTCACTTTCACTGGTAGAATCAAATTAGTAATATTTTTTTCCTGCATTTTTTTTTCCCTTTCGAGTTAAAAAAAAAAAAAAAAAAAAAAAAAGAAGAGAAAGAAGGAAAAGAAAGAAAGAAGGTGGATAAAAAATGAATGATTGTGGTTTTAAATGAAGTAGTTGATATAAAAAATATTAATAATAATAATAATAAAAATAATAATAATAATAGTAATAATAAAAGTCCAATTTAAAATTCGGAATATTAAGCGATAAAAAAATATATATTTAAGCTTTGAGAACAAAGTTTCACTAAAGAAAAAAAGCTATTCAATAGCTCACTGTAGTAATATTAAAATTCAAAACATTATGAATTTAGTTTATTTGTCAACATTTTTCAAATTTAATTTTGTGTTCTTCGTGAATAAAAATTACAATAATAAAATCAAAGGTACAAAATAATTGTACGTATGGAGGTTTTCTTTTTCTTTTCTTTTTTTAATGATGTTTTAGAACAAAGGCAAACAATATTATAATTGATACAATAATGGATTTTATATATTTAAGTTTCACGTTTATCGAAAATTATAAAGTGAAGATATTTTTCTTCCAATTTTTATCAGAAGAAAGCCTGCAGCTACTACAGTGGTAGCTCCATTGATGACTTTTATATCTTTCATAAATCATGTATAGTAATGTTGTGCAGTGTTTTCTCGAATTAATTAGTCGATTATTTACTTTGGAGATTGATAATCTTTGTTCTTAAAATAGCTTGAACTTTTGTTTTTCTTTAATTTATCCATAAGTATTATTGTAATATGTCAAAAATAAACAATATAAATGCAGTTTTAATTATATTGTCTCATACGTTCATTAAAAATTTTCCTTTTTGCATTTTAAAAAAGCATGTTTAATTCCAAGTTTACTCATTTTGCATGTTTATTCAGTTCCTACTGTTAGTTCACACTCTCCCTATATCTTGTACAAATCTTGCAATCGATTTTTAACTAACTTCCCTACTAGCGAGACATTTGAAACTTTCAGGATTGCTTAAAACACGGTGACAACACAATACTTCGAAGTCCGATTTTCGAATTTTTCATTGGTTTTCTTATGATTAATTAAACTATGAAATTATAACATCCTAATAGCGTTACAATCGCCATTAAAATATTAGCTATAACATAATTGTTGCCAAAAAAAAAAAAAAAAAAAAAAAATACTAGTTCGTTTTCTTTCGACATAAAAATAAATACATTTACTTAAACGTGAACATTAAAAAATTATAAAAAGTCAAATTATGCAACTCACAAAAATTGACGTAGTTATCACTTTAAAAATTTTATGGACATTGGTAAGAGGTCTACGATTCATCAGAAAATTTAAAACACGGTATATAAAAAGTTTTTTTTTTTTTTTTTTTTAATCTCATAATTATTTTTATTTCATTTTTCTTGCTCGCTTCTTATTTCCTAATTCAAAATTATTAATAAAATAAAATAAACCTTTTTCGATAGTGTATGTAAGTAGGAATTGCCTTAAAAATTTTTCTTTTTTTTCTTTTAATATATATTGGTGATATTTCGAGAAACTCAATATCAAAAACATATTTTACTCTGGCGTGCTTTAGTTAATAAAGTTCGATAAAATATAAGTAATCATATAGTAGTAGTTTTTTTTTTTTTTTTTTTTTTTTTTTTTGTCAAATACTTAAACTTTATCCCTTTTATTTTTCCCCCCTGATTATTAAGTTTTCTGAAAAATAATACTTACGATACAAGCTGTTCAAGCTCATTTTGAAAATTAAAAATATTTCAGGGCAACATAAATTTCTCGATAATCGATACTCAAATATTCTGTTTTACTTGCACACGCAACATCTGAAAAAAAAAGGAAACATTTCACAAATATTGCAGACGTTTATTTGAATTTAAAATATTTTACAAACATTTTATTTATCTTTGTATTTTTGTAGGAAGATCAATTTTAAAAATGCTTTTTCGGTTATTTAAAGTTCGATAAAAATTCTGCGTTTACATCCCAGAAATTCTTTGTCAAATACTAAAAGTTTTTCCTATCCTTTCGTGATTGTTGAGTTTCCCGAAATAAATAATCTGGTGTGTCACTCACACGACTTTCTCTTACCCTGAAATTTAATACTATAAATACAGGTTGGAGATTAACAGGTAAGATACGATGTTATGTAAACCTATGTTAAACAATTCAAATTAGGCTTCGGAAGAGTTTTGTATGATAATTAATTCTGTGTGAGGGGGGCTACCGCCCCCCTCAACCACCCGTTTCATTAACGCACCTACATTTATATAGAATTTAATTCAGTTATTACAAAAATAATTCTGTTTTTAAAAAATAATTTATTAAAATTATTATTTAAAAAAATTATCTTTTTTAATAATGCAGACGATTTCAATATTAGAGAAGTAGTATGACACTAAATATAAAAAAAAAGTCCATTTTATTCGCAATATTAAAAAAATAAATAAATAAATAAATAAATACGATTTTTTTCTAAGGTTTTTTTTTTTTTTTTTGTTAAAACTGAAAAAAAATCGATAACTTTGTTTTAAATTATCGCAGATCGATGGTTCAACCATTCGTTATAAAGGAATTGGCGAGCTCTTTTGAAAGATACCCATCATGAAAATTTACTCTCCTCGAGGGGGGACTCCCCCCAGGGGGGAGACGAGGCTCCTACATACACAATTTTTTTTCCCAGTTGACTATCTCTATTACAAAAAATATATATTCGTCTCATTTTGTTTAGTGCAGTCTATAGACGTTAAACTCTACTTACCTGCAATTTCCCCCATAGACGTAATGTATTAGAATTCTCTTGATTGTCCCTGTATACGAACCATTGGCTTGATCTTAACGAAAAGCTTACTGCAGCATCCCTATATGATACACATTTAGAATACCAAGTTTGAACTTTCTGCCATAATTTGTTTTTGAGATATGCTGATAACAGACACACACACAGACACACAGACCATTTGCTAAGAACATGATTTTCGTATTCAGGGGACCTTAAAACGTGTAAATATAACAAAATCTCGCGTTCGAATATTTGACCCAAAAACAATACTTTCTCTACCTTATGGGTAAGAGAAAGTAAAAATGAGCAGTAAAAATATTTTGATTTCCTCTAGAAATTTAGGAAAATTTTAATAACACTTCACCATTATTAGTTTTCTTTACTTGCATCTACTAGTTTAGAGTGTATATGCCCCAGTGTTGGCTTGATTTTTCCCGACCCGAAAAAATCCGGGTACATATTTTTAATAAAACCCATTTCAAAAAACATAAGTGCGTTTTTTCAAAATTCTTATGTGAAATTACACTTTTATCTAACTTATAATAAATGTATAAATATAAAACAAATATTATATACATTATTAGAACATTAACAAAAAATTTTCAGAAATATTGGGGAGGCTCGAACTGTTCTATAAAACAAAATACTAAAAAATTTCCATGAAAAAATTTATAATTATCTTATTAAAACGAAATAAAAAGTTATATGTATAAATATATAAAAGCAAGAAAAAGCCGAATTGATTTTCAATGTAAAGAAAACTGTGGTGCTCTAAGAATTTAAAATATAAATAAATAAAAATCGAATTTTACAAAAATTCTGAAAACTTTAACACTGCAACATTGGTACGTAATGTAAAGAGACAATAATTAGAAATATATGTATTTTTTGAAAATCTATTAACTGTGAAAATTTTAATAAACTTTTTATAATTTAATAAAAAATTGTTAAATAGTTATTAAAATCCAGATTTTGTAGTAAAGAGCAGATAAACAGAATTTTAGAATATTTAAAGTACAATTATTTAACATTAAAAAATTCTTTATAACTTAATCATAAAATAAATTTAAGAATTTTTAAGATTTTTATTTTTATGAGTAATGACTGTTTAATTTTGTAAATTATCTTATTATGAATGATATACTTTGTGTTAAAATAAAATATATATATATATTCCTGAAAATTCTGTAAAAATCCAAAAATGCTCTGAAGAAATACTGATAAAACTAAAAACACCCTGATAAAACCCAGGGATCGCACTGTTCGCCCTTTTTTCAGGACACTCTCATGTATATATATATATATATATATATATATATTTTTTTATTGCTGCCACTATTTTCATAAAGTAATTTATATGCAGTATAATCATGTCAAATTATTATAAATAAAGCAGAAGTAATTTTTCATGAAATTAGTGGTGGCGAAAGAAATAAAACTTTCTTATCTCTAAGAATGTCCGGTAAAGAGAGCGAAAAGTAAAACCCGAAAAAAAAACCCCACTAGGCTGGGTTTATTTCCAACCCTGTTATGCCCGAAGCAGTGTTTCCAGACTTTTGAACTTTTTTATTCAATAGTCATCAATAATTTTCAGAAGTTATATTTGATCTATATAATAGATGATTAATCATCATAAACCTTTTTGCTGTTTTACTCTATGTTACGTATTTTTTCTCTTTCCTATCGCCTTCGGGCACTGACTTCTCCTCGGAGAATATACCCTGTGTTGTCCTGTGTTTGCTTATGTTAAGTTTGTCATTGTCTGTTAAAAAAAAAAAAAAAAAAAAAAAAAAATTGCTCCTATAAAATAAAAAAAAATTCTTACTATCCTTAAACTATTACATTTTGTAATGCTATCCTTAACCTTCCTTTTTTTTTTTTTTTTTTGTGCTTGTTATTTTATGAATTCCAGGTTTACGTATTTATGATTTTGTGTTCCTTCACTGACCTCCCCCCCCTTCTCACCGTTGCAGTGATTGTGATTTTTTTTTAGGACTCGCGCCTCGTTAGTTCCATCCTTAGGCAGAGGAAGATGCGTTTCTTTTTCCACAGGTGCTTCCATCCAAGAGTAACCGAAGATCCGAAGATCATCAATTATGTTTGTTAAATATCACTTCTCAAAATTTTTGGTGACTACTGAATAAAAATTCCCCAAGTTTTATATATCACTGCCCCGAAGAATGTATTTTAAGATAATACGTATCAATTAAATGGTTTTATTCAAAGTACTTTTTTTGAACTGCGTCTTTTATCGTTCTAATTAAAGTATTATCTTCTACATATATCTGCAGAATGCACGATACATTAACGAGAAATCGTTTAAACAGTAATCTGAAATCACCATGCGTACATAAATATTTCTGGACGCAATAAGCTCTTTCAAATTTTAAACAGACACAATTTTAATTTTTTGCTTTTAAGTTTGAAAAAAAGGAAGTGAATATAGTTGCACATTGAAAAAAAAAAAACATACAGGGCTTTTCGCAGTCCCTTAATTGAATACCACTTCTAGTAATCTCCGTGTTATTGAATCTGCACAGCAAACGATTACTGCTATTTAATTTTTTTTTCTTTTTAGTTGTATTAAACCTTTTAACAATCACTATATAAAAGAGATAAAAAATATATTTGAAATATTTTAACATTTAAAACATTTGAAAGATTAACGCTTTATTTGGATGACTAAAAATTTACACATCACAACAATCAGGGTTTAACCTGGCAAAAAAAATTACTTTAGCATTATAGCGCAAATAGGCAAGCACTATTTTAGCTTTTTTGAAAGTTAATTCTTTGGATAACATTGATTTCTTTTACTTAGCTTTGTTATCCTCAGTTTTGTTTTCTATTCCTTTTGTTCATTGATGATTTTAACCAAGCATCCATATTTGTGACTTTAAAAATATGAATCAGGGAAACTATATTTTGATTTTATCAATAGAAAAAGAGGTATTCATATCATATGTGTAAAATGAAAAAGCAATTTAAAAATCAAGTAAAGTGTAGTGGTAGATAATCGTGAAATACTAGGGCTAAAAATGCTTCTATGAAGCAAATTCTGAATTCTAACATACTTTTAAATATTTTTGCATTTAAATTCAATCATTGAAAATTAAAAATAAATCCAAATTACTATATAAATAAGGATTCCCAAAAATTGCAGTCCTTTCGTAGTTTTTGCCTGCAAATATTACAAAAAAAAAACTGAATTATTATATACAGATATTTTATACAGTTATCCAGTTTTAGCTTTTTAGCGAAATTCTGACCGACTTGTTTTAGCAAAATATGATACCTTTTAGCAAAATGCTAAAAAAACTAATCGCAGTTTAAACCCTGACAACAATATAACATTTTAAATGATACTTTGTAAATTTTTAAGGTGTCATGAAAAAACTCTTGCATGCATACGAATAAATCATTTGATTTACTACAAACTTTTAACACAATTTACTGTAAAGTAATTATCATTGCGATATAAGTAAAACAATGCCATATATGTTCTTTATACACAAAACATAAGCATAAAATAAATGCACTTTCATTATCTAACGATATATACTAAATATTTAAAATCGTGATCAATTTTTACTTTCGCTTACCCATAAGGTAGAGAAAGTATTGTTTTTGGGTCAAATTTTCGAATGCGAGATTTTGTTATATTTACACGTTTTGAGGTCCCCTGAATACGAAAATCATGTTTTTAGCAAATGGACTGTGTGTATGTCTGTGTGTATGTCTGTGTGTCTGTGTGTCTGTGTGTCTGTATGTCTGTGTGTCTGTGTGTCTGTTATCACCATATCTCAAAAACAAATTATGGCAGAAAGTTCAAACTTGGTATTCTAAATGTGTATCATATAGGGATGCTACAGTAAGCTTTTCGTTAAGATCAAGCAAATGGTTCGTGTACAGGCACAATCAAGAGAATTCTAATACATTACGTCTATGGGGGAAATTACAGGAAAGTACAGTTTAACGTCTATAGACTGCACTAAACCAAATGAAACGAATATATGTTTTTTGTAATAGAGATTGTTAACTGGGAAAAAATTTTTGTTTATGTAGGAGTCTTGCCTCCCCCCTCGAGGGGAGTAAATTTTCATGATGGGTATCTTCCAAAAGAGCTCGCCAATACATTTAAAACGAATGGTTGAACCACCCATCTGCGATAATTTAAAACAAAGTTATCGATTTTTTTTTTTTACTTTTAACGAAAAAAAAAAAAAAAATTAGAAAAAAAATCGTACTTTTTTTTTTTTTTTTTTTATTGAGAATAAAATGGACTTTTTTTTTTATATTTGGTGTTATACTAATTCTCTAATATGGAAATCGTCTGCCTTATCATAAAAAATAATTTTTTTTAATAATAATTTTAATAAATTATTTTTAAAAAACAGAATTATTTTTTAATAACTGAATTAAATTCTATATAAATGTAGGTGCATTAATGAAACTGGAAGTTGAGGGGGGGGCGGTAGCCCCCCTCACACAGAACTAATTATCATATAAAACTCTTCAGAAGCCCAATATGAATTGTTTAACATAGGTTTACATAACAGTATTCGTTATCTTACCTCTTAATCTGCAACCTGTATTTATAGTATTAAATTTCAGGGTAAGAGAAAGTCGTGTGAGTGACACAACAGATTATTTTGTAATATTAAAGTAGATAAAATATTTATGTATTTGCTTCAAAATTAGAAAATGAACCAAGTTTTAAAATTGTAAGCTATATATACATAAAACAACAATTTGGGAAATACAAAAACAAATCTGAATATTCAAATTAAACGAGAGGGTTCAGTTACCTCAAATGAAAAGAATTGTTAATTATTATTTCACATCTATATTTTTTACTTTAGTCTTTTGAGTATGCGGTTATGCGGTTATGAGTTCTGTGAGGAAAAAAAATCAGGAATAAGGGACAAAAAGGCGCTGCAGTGGTATTAAATTACATAAAACTTTGTGATTTCAAATTTATGGCACCCTGATCTGCGGATTATATTACATGCATGAAATTTTAAAACGTAAGCGATATTAGCCACTATTTTTAATAAGGAATATCAACTACAGTGGTGGACATAATTATAAGACACCTATGTAATTTGACAAATAAGAAAAGAAAAGATTCAGAGCTTAAAATTTTTATCAAAAACGTCAAAAACATAAATTTATTCTGTTATCACACATAATTCTTTTACAGAAAGGATATTTTTATAGAATTTAATAATAATAATAAGAAAAAATGCTATGGACAAAATTAAAAGACACCCTAACATTTTAATTAAAAACACCTGCTATTTTTCAAAAATAATGTGCAATATGTAAATTTTCTGCACGCAGTTATGACGTCAGCAGATAACTAAAGCAGACGATAACCGACTTCAAGCATTTACAAACATTCCAAGAGGTACAGAATTAAAAGAAAGTGAAATTCGCGAAATTTGGAGATTAAATGGAACTGGTGCTTCAATTATAATAATATTTAAAAAGTTATTAAACGCTCTAGATGTGCAATTAGAAATGTTTTGAAAAGAGGAATTAATGGATCGGTGATTAAAAGATCTGGACGTACTCCTTGCTTGTCCTTGAGAGACAGACGCCATGTGCTTTTGCTCGCTACACCGAATAAGATGACCACTACAGGCATTAAAAAGGCTTTGAAACTGATTTGTTTAAGGAGAACCATTCGCAAGGTTTTGCATAATGCTTCCTATGTGAAATATAAAAAATTGAAGAAAAAACCACCGCTTCTAAGCCGCCACAAAATGGAGCGTCTAAACTTCGCTAAACAAACTATGGCCTGGACCTCCAAATGGTATTCTTGTGTTATTTTCTGATAAAAAAAGTTTAACCTGGATGGTCCTGACGAGTTTTATTATTATTGGCATAATTTACGGAAGTCTCCTCATGTACTAATGAGCCGCAAAATGGGTGGAGGTTCAGTAATGGTTTGGGCTGTTTTTTCGGCTCAATTGAAACCGGATATTGTTTTTGTGCATTCAAGTATGAATTCCGAAAAGTATAAGAATCTTCTTAAAGATCAACTAGACATATACGGTGAACTTCTTTGTGGCGAAAACTACACTTTCCAGCACAATAACGTTCCGATTCATGCATCACACGAAACAAAAAAGTGGCTTTCAGAGCAAAGTATCAACGTTCTCCCGTGGCCTTCTTGCTCCCCAGACTTAAATCCCATCAAAATCTTGTGGGGTATCTTAGCACGTGCGGTTTACCGAAATGGGAAGTAGTTTATATGTGTCGAAGACCTAAAGAATATTATAAAATGTGCTTAGGAAGAACTGTCTTGCGATATTTTGTTAGAATTGATATATTCGATGCCGAATTGCATCTTTAGTGTTATAAAAAACAGTGGCGGCTCCACCAAATATTGAATAACCATGTTAGAGTATTTTCTTTTAGACCATTAGTGCCTGCTAATTATGTTGACCACTGTATTTGGAAAAAACGGTTGGTGTCTTATAATTTTGTCCATTATATTTTAAAGTTTTTTAATTAAATTGTATGAAAATATCATTATTATAAAATAATTATATATAATAACAGAATAAATTTATGTTTTTGATGTATTTGATAAAACATTTTTAAGCTCTGAATCTTTTCTTTCACTATTTGTCAAATTAGATAGGTGTCTTATAATTATGTCCAGCACTGTAATATGGATATTGCATCTTCATATTGGCTGGCAAAACCAAATACGTTCATTTTTATTTTCTGTTTAAACGGAAAAATAAAATATCCTTTTTTGGATCAAATTTTAGAAATTTAATTTTTGTTACATTTACACGTTTTGAATTCCCATAAGCTGAAAATCGCTTTTTTAACGGTTGGTCTGTGTATGTGACTGTTATCAGCATATCTCAAGCACAAATCGTTGCAGGAGATCTAAACTCGGCATATTAGCCAACCAATCTCCTTAATGAGCGTACAATTGTTAACGCCCCTTGAAAAAGCACACCTTTTTTCACACCATTTTATTTTTAGAGTAAATCTCTCCAAATGTTGTTACGATTAATAAGAATAAAATTACTCTAAAAACTGACTGGTGTGAAAAAAGAGTCAAGTACAAAAAATTGTACGGTTCATAATGAGATGGTTGGCAAGTATGACTCGGGTTTTTAAATCTGTATCATATATTGATGATACACTAAATTTTTCATTGAGATCAAGACAAATGTTTTGCGTACAAAGCCATTCAAGATATTTCAAATTTATTACGTATATGGACGCAATTTCTGGTAGGTACAATGTAAAGTCCATAAGATGCCCTAAACAAGATGGAATAAACATGATTTTGCTTAATCATGTTTTGTTATTTGGATATATTGGTGCTATAATTCCAAATTGCTGGAAGTGTATTAAATGATGTGTTATGGGTTTTCATATAAGAATAAATTTAAGGACAGTATGAGACACGTGTATAATTCAGTGGCGGCTCGTGAACCGAAACTAGGTGAAGAGCTCAAAAAGAATATTTAAATATTTTCAATGCATGATTTTTATTAAGCATGGTCTTGGCTAAAATTAACTAAAAATATTTATTTAAACGTAAATTTATATTCTATGAATGAATACAGTGTGAAATCATAGCCTCCTTAACTAGATGCCTGTCGCGTAGCTCGGAAACTAGGCAACAGTTGAAGCAGTAGACAGCGTCACCTGGCATAGATTGCGCGATTTTTTTTTATTCAATAGCAACCAAAAGTTTTTTAAGTGGGATATGATATACATAAAAGGCGAATAGAGTCAAAGAAACCTCGATTATTTATATCATGAATCACTTCTTTAAATTATTGGTGACAGTTGAATAAAAATGTCAAAGAATCTGTACTAGGTGGCGCTGTCTACCGCTTCAACTGTTGCCTAGTTTCCGAGCTACGCGACAGGCATCTAGTTAAGGTGGCTATGGTAAAATACAGTGTGCCTCTTCACCTATTTTCGGTGCACGAGCTGCCACTGATATAATTTATCGACAATATATTTGGCTTCACAAAATTAAGCAAAACTGCTTTTGTATATTTTACTATTTCGATAAACACGACTTAGAAAAAAAAAATTATACCGATACTGAAAGTAAAGTTCAATTTTCAGCTCTGATTTTTCCGTGCTATCACGTTTCGTGGTCACATGAACACGAAAGTGAAATTTTTAGCGTTTAATTTTTTATGTGTCTGTTACGAGCATAACTTAAAAAGCAAATAACTGCAGGAAATTCAAATTTGTTATTTTGAAGTTCGTATGAAGTTGCCACTTGAAAAATTTTATGAAGTGTAGTATGTTTTAAACAGGGTTGAATGTGGTCTGATACAGTTGACTTCTGAAAGATATCGGAATAATTCGGAATAAACTTTTAAATTTAATAACAGCCTATTTTTTTTTTTTTTTTTTTTTTTTTTTAACAAATGTAAATACTGCATTTTAAAGAGATTGACAGGGCTGGTAGCTTCTTCCTCTCACACAGAGGTACATGTGAAATAAAACTGTTCCTAAATTCTTTTTAAAAGAAAAGAAATTATTTCCTAGCAATTTATTTTAATAAATAAAAATTTTAATAATAAAAAAAAAATTCTTTCCTAAATATTTATTTACTAAATTTATTTTAAAAGTAAACTGATTTTTTTTTTCTTAAATCTTATTTAATCGACCTTTACGCTATAATCTGCAATCTCTCTTTATAGTATTGAAAGGCAGGGTAAGAGAAAATCATGTGAGTGATACCCCACCTTATTTATTATATTTACTAACACCTCCAAACGTCATTTTTTCAAATGGCAGAGAAAACATAAGCTCTTTTTTTTTCTTTTTCCGAATTGAAAACCGCATTGTCACAAGAACTATGTGTGCATGTACTTTGGCTCTTTTTATTACTTTTGATACTTCAATTAACTCTTATCGCTCGTATGTCCCTTCTGAGGGGACATTAAAAAATCGAGGCACGCCTTAAGGTGTTCCTCTGCAAATGAAATATTATTTTTCTAAAACGTGTAATTATAGGCTACCTTTCGGCTACCGTAAAATTTTAACTGTAAGATTTATTTTATTTAATGATGAAGTAAGATAAAACAAATTATTGCAATTTTTCGTTAGCCAAAAGGTAGTAAGTTGGAAACTATACGTATGAAGTTTTAAAGGAACACCAAAAGGCGTGTCTTACGGAAAATATGCCGAGCGCAAAGGGTTAATTGTTTTGCGCAGGAGGTGCCAAAACATCTCATGCTTAATTTTGAATTACCCGGTAAATTCTCGGAGCAGCTTTATTACGCTACCTAATAATGGAGGCAAAACTTGCACATTTCATATAGAAATTTAAGTAATAGCAATACTAATGCATACCTGTTATTTATCTCATTAATAAGCGTAAAATTGTTAACGCCCCTTTTTCCACACACTTTATTTTTTAGAGTAACTCTCTCCAAATGTTGTTAGGATTAATTAAGAATAAAATTATTCTGAAAAATGACTGGCATGAAAAAAAGGCGGTACTAAAAATTTTACGCTTCATAACGAGACAGTTGGCAAGTACGCTAACGAATATTACACTATTTCTGTTACCTCAAACTAAAATCACTTAGAACAATAGTTTTACCAACATTGTAGAAACACGACACATTCACGTGCAATGACATTGTAAAAGTGAATCTTATATATAATGGTCTAATATATATAATTTTGTCTGGTGGAATTAATTTTATGTCATCAAATATCAATAGGATATTTATAGATATAAAAAAATTGAGATTTAAATAACAATGTTTTACGTTCATTTTTTACACAAAGTGCATCGTAATTTTTTATGATTACTAAAGAAAAATTAAGAAAAGAAACTTGATTTCAATTTTTTTATTTTTCGTACTTAACATCAAAATATATGCATTTTTCCAGCCCTTCTTGACAATTTGAATGTCGCCATATAGGAGTGGTGAAAGTTCCTTTATAAACGGCTTTTTCAAAACATATATTTTTGAAGAGTAATAGTTATAGTTTGCAATATTATCTACGTATGAGTAATATATATACTCATAATAAATTTTCTCTATAGGTAATAGCTTTAATATTTACTGTGAAATGTTCTAGTCACACACAAATATAGCACGTACCATTTTTAGCGAAATGTTATTCGCATAGAAAAGTTGTGCAACAATCGATTGAAATTTACATTTCTGTTATAGTTAAATCTTGATTATTTTGAATTCCAGTGAGTGGATAAAATGAAATAAACAAATTAAAAGAGTTTCAGGCGTAAGGGATTGGCAACATTTTAGTATTTTGAAAAGCAGCACTTGATTATTTATTCTTAATAAAAAAAAAAATAAATAAATAAATAAAACGATACCAGTGATAAAAACTATATCTAAAAAACTAAAACACCACTAAAGAATGCTTTTTTGGAAGGAACTTTGATAAGAAAAAAAAAAAAAAAAAAAAAAAAAAACATCTAATTTTCCGAATGATTTTGTTATCCGAATTCCAATAGATCGCCTGGCTTTAAACTCAGATTCAAGAAGAATATTCGGAAATACAGTGCTCTATGAATATAAAAAAATAAAGGTTAAATTTTCTTCTGCTGCTGTAACTATATCTTGAATATTTCGATTTCCAATAAGCAGAGGAAATGAGAGAAACGAAAATAAAATGCTATAGGAGTAAACAAGTGGCAATATTTTAGCATTTTTAAGAGAAATACTTGATTAAATTTTCAAAGAAAAGCGATATCAATGCTAAACTGTAGCCAAAAATTAACACAAAAGAAGGACCTTGAAGATCACTAATACGTAAAATTTTAAGAGTATTTTCATCATTTTCTTGAGAATAATGCTTTTTCAATCCTAATTGGAAATATAGTCCTCAAAATTTTTTTTAATAATACCTGCTTCCAAAAGGTGCTTGATGACTTTCTTTAAACGATTCTGGCAGCTGAAATTTCTTGAAAATGGTATTCCAAACATAATATTAAAAAATGAATCTTTTGAAAGGAAAAAATCCCTTTTATACACAGAGATAAAATTATCTCCACTAAAGAATGCTTTGTTGGAAGGAGCTTTGATAAAACGTCTTTTGAGTCTCCGAATGAAATTGCGTTCCGAACCAAGCATTTTCCAATTGTTCGCCAGGTATCAAACTCAGATTCGAGAAGTAAATTCGGAAATATACTACCGTTATCTGTGTAACACTTAAATGAATTTTTTTCTACTGCTAGAGCTAAATCTTGAATATTTCGAATTCCAGTGAGTTTAGGAAATGAGAGAAACGACAGTAAAACAGCTATGTAACTATTGGTGAGGATAAAAGCAGAAATTAGCCATGCACATAGAAATAAACGCAATCCAATGCTTATTTTTTGCACTTTCAAAGAGATTTCCTTTTCCAGCAAACTTCCGAACACCACAAAAAGAACATTCTCATACGTTTTTTTCCTCTTTGTTAAGAGAAATAAAACAAAAGAAGCCACAAAGGTAATTACCATGATTAAAATCCACAATTTTAATGAAAATGTGTGCAATAAGGCTAGTTCTGTGGATAACACGGCTTTAGCTTATCCGTCATAAAAGACATTTTAGTATAAAAATGAGGGTAAGTGTAGTTTACTGCCTGAAATATGTCTTCAAACACCCCAATGTAGCCTATTGCCAAATCGACTTCTGAACGTTGCACCATTCCAATTGGTCTAGTCCAATTTCCATCAGGTAGACGTTTGCTAAGTTCATTTCTAGGTATAACTACTTTGCAGGGAACTCGGAAAACGTCTGAAATTATGTGTATCAGGTAAGCCTCTAAAACATAAATAATTTTATCGTCTTGCAGAATTGAGTTCCTCACGACCAACTTGTGAGGCAATTGTAATAACACTTGGTGTACAGTTTTCGACCATTTTTCAGGCTTTAGGCATATCAAATGATATAACTAATAACTGTAATGCGTATAATCGTTTTGATAGCTTGTAAAATATTTATCGCTTGTATTTTAAAGTAAATAATAATAATAAAAAAAACAGTTGCACTTCGGGAGTGCCGACAGAAGTGAAAACGTGAACAATTACGTGTGTATTTCTTGAATCGTCAAGAAATATTTTATTGTGTAGGAATTACTTTTAAAAAAAGTGTTTTTTTATTCATTAATATAAACTACTACTACAAAAATTATATTACAATTTTATTTAATGCGCTAACTGCAATAGAGACAGTGTCCGGAGATGAGAGAAGTCGTGTAGAGCCGCACCAGATAGTAAAAATGTGAGAAAAATGGCGGCTTTGGCCTTTCTCACGGTTTTGTGAGGTCTTACTGGAATAGAGACAGTGGTCGGAGATGAGAGAAGTCGTGTAAAGCCGCACCAGATTGTAAAAACGTGAGAAAAATGGCGGCTTTGGGCTTTATCACGGTTTTGTGAGGTCTAACTGCAACGTTTCCGGCTGCAATCTTTAAGAGACAGTATCCGAAGATGAGAGAAATCGTGTAGAGCCGTATCAGATTGTAAGAACGTGAGAAAAATGGCGGCTTTGGCCTTTCTCACTGTTTTGTGAGATCAAACTGCAATAGAGACAGTGTCCGGAGATGAGAGAAGTCGTGTAGAGCCGCACCAGATTGTAAAAACGTGAGAAAAATGGAGTCTTTGGCCTTTATTACGGTTCTGTGAAGTCTAACTGCAACGTTTCCGGCTGCAATCTTTAAGAGACTGTGTCCGGAGATGAGAGAAGTCGTGTAGAGCCGCACCAGATTTTAAAAACGTGAGAAAAATGGCGGCTTTGGTCTTTCTCATGGTTTTGTGAAGTCTAACTGCAACGTTTCCGGCTGCAATCTTTAAGAGACAGTGTCCGGAGATGGGTGAAGTCGTGTAGAGCCGCACCAGATTGTAAAAACGTGAGAAAAATTGCGGCTTTGGCCTTTCTCACGGTTTTGTGAGGTCTAACTGCAATAGAGAAAACGTCCAGAGATGAGAGAAGTCGTGTAGAGCCGCACCAGATTGTAAAAACGTGAGAGAAATTGCGGCTTTGGCCTTTCTCACGGTTTTGTGAGGTCTAACCGCAATAGAGACAGTGCCCCGAGATGAGAGAAGTCGTGTAGAGCCGCACCAGATTTTAAAAACGTGAGAAAATGGCAATTTCGGGCTTTCTCGCGGTTTTGTGAGGTCTAACTGCAATAGAGACAGTGCCCGGAGATGAGAGAAGTCGTGTAGAGCCGCACCAGATTTTAAAACAATATACAGTATATAATTATTAACACTTCAGATTAGTAAGTTAATTGTATGATACATTATTTGTATCATACAAGGATGGAAAGCGTTTGCTAACGATGATGCGAATTCAATGATTTTTGTTCACCCATAAGCTTTCACTTCAAATGGAAAGCGTCAGCTGACGATGACGGGAATTCAAAGATTTTTCTTCACCCAAAAGTTCTCAACGCGCCTAAAGAAGTTTTCACTTCAATAATAATAATAATAATAAAGTTTGAAAGACAGCATTACGTAAGTACAGTTCAAAAATCGGAACGTTCTGAACGAACGAATTTTTTACCTCTGTTTTTTTCCCCCTTTTTATTCAAAACACAAATAACATTAAATGTATAAGATGTAGTTTTTATTAATAAAGTATAGATTTAACATAATTATGTACGACAGAAATGCAGCTTATCACCACATGCACTTAACTTCTATATTGATAATATCATCAGAATTTGAAAAAACAAAATCAAAACAGGAATGGGTCTTGGAAAAATTTTGCTTCACAATATACTATTTACAGACGACTTACGTTTATTTCAAGATAGTGAGGATAATTTTCAACGCGCAGTTTTTACCGTAGCCAAAATTTAAAAAAATTATAACTTAGAAATTTCAAAGAGTAAAACAAAGGTGTGGGCTTTTTAATGTAAAGAACCCAAAAGAATAAAGATTATCTTAGAAAACAAACCAGTTGAACAAATATCACGTTTTATTTATTTAGGATGTAACATATCTTACAATTAAGACAACGATGAATGCGCAGAAAAAGTTAAATGAGTTTCTGCGGGACTATAACAAGTATGTTTAGAAATACAACAAAAAATACCAGTATACATTTTTTTTTTTCAAAACAATGGTAATACAATTTCTACTATACTGAAGCAAGACTTGGACGTTCAAAAAGAATTATGAAAGAAAAATACAACTTTCAGGGATGAAATGTCTAAGGAGTCTGAAGGGATGTTCTATAATGTATGAAATAAGAAATGATAACATCGGGCGGGGTGGACTAAAAATTAAATCCAATAATACACATTATAATGAACTACAGATATAAATGATAATATTTAGAAAGAATGGTGCTGACCATATACCAAAGACAGCCCTGAAATATAGGCCAAAGGGGGGAAGAGACAGATGAAAAAAATCCACATAAAATATGGATTGAGTTTGAAACAGGTTTGTAGCATTCAGCCGTGTTGATTATTATTATTATTAATATTATTAAACTGTGTCAGAAATTATTTAATTACAAAACTTGCAATACATTAAATTTTGCATGAAACTCTAATTATCTATCTATTTATCTACATAATAGATAGAAATTTTGATTTTAGAAATTGATTCAGATATTGTTTTCTTCTTCCTTTGTTAAAGTATTTACTACATTAAAAATATTTCTCGCATAAAGGCCATTTTATCTTAAAATTAGATGAATCAGAAGAATTGATAACTGAAAAGTTACATTTTACTAGCATTCTAAACATAAAGTTAGATAGATATTAACACTATCTCAAAGACCACTTATTTTGAAGAGCATTATTTAAAAGGTATTGCCGGCATGCGTCACATAATTACACTAAATACCCGAAAAAAAAAATACTTTTCAACTCCGAAAAATTCTTTCAGCATCAGTTGGCCCCAGGTGCTTTCAGGCTCCAAAGTGCTCGAAATCAGTATACGTAAAATGAAAAGTCGTTCATATAATACATGACAAATTAACACATTTGGGATGAAATTTTTTTCTGCAAAACGTAATTGTGATTTTATGAATAAATAACGACTTTAAAAACCAATAGTAACAAAAGAGTATGATAAATGCTTAATTTTTGAACGAAGAAAAAAAAAAAAAAAAAGTTTATTTTTTTTTATTTCTACAGTAAAACTACAATAAACGTGTCGTTAAACATTTGATAAAATAGCTTATTTTTCTTATAATAGTTAGCTAATTGCACATAAATGTGAAGCTGCATTTAAAATTTCAAAATTATTTATATCGTTAGCCTAACATTTGCCTAATTTTGAAAATTATTCTTCATCCATTATTTTACAAGTTTACATGCACGGAAGCATTTTCTGATGTTAATTTTAATGGAACTTATTAACATGTTGAATGTGTCATGCGAATTTAAAAGAAAATTTCCGCCATGCCACGCGCTGCTTAAAAGTAAAATTTAATGTAAATAAAAGTCGATGAAAGTATGTGAGTATATGCAAAAAAACATAAATAGCGTTGGAACGGTACCTCTAGCATGAAAATCACCAACGCTAGGCATACTAAGAAAAAAGAGAAAACAGCTGTGATGTTCCTACCAGAGTACGACTTACATTTTCTTAATGACGTCACATTTCACACTGAGTCTTCGGCTCGCACTAAAGTCTACTGATTCTGCTTCGAAACGAGAAGAATAGACCACGGTATCCTTAATTTCATGTAAGTCTACTGAATACGGGTTTTAATTTCGATATTAGTTGTAAGACACCGTTATGAGTGACGTCATCACACTAAGTGAAAAATAAGGCATTGTGAAATGCGTGATGTGTATCTTGCTTTCTTGCTCTGTGAACAATATACCGCTTACTGGGAAACATCATTATCATCATCAAAATCGGTTTTGATTGCCATTTTACAATGACTTGTTTTTCACGTACTGTGATGACGTCATCATGACAGCGTCTTACGGTTAAACAACGAAATTAAAGCTTTTATTTAGTAGTCTTAAACGAAATTAAGGATACCTTGGTCTCTTCTTTTCGTTTCGAAGCAGAATCAGTACACTTTATTCTGAACCAAAGACTCAGTGTGAAATGTGACGTCATAAAAAAAATGAAAGAGGTGCTCTGGTAGGCACGTAACAGTCGTTTTTTTTCCTTTTTTTTTTTGTTAGCCTGCTAGCGCTGCTGATTTCCATGCTAAAGGTACCGTTCCAACAGAGCCTGATTAAGGGGGAAGCACACATTATCTCCGCTCTCACCGGAATATTTTTACAATTACTTTTTACTTCATGTCATAGAAATTCCACGCTTTGACGAGGAAATATTTTTTATAAAAAATGAACGGTGTAAAACAATCCAATTTACTCACCGTTATTAGACACCAGAATTCTTTTAAAATAATTTTTAATGAGAATTTTCTGTTTATTATAGGAGGAAAGTATTTGTTAAAAAATAACGGTGTAAGTATAAATAATGTGTGCTTCCCACTTAATCAGGCTCTGCGTTCCAACGCTATTTACGGTTTTTTGCTATGGAGCTTCCATTTCAATAAAAAAAAGTAGGTGTTGCCATTTGAAGTTTTCGAAATTTTGTCACTGAAACCGTAACTGTTAGAGTTTAACTGTTGTTTTTTATATAATTCTTGAGCGCATACCTCAAAATACCTTCCCCCAAATTTTTATTCAGTTTTTCGGAACGGTATGGTAGCTATGGTCTCATATATCGGGGTAGTTTTTTTCTAATCACTCTGTATATAAATATCGGAACAACTTTTTAATATACAAGTTAAAGCTAAGAGAGATCGCACAGTAGGAGAGATTGCGCATATAAGTGGATCGGCAGGAAAGAATTGAGTGGGCGAGTTGCGACTTTAGAAGGTTGTAGAACATCAATAGTTAAGTGCCGACTTGAATGTGAATGTCGATTGGTTCAATAGTCTAACAAGGAAACATTCAAAAGGTGTCATTTTCAAAAAGTACTGAAAAAAATATATGTAAATCTATTCTTCATAAAACACCAGAAAATGAAAAAAAAAATATCGGCTAAAATTAAGTACAGCGACCACAAAAAATTATCAAAATTAAGCATATTTGGCGATTTAGCGCTGTTAGGCGATACGTTTGCTAGCACTGAGATTGTCGCGTACGAACAGAACCGTTTTTTGCTTTTCCGCAAAGTACTAAAAACCAATCACCTAGCAGTGTGAAATCGCCAAATATGCTTAATTTTGATAATTTTTTGTGGTCGCTGTAATTAATTTCAGCAGATATTTTTTTTTCATTTTCTGGTGTTTTATGAAGAGTAGAATCAAATATATTTTTTTCAATACTTTTTGAAGATGACACCTTTTGAATATTTCCTTGTAAGATAAAACGTCGTTGTTTTCTCTCATTTTCAAAAATAAATACTTGAATTTTCATAACCATTTATAGGATTTTCTATAGAATGGTAGTAACGCAAAATATTTTTTAATTAAATGATTTCTCACAACATACTAACCAAGACTAACGGTACAAGCACCACGATTTTCTCTAAAGGCAAATAATTATTTTAAAAACACTGCGCAATCTCTCCTACCAAAATGGGAGAGTTTGCGCTTTTCCTATTTAGGAGAGATTGCGTATTTAAAATTTTATAGTAAAAAAAAAGATTTTGAAGCTTATTGATAATAACAAGATAATGAGAATGAATTTGTTCAATACCTAGCTATACCAGGAAATAATTTCGACAAGTGACTGGACTACTTCAACCCATTCGAAACGGTGCATCTTTTTGGAGATTGCCTTAGAATCTGAAATGGAACATTTTTCAGGAGTGGCATGATCGACAAAAGCCACACATCCGATGGGATTTAGCTTTCAGATGGGATGCCATTGCATATTTTCCAACCATCTCATTAACAAAATTGTTAACGCCCCTTGAAAAAACGCCCCTTTTAACACCACTTTATTTTTAGAGTAATTCTCTCCAAATGTTGTTACGATTAAATAAGAATAAAATTACTCTAAAAAATGACTGGTTGGAAAAAAAGACAGGTACCAAAAATTGTACGTTTCATAATGAGATAGATAGCAGGTATGCGAATGTTAGCCTGTGGCAAATTTATTGCAAAGTATTTAAATGTTATTGTTTATCTTTTTAGTTTTGCAATATTTTCAAGTATGATGCTGAAGTTTTGTGCAGCTGTCGCTCGTTTAAATAGTAACTATAAAACTGAATGCAAGCAAAAACTATCAGCCTACTTAAAATTCTTTTTATGGACTGTAATAGTTTAAATTTTAATAAAGTAAATGAATTAAACATAAAGAATTTTAAAATATAACTGAAAAATTTTTTAACCAAGTGAAATTTAGGTTTTCTGTTTTCAACATTTCTCTGCGTAAGATATTGAGAAACCAAACTTTAATAAATAACAAACGATGGGCGGATACTGGCCATAAAAGTGGGCGGGACCATGCATCATTGCACAGACGGTGAGCTACTCGTCATTTTGGCTCGGAAACGCACAATCTGTCTCGAACAGGTGAAATTGTGACGGCAGTTGCAAGATAATTTCAACATTTACAACAATAAATGCAAAGATTATCGACAACGAGAGATTAGGTGAGCAAACAAGAAACCATTTAAGCTGAAAAGGAAATGTACTAATTTTAAGAATAGCTGCCAGCATTTTAATTTATTCTAGAGTATTTTTAGCCTCGATTTTATTTCTTATCATTTATTTTTTAAGAATATTTTTTTCTTGTTTTATTGAAGTTATATTTTGGACAAAAATTTTCTATAAATAAAGTGGTGTGAAATAAAGGCGGGGCTAAAAATACTCCGTAATATATTAAAATTTTGGCAGCTATGATTTCAAGTTAAACCTGTTATCTAGTAACTTAATGTTATTTTGCAATACTTTACTGTTCTTGTTCTTTTTTTTTTTTTATATTTCTTTAATATGTTTTCTTTAGATAATTTTTTGTAATAATTTTTAAATTTCTTTTAGTTTTCTGATTTTTAATTACTGAATACAAATATCCGCTCGCAATACAAAAATATTTGTTTACATATACCTTACAACAATGTCATTTAAGAGCAATTATTATTATTAGCAATGTAATTGTAGGTGTAATTAAGCACAATCTGTCCTACCCATGTGCGTAATCACGCCTACCCTATAAGGAGAAATTCCTCAAAATAGCACTCTTGGTTTCAAATTATAGCAGAGCAGCTGCTGTTGTTTAAAATTAAAGCAGAGCAACAAAATAGTCATGGAAAGCATTAGAGAGAGGATAAATTCAAAATTATGCACCAATAGTTTAGCAAAAAATAATTATTTGGATTTTTTATAATGTTTTGTTGAATTGTGCGCAAATTCTTCTCGTTTTTCCTTGTAATAATTAAAAAAATGGCATTTACAATAAAAGTGATTAATTTAAATATATTACCAGCGAAGCGGGCAAAGTCAGCTTGCTTTAAATAAGTATTCAAGTAATTACTTAAGGAATGCAATTTAAAAGAATTTTTTTAGTTTTATATTGTATTGTGAACTGTTAGTAACCGTCGACTGTCGTGGCCTGAACGGAAAGTTTAGTGTCAGGCACCAGTAAATGATGCAGGCTTAACTGAAGGTTCAGTGTCAACAACTGATAAGTCACGTTGTACTTAATATGATAACATATTTGCCAACATACTAATTAGTATTCCGTAGTATTCTTAGCCCCGCCTTATTTTTCACACCAGTAACTTTGTAGAGTATTTTTCTTCTTATTTAATTGTAAGTACGTTTGGAGAATTTTACTCTAAAAATTTACTGGTGTGGAAAAAAAAAAAAGGGCGGGACTAACAACACTACGGAATAATAATTAGGATGTTGGAAAGTATGTGATAACTATATCTTAAGCTAATTAAGTTAATATTGCTTTAAAAAAGTTAAAGGCATCTTTTACGCCATTTATATATATATATATATATATATATATATAAATTAAAGAATCAACACACATATATACGCACGCACACACGTATATATATGCATATATATGTAGTAACCGCGGATAGCATTATTCTCTCTTCAATACTGGACTTTGAGCAAGTAACAGCCTGCGAACGGTAATATGAGTTGGCGTCATTTTTCCCCTCCCAGTAAAATGCGCAGGCAGCCTTTTCCCCGGCAGTAGTTTGTAAGACCTTAGCATCCTAAAGTAGATCCTGCCGCGTGACTCGGGAACTTGGAAACAGTTCAAGCAGTAGACAGCGCCACCTAGTACGGATTTCGCGACGTTTTTATTCAACTGTCACCAATAATTTTAAGAAGTCATCGCCTTTTATGTATATCAAATCCCACTTTTAAAAATTTTTGTCGGCTGTTGAATGAAAAAATTGCACAATCTGTACCAGGTGGCGCTGTCTACCACTTGAACTGTTGCCAAGTTTCCGAGCCACGTGACAGGCATCTAGTTTAGGAGGCTATGATATATGCCTACCAACCATCTCATTAATAAGCGTAAAATTGTTAACGTCCCTTTTCCACACCACATTATTTAATTCTGTCCAAATATTGTTACGATTAAATAAGAATAAAATTACTCTAAAAAATTATTGGTGTGAAAAATAAAGGCGGGTACTAAAAATTTTACGCTTCATGATGAGATAGTTGGCTAGTATGGATATACATCTCAGGCGAAAGCAGCGGGAAGCGCTACTGCAACTATTGTTTTTGTACGAAGATGAACAATGAACATTAGACGTTGTTTACGAGAAGATCTGCTCCTTTTACAGCATTATCGGTGATAACTTTTTTATAACTTTGTAATGAAGAAATGTATATATTTATTATTCTTCATTAAAGTTCTTTTAAAATCGTCAGAATACTCGCCATCTGTGCCCACTAATATTTATAATTCTTCAGATGCGAGATTCAGGAATACACAATTTTTTGAACTGGATAATTCTTTTGAACTGTCGCTATGAAACTCTGAATTGACAGAAAATGTGCCAAGATTATTTTGCTTGGATTAGCTCCAACCGGTGTATAAATATCTTTTTTTTTTTTTTTTTTTTTTTTTTAGTAACTTTTGAAGGTTCGTATTTTTTTTTTTTTTTTTTTCCCTTTTACATGATGATTCTTGGAAATATACCTGTGATTTGCACACACTGAGGGTACACAAAATACAGTAACGTTTAAATTTTGAATCGGTTTCTTTTTGTCGGTGAAAGCGACTGAAGAAACCGAAAAAGAGTTGTGGATTCCATTCCACTATTGACGATAATGATTTCAAATTAAAAGTAAAGCCGATAAATGATAGTTTTACTATTAATGAGATAATTATTGTTAGTAACTTGCTAAATATTCTTTTGGATGGAACGAAAGGAGAAATAGCAAAAGAGTAATTTCGATGCTTTAATGTACACAAATAAAACTAGTTAAAATATACATTTAAAAACAATTAAAATATACACTTAAAAATAATTAAAATTCTAGACGTTTCGAAACTCGTCCGAGTTTTCTTATCAGTATCAATACAACAAAATTTGCAAGCATTACATAAACACTCGAAGAATTTACAGAAGTACAGAATATCGTAGAGCCAATGCGCATGCTTCATTAATAGTGTCGAGATGGCTGGCAGTGTGCGAACTCTCAAAGAAAATACGTGACTTATAATTAGCAACACCAGAATTTAAAACTTTTATACTATCGAAATGAGGAATATGGTCAGTTTCTATTGAATAAATTACAATTTTATTAGAACTTAGGTTTCAATTTTTTTATGATCGTCTGTGCTCCTGTTGTCTAATTCTTGCCGTATGGCCACTTTCATCTATATAAACATATTTTCTATTTTTACGAGAAATTAAATATATTACGCCAGTTAGATCCAAAGAGGGGGTTACGCAGAGTGTCTTCTTAATATGTGTAGAGATTACCTGCAAAAAGTAACACATCGGCCCATAGAGGGACGAACTCGCGAACCTACGATCTTTGTTTTATAAGCACGATGCTCAAACCAACTGAGCTTATGATCCACGGAAAGACTATTTCAATTTACGTTTCTGTCTACAGATTTGATCATTTCAGAATTTTATAGATCTCATTTAAATAAAAAACTTATGAAAAATTTGAGAATCGGGTTTCGAGGAGAGATCAAAACAAACAACCATTCAAAATTCTGTAGCTCTGCGATCAGTCGTTTGTCTACAACGCAACGCACATATACACACCATAGCTACCGTTTTTAAATTTATTCCGGAATGTTGTTAGTATCGCATTTTTTTCCACACCGTAATATTAAAAAAAAAAAAAAAAAAAAGGTTCAATGTATAACTATGATTAAATGTAAAGAGAATGACTATAAAAAGATTACGGTGGGAAAGAAGGACGGGACTAACAACATTCCGGAATAAGTTAAAAAACTTGGCAGCTATGACACACGTACGTCCAGAGCCTGATTAAGGGGGAAGCACACATTATTTATACTTACACCGTTATTTTTTAACAAATACTTTCCTCCTATAATAAACAGAAAATTCTCAGTAAAAATTATTTTAAAAGAATTCTGGTGTCTAATAACGGTGAATAAATTGGATTGTTTTACACCGTTCATTTTTTATAAAAATTATTCCCTCGTCAAAGCGTGGAATTTCTATGATGTGAAGTAAAAAAAAATTATAAAAATATTTCGGTGGGAGTGGAGATAATGTGTGCTTCCCCCTTAATCAGGCTCTGCGTACGTCTTCTTTTATTATTTGCAGAGATGCCAACATTTTAATTTACTCCGGAGCAATTTTAGCGCCGCCTATATTTCATACCACTTTTTTCTTAAGAGTAATTTTTTTCTTATTTCATAGTAGTTATATATTGAAAAAAATTATTCCATAAAAAAAGTGGTGTGAATTAAAGGCCGTGCCAAAAATGCTCCGGAATGAATTAAAATGTTGGCAACTATGTTATATGTAGTGATAAAATGCCTTAACTTCTATTCAGCTATTTATATTACAGTATGTTGAATAGAGACAGCAATTATGCAATAACACCAGTTTCTGGGATCGAAATTTTACCCCAGGATAATTTGAATCTGAAACGTATTAAACCTACAAATAAAGCTACAATAATTATTATTTTAATTTCGACAAAAATTTACGATGCTTAAGAATAGAAAACAGCTGAAAAACTTTTCATGAAAGGTGCCAGTATGCAGAGAATGAAACGGTTGGCGCTAGTGCTGTACTAAATAAGCTAATGAGCCAACTTGTACATATCTGCTCTTATAACTGCAAACCGTATTTCATACACCAATATTTTTTACAGAAAGTTTTATCTTATTTAATTATTGAAAACTGCTACAAGAGCTCATAAAAATTTTCATTAAAAAAGTACTTTTATTTAAAGTACGGAGTGTCTAGCGGCTATGCGGCTTACGGAATCGCTCGGATTAAAAAATTGAATCAATTTTGTTTTATAACATTCTGTTACATAATGCTTCTATTTAAAAAAATATTTGTACTAATGTACAATTACTAGGTAAACTTTCATCAATAGACATAAATTTTATTCATTTATTAAACACACATAAATTATTGACTCATATATATATATATATATTTATTTTTTTTACTCAGTGTTAGAATATATTTTAAAGTATATCTTACTCTTACAGTTATATATACTATGCTTTATTTAATGCAAGATAAAGTAAAACGTATTTATTATTGTTCCCCCATATGTATATATATATATATGATTCAATGAGCATTTTGTCCATAAAAAATCATTTTGATCACATTCTTAAAATGTAAGCACGATTTTTTTTTTCCCTTCAAAGTTCACTTTTGAAATTCCGTACATCATAATTAAAAATGTTAACGGCTTTTTTTTTTTTTTTTTTCCTCTCTCTCTCTCTCTTCAAGGAAATACCAGAGAAAAGAGAAAAACGCTTTTAAATGCCATTTTAAGAAAGACACAAACAGTAAACTTTTTCAATTTTTGTAATGTCTGCAGGTTTGATATACATTATTACTAGTAAAAACAAAAGAAAAGAAAAAGAAATTTATTAAATTAAAATAAATAAATAAATAAATTGATAATTTATTCTATGAGGGGCAAGATAATTTACATTTAATTGTAAATACACCAGAAAACACGAACAAAGTTATGAAAGCCGAAATAAAACTCTTTCTTCCGCAGTGTTACAAAAGTAAAATCCTACTAAAGAATTCCGGGATGAAATTTTGCAGTTGGGAAATAGCAACAGCGGTCGCGTGATGTATACGCTGAATATTAAAAGGTAAGCTGGTTGCTATCCTTGGTAATGCATTAAAACATAGGTTAAGAATTTTAAAATGTAATTTGCATGAATTACACCCACTGACTAGCAGCAATTACCATTAATAGCGGGCATTGAAAAATTTTAACGCACGCTATAAATATTAACTTTTGAAAAAATAGATATTTAGATATCTGTCGTTATAAACTTTTTAAAAAGTAAAATATATTTACATACAATAAAGGATGTGTAAAAAACATATTTCTTTCTTTCTTTTTATTTATCTAAATTTTATAGAAGTTATCCATATTTATACTACACTTTTGACAATATGATGGATTATTTATTTTATTTTATTTATTTTTATTTATTTATTTTTTTTTTTTTTTTTGAAAAAGATAATTGCAGTAAATTTCTTTAGTTTCCTATCCGATAATTATGAATTTACTCTTATGTGACAGTTGGATTATTTTGTTATTTTTACCAGTAATTATCTGTTATTACATTTTCCGCTTAAATTATACGGTTGCAAAAGTTTTAGAAATCTATAACTATCTGAATAAAAAAGTATACAAATAATTGCATGATACTGTTTGAATATTATGCGCGATTCAAAGCAAGCATGTATTTTTAAAAAACCCCAAATTACATTATTGTTATTATTTGCAGGTGAAGGGATATTATAATACTCGTTAAAAAAAAAAAAAAAAAAAAAAAAAAAAATGAATACAGAGAATATAAAATTTAAAATGATAGGGAATTAAGCCAAATTTTACAAATAAATTATTCATATCAAACATTTATCGACAGTTACTTTATCATAATTTTCTACTGCAGGATGACCTGCATAAAAAAGGCCTCACTTAATACAAGGCGTGGCCATTGAAATAATACAAGTCACTTTTACAATGTAAACGCCTTTTTTTTTTTTTTTTTTTTTTACACGGGTCTCTTTTATGCACGACAAACTGTAATACACGTCTATGGTTATTATATCTAACAAAACGGCTTTTTCCCCCGTTTTACTTGCCTTCCTTTTTTTAAACGTTGCTTACAAATATTAATTTTATTCTGTTTTTTATTTAAAATTAGCCATAGTTTTTACATAGACTAAAAGATTTCGCTCATTATTCCGTGAGAATTCGTTGTGCTTAGTATTCGCTGTTCATGTTGAACATAAATTTAATGGGACGATGATTGTGTATGGTAAGTTGTTGATTCATAAATTTGTTCTGCGCATTATTTATTTATAAATTCTGCTTTTTAGTACTAAAATATAGTTCGTACAGTCCTTGAAATTTCTTAATTTTCTGCACCAGTATTATTTTTCAGCAAATTTTCATATTAAAATGCTTTAAAACATAAAATGAAATATATTGTATAAAATTATTGGTGGGAGAGTCCTTGAAAAGAAGCGTGGTCGAACGAACTATGTAAAATTATGGGATAAATCGATAGATTGAAAATTTAACCATAGAATACATATATTAGACTTGCTAAAGTATCTTATTGGTTGTAATAATTTCTGAAAGATTTCCTGGTTGGTTTTACAAAAGGTAGCCAGAGATGCCACGTTACTATTAACCTTTTGCTTACGGCGGGTTCGACAGTTGGACCCCAAACTTCATGTAGACCAAAGCCCGGCTATGTTACAGCAGTTGTACCCTAGATTTCTCTTCCCTCTCAGAGAAACGGTGCGTCAATCACTCGAGATGGACAAAGCATTCTCTATTATTCCTGCGGGAGTGTCGCAACGCCTACTCTCTATCGCGATGATAACGAAATTTTGCGCTTGGCAGTGTGAAGAACTCTTGGTTTATTTATTGGCGACATATAGGCCTTCCTTGTTTTGTGCTGTTCGATGTATGTTTCTCGTTCCGTATTCTTTATAGATTTTAGACGTGTTTGACTGCAATTCCTGTTCAGTAATTTTAATTTTATTTCTTTTATGACTCTAAGATTTAAGGGTCTTATTCATAGGGGGAAGTGGTACACTTTATTGAGATTTTTTACAATTTTCGCACAAAATATTTTAAAATTATTTATTTATTGTGCATAGATTTCTCTGTTTCATTTCATTAATTTTTTTCCTTTCATTTCAATCCTCTGCGTTCCTTAGCAACGGCTGTTTCACTATTTATTAAATTATTATTGTTTAATTAGCTAATATCTTTAAAAGTTGATTTTTTTTTCTTTCACGTTGTTGTATTTATCGAAATCAAACTGCAATATAGCAGAAAAGATTATAAATTTATTAAACTTTAAATTTAACTAAAAAATATAACAAACAAATTTATGTAATTTTTATAATAAAATTAATAGTAATAAAATTATAAATTCATTGTAGCTGTAATTTTATTATTACAGAATGAGGTCTAGAAAACCCATATTATTTTATGGTTTCAAAACTAAAATATTTAATGGATGCTATGATATCGCCACATGTTGTCCGATAAATATCTAAAATAATGTACTCGGGTAAAAGGTTGCTGAAGGCAGTAGGAAAGTAGCGAGGGTGTGGAAAGCGATGCAGACAAACGGTACACAAAGCAGAATTCTAAACGATTTCAAAGTTTTATTTTTTTATTATTATTTTTTTTTTTTTTTTTTGGTTATTATATTATATTTATTATCATTATTATTATTTTTTCAATTTAATAATATATAGTGCTCAATGAAGCTGGTAAAGCCTTCTAGTATAAAATAAAAAAATTGTAATTAAAATATGCAGATTTCATAATTCAATTATAATTTTGATTATGTAATTTTTAAGGCAAGCCACTTTACTGCAGAAAGTCTGTATGAACCTAATAATAAATTTAAGAAATTTTTTATTGTGTACAAAATTACATACGGAAATTTATTTTTTCTCATGTTAACAGTTGCTGAGAGGTTCTGCTTCCAAAGCTGATAGACGGGAGTTCTCAGGTTCGATACCAGGTCGAGCTCGTCGCCTTAGCCGTTCGGATTTTTCCGTGGTTTTCTCTTAAACTTGCTTAAATTAGGGTAGGACCCTCTAAACACATTCCCAAGACTAGAATCCTACCGTCCATAACCCTAAAACCAACATAATTTTTTCCCCTTATTTTTAATGAATTTTGTTTTAAATTTCTTTTTCTTTTTTTATTTCTTCGTCTTCTTCTTTTTTATTTTTTTAATAACAATTTCTTGAAGTTTCTCATTAAATATTTGTTTTTGGGATTGCTTTGATATTATAATGTAGTAATATGATTAATATTTTTATTAAAATTTTTAATTATCCATAAAAACTCCGAAAATACAAATTGGGTTGTGCAAGATTAAATGCGAATTATACAAGCTGATCGTAAGATTATTATTGCTTTTTATTTAAGTTGCTTAACTTTCCATTATTAACAGACATTTATATTATCTCACCTCCATTCTCTTCATATCTAGCATATGTATATCTTATATAAATTTAGCCGCATAAGGGGAAAAAAACTGTTTTGTTAGAAAGAAGAAAAATTTTTAAATGTTTAATTATTATATAAAATGATTGTCCTTTCAGTAATCTTATGTAACAGCTTATAATGAACGTAAGATAGAAGTGCAAATGAATAAATGGTATATGAGGCGAAAAGAAATTCTTAAAAATGTAATTAAAAGGATTTAAATTACGTAAAAAAAATAGCTGCATCATAAATATTGTTTTACTTTTACCGACTATGCCAAAAAAGATTTATCTGAAAAACTGGTGTTATAATAACCCCTAACTTCCCCCAGAATTTGCGAGGGTCCGCGCTTTTGAACAATAGGAGAGAAATTTTCAGGTGCACTTTCGTTTTAGAAAGGGGGAAAAAATTCTGAAAATAAGCGCCGTATTCTGGAGTTATACTTTCTAAGATTCGTGCCGGATAGAAAAGGTTAACGAAAAATCAATTTCATACCACAATAAAGAAAAAGTAAAACTTGTCTTATTAAATTGCAGATACTTATTACAAAAGAATACATTAAAAATTTTCCGGTATTAAAATAATGGACAATCCGAAATAACTTGGCATCTCTGGGTAACGAATAAAGTTCTTGCCATTTTTTCTTTGCCATTAAATGAACTGAGAATACGTATGCAATAAGTGTATCACGTGGTTGAAAAACGTGGTCGAGAGTAGAAATATCAATTGTTATAAAAACAAGTCCACCATGCACTTTCATCATTTGTGACACGTGCGAAGGCAAATAGAAGTGTCCAAGGATCCCGTTCGGTGTTGCTTACTTTACGACTTCAGAGTTGGCTTATCGGCAGCTGCATCAAGTCACCGAATATGTCAAGCGTTTGATGATAGCGCTGTGGAAGAACGTACTGCAAGGTTTCAAAAGAATCAAGTGGAGAGATTCGTCCCTCTGTCATGAACCTCGCAGTGGACGACCACAGGCTTTGGATGAAGAAACCCTGCAGGCGAATATTAAGGAGGACAGTAGTCTAATATGTGCTGAATTTGCAACTCAGTTTAATGTTTCGCGTGAAACATTTAGAATTCCTCTGTACCCTATATGTAAGACGTACAGGCTGAATTCCGAACACGCTGTTGGAAGTTCACCGTAAACAACGAATAGCAGCCTGTATGTAGTTGTTTTCTCGCCACCGTACCGCATCCATATTCCGTCAAATGCTTACCAGTGACGAAAATTGGGTCCTATATGACACTTCCAAGCGTTTCAAACAATGGTTGTCACTCCAATATACTGTCCCTCCCAGCCTAAGACCACCTATGCACCCACTCGAGTTTATGCTTTGTGTCTGGTAAACAGGTTGTCAAGTGGTTGACTATGATTACCACCTCTTCCACTCCCTGCGCAATCATCTTCATGGAAAATCCTTCAACAATGAAAGATTTTTTATTCAATATTCAGCAATAATTTAAAGAAGAAATATTTGATATATAAAATGGTAATCCTTCGAGAAAGAAGTAATCTTATTTTATATATCAAATATTTCTACTTTAAATTATTGGTCAAAACAATTTTAACAAGATATATTTGATTTATAAAATAAGATTACTTCGAGAAAAAAAAAAAATATTTGATATATAAAATAAAGTTACTTCGAGAAAAATAAATATTTGATATATAAAATAAGATTACTAATCTTCGAAGTGTTTAGGTAGACGTTACAATTAAAAATTATTGGTGATTATTGTATAAAAAATCCGCCAGATCTGGTAACACTGCGGTACGACTTACATTTTTTCTTCTTAAATATAGTTTACGATTTTTTTTTTCTTGTTGTTTACCATAATAAAAATACAATAAAAAATAAAATAAATAAAAAAGTTTTATATTAGGTCAGTTTATGCGTTGAAATTTAAGTAACTTGACGCGTATGAACCCTAAAATATTCAAGTGCAAAAATGTGGATAAAAAAATTCATCTATGTTGTGTATATTTTCATTTTTAACAGTAAAATCTGCATTATAGTGTTTCTATAACATGTTACATTTAGTTTGTGGCGTACAAACAAGACTTCAACAATGAATTATTCGTAAAAACTGGGAAAAGATATTTAATGTTTAAGCAAGGGGTGTCCTTTTTTACTGCGCCCTTTTTCAGGACACTACAGTGGTGGACATAATTATAAGACATCTATCTAAGTTGACAAATAGTGAAAGAAAAGATTCAGAGCTTAAAAATGTTTTATCAAATACGTCAAAAACATAAATTTATTCTGTTATCATACATAATTGTTTTATAATAATGGTATTTTCATACAATTTAATGAAAAACTTAAAAATATAATGGACAAAATTATAAGACACCAACCGTTTTTTCCAAATATAGTGGTCAACATAATTAGCAGACACTAATGATCTAAAAGAAAATCCTCTAACATAGTTATTCAATATTTGTTGGAGCCGCCATTGTTTTTTATAACACGAAAGATGCGATTCGGCATCGGATCTATCAATTCTAACAAAATATCGCAAGTCAGTTCTTCCCAAGCACATTTTATAGCATTCTTTAGGTCTTCGACACATATAAACTGCCTCTCATTTCGGTAAACCGCACGAGCTAAGATCACCCACAAGTTTTTAAGTCTGTGGAGCTAGAAAGCCACGGGAGAACATTGATACTTTGCTCTGAAAGCCACTTTTTTGTTTCGTGTGATGCATCGTGCTGGAAAGTGTAGTTTTCGCCACAAAGAAGTTCACCGTATATGGATAGTTGATCTTTAAGGAGATTCTTATAGTTTTCGGAATTGATTCTTGAATGCACAAAAACAATATCCGTGTTCCCTTGAGCCGAAAAACCAGCCCAAACCATTATTTAGCCTCCACCCATTTGGCGACTCATTAGTACATGAGGAGACTTCCGTAAATCATGCCAATAATACTCAAACTCGTCAGGACCATCCAGGTTAAACATTTTTCATCAGAAAATAACACAGAGTACCATTTGGAGGTCGGTAAAGGCAATAGTTTGTTTAGCGAAGTTTAGACGCTCCATTTTGTGCCGGCTTAGAAGCGGTGGTCTTTGCTTCATTTTTTTATATTTCACATAGGAAGCATTATTCAACACCCTGCAAATGGTTCTCCTTGAACAATTCAGTTTAAAAGCATTTTTAATGCATCTTATTCTGTGTAGCGAGCGAAAGCACATGGCGTCTGTCTCTCGAGGACAAGCAAGTAGTACGTCCATATCTTTTAATCACCGATCCATTAATTCCTCTTTTAAAAACATTTCTAATTGCACATCTAGAGCGTTTAAAAACTTTTGGAATATTATTAATAAAAGCACCATTTCCATTTAATCTCCAAATTTCGCGAATTTCACTTTCTTTTAATTCTGTACCTCGTGGCATGTTTGTAAATTCGTGAAGTCGGTTATCGTTTGCTTTAGTTAACTGCTGACATCATAACAGCGTGCAAAAAATTTGCATATTGCACATCATTTTCGAAAAAAAAGCAGGTATTTTAATTAAAATGTTAGGGTGTCTTATAATTTTGTCCATGGTATTTTTATTTTATTTATTTATTTATTTATTTTTTATTAAACTCTATAAAAATATCATTTCTGTAAAACAATTATGTGTGATAACAGAATAAATTTATGTTTATGACGTATTTGATAAAACATTTTCAACCCTTTGCGGCGCAAGACAATTTGTATTATTTAAATTATACTGCCACCGGAATTCATGAACTAAATTAAACTAAAAGTAATTTTAAATTTTAAGGTTAAAAAAACCGGCCTTTTCTGATATGTTATAAACGTAAATTTTTGCTGAAAATTTCCGGGATGAATTTTTGCAGGTGGATCTTAAATTTTGCGTCTTCGCAGCGAGGACAGCGCGCGTTAAGGGGTTAAGCTCTGAATATTTTCTTTCACTATTTCTCAAATTAGATAGGTGTCTTATAATTATGTCCAGAAAGAGAAGTTTTCAAATTTATTGCTGCCACTATCTTTATAAAATATGCTGTACCTTGTATAATCAAGGCACATTACTATAAGTACACCAGAAATATTTCTGCGTGAAATTAGTGGTGTCAAAAAAAGGGTGGATATTTCTTATCTCTGAGTGTGTCCGGAAAAATAGGCGGAGAATATGACCCCTGTATTTAAGAGAACAGGTAAGTCTCGACTTTACGTGTTTCTCTAAAATGTCACATTATTTAACAAATTCGTGATTAAATAACTGAAATTTTGTCATCAACAATAGAAACGGTAAATGTTATTGGATTTTATATATGCCGGCGTCATATAAAAAATCAACCATAAATACGCAAACTCATTTTTTAAAGTAACGTTTTGTTTCAGAGGATTATAGAGGATGGAGCTCAATATTCTTTTGGAATGCGATCAAAATAACAAGATCTCGTACTTGAAATGTGTTACTTTTACAGAAATAAGTTTATTTGCATTGTAAACATTGGAAAGTTACTTAGAAAACTAAAATAACCACAAAAAATAAACTGTAAAACATTTTTGGTTTAGACTGAACTAGCAGAAATCATTTTGATAGTATATGTCTGGTATAACGCTATTTCCTATTACGTGGAATGTATCCCCAGCGTTGTATGAGAGTGTACTGTATATATATATATATATATGCGTGTGTGTGTGTGTGTGTGTAAATATGTATTGGGGAATCTTCTGGCTAACACATCTCGGAAACTGATAAAGATAAAAGTACGAAACTTCAGAATTGAGACAAGACTGGTGTACAGATCAATTTACCACCTGAAATATACCATCATTATACGTATATCTCTAATTAATGATCGCTAAACGGATTTCTTTAGTTAATTATTCATGGCAATTTATCATGAATGTCGCAGTTTCTTAAAATAATCATAAAATCCATTTTGAAGTAAAATTATGCTTGTTCGTATTAATAAAACAAAAAATTTTCAAATTATTATTGATTGATGTATATATAAAATATATCGTATAAAAAGTGAAATATAAAGATGAAATTAATATCATATAAAGATGTCATTTTAGACATATTTGTGAAATTAGATAAAAAATTGGAGGTAATAACATACACAAACATATACACATACATTACAAATTTACACGTGTAAAGACATAGAAAAGAGGACACACAGTCAATGTTGCCAGACCTGGCGGATTTTTTATTCAACAATCACCAATATTTTTTAATTGTAACGTTTACTTAATCACTTCAAAGATTAATTAAAAATAAATGTCAAATCTGGGCACACTGTATATATAGTGCAACCACGTTTTCTACGACTAGCAGTGAGGTCGAGTCCAAAAGTTTAGAGGGATGCAAAATTGCACGAGAGATAGTTATTTGGCAAACATCCAATTATTCGGTGTTCCCTTATCGCTTGTTTTCTCTTAGTCACCCCTATTTTAACACTGGACTCGTTCAATCCGCACTTGCGCAGAGGCTTCCATGGTCGCAAGAAATGTGGTTAAAGAATAATTACCAGTTAAAAAAAAAAGGTGGGGTCATTTTTGGAAGCATCAATTTCCGAGATCTAAAACGTACTTACCTAAAGAGGATTACTGTTGATTTTCTTGTAATAACCACGTAATGCACGAGAAAGGATATGAAAAATGGTTTTCTGTAACAATTTTCAAGAAAATCATTCCAGTCTTTTTTGAAATACCGACTTTTACCAAAACTTGACCATAGCCTCCTAAACTATATGCCTGTCGCGTGGCTCGGAAGCTTGGTAACAGTTGAAGCGGTAGACAGCGCCACCTGGTACAGATTTCGCGACATTTGTTTTCAACGGCCACCAAAAAATTTTTAAAGTGGGATATGATATACATAAAAGGTGAATAGAATCGAAGAAACGTCGATTATATCTATCATATATCACTTCTTAAAATTATTGGTCACAGTTGAATAAAAAAATCCCGCAATCTGTACCAAGTGGCTGTCTACTTCTTCAAATGTTGCAGAGCTTCCGAGCCACGCGACAGGCATCTAGTTAAGGAGGCTATGACTTGACATACTGAATTGTTGACTGAAAAAACAAGAATTACAAAAAGATATCTAAAAGGAGGTTAATATGGAGAGTTTGAAAGAATTCCGTACAGCCATTTTTGAAGGAACGTACTTGTGAAACCTGAAATTGAGCTATTTATAAAGGAAGCCCATCAGTTTTTATGAACTAACCAACTAATTCATATGAAAAGCCATCTAGTAGAGTATGGAAACTTTGAAAAAAATCGATAGAAATACGGACTTACGGATGTCCCACTTCTGGTTTTCCTATATTTACCAAAAATTGGAAAACCATCTATACACCAGATCTTTCTCATTCTGAAATTTCGTAGTTCTATCTTTATTAGTTTCGGAGATATAATAGTCAGAAGATTCCCCACATACATGCACACACACTGACTAATTGCCAAAAATCTTTTTATTTTGGACTCAGAACACCTTATAACGTGTAAATCAGGTGAAAACTCGATATCGAATTTTCGTACCGAATACAATACTTCCATTACCTACAGTAGTTTGGTAATGGAAGTAAAAAAAAAAAGCACAAGACAATTTTTTAACTGAATTTTAGACGTTTACTTTTTCAAGGTAAGCAGACTGGATTTTTTTTTTTTTTTTTAAGAACTTTTCTTATATTTCACCCATATACTGATATTCGAGTTATTTAAGACTCACTTAAAACTGTAAACAAAATTCTAACTATTGGTCTTGTTTCTCATATCGTGGAATTCTGATTGAATCAAATTTTTTTCACCCGTATATCTATTCCACAAAATTATACTTAATATTTATTAATTGTGACAACAGGATAGAATCTTTATCATAACAAATTCAAAGAAAAAAATTTTTGGTAAAACAATTTATTTGAATGGATTTTTATTATTTTGTTTCAAAAGGTATTCATTTTTATTTTAATTGCATGTTTGTGTTGGCAATTTTAAGAAATTTTAGCTCTGAAAGCATCTGAGATAAAGACACTGAATGAATTTTTAATGGAGGTACATTATTAAACCTTTTACAGGCCGAATTTAGATCCAGGTATATTTTTCATTAGTTATTTGCATATTTTGCTTTATAATACTTTAGTTAAGGGATGTTAATCATTTAAATTGAAAAAAATATATACATAAATATTAATTGCCATTAATAATAATTATTAATATTATTAAATTATTAAGATTAATATTATAGATTATTAATATAATCTGATTAATTTTATCAAGTTTGATGTCCTTTTTGAAAATAAGAGCTGTTTAAAATAAACCAACTGATATTCAGAGTCATGGGATACTTTCAAATTTTTATGAATTTTTTTTATTTGTACTCTGTGGAAAAAAATATGAAAATTATCATTTTGGGGATTTTTTGTACAGTTACCAACTAATGATAGGAATGTTGCTTCTGTTTTAAAAAATCAAGTCATCTTTAAGTATGTCCGCTAATTTTTTCAAGTTAATATTAGTGCAATTTAATTTTATATATAAGTTTTAATTCGATGTTCCCAATTGGGAACATTGGCCTGTAAAAGGTTAAAACATTTTCAAATGAATAGTCTCACTTAAAATTGCACATGGATCCTTTTAATAGAAGTGTAACAAGGACTTACAAAATATTGCAAGCAATCATGATTGAGTTCAGCTTATATTAATTTTAGGATATATTTTGGCATCGACCATTATCTTAATTGAAATAGACATAAATTTTCTTAAAGTAAATTACTTCGTTTGTGTATTGTTGAAAACAACCAACGAGATAAATAAATTAGAGTGATAAATGGTAACCCTGACATGGTCCAACATGAGTCATGTGACATGAACCCTCTATGCGTTGTCTCCCTTGGTAACAGCTGATTTTCAATAAATTTCTATGGCAACGGTTTGGAGATTGTTCTTGGCAAAAGTCATAACCGCCAATGTTTTTGCGTACTTATGTAGTTTAATATTCTTTTGTTCTAAATCATTTTTATTTTCATTTTACTTCTTTTTTATTTCGTGTAGTCGAAATTTAACCGACAAAATGCTTAAAAATAGTTGAAAAATTATTATTTGTTGTTAAATTTAGCTCTTTAAAAGTTTAACTATTCTTTAAAAATACTTTTAAAGTTTGTTGGGAAATGATGAAAAAAAAAGGTATTTTATTATTTATTAAAATGTGAAATATGTGAAAAATTATTTTAAAAACAATTTATTTCGGTCATAGGACTGTCATGTTAACTAATACATAATAATGATAATTTGCCGAACTGAAATTTTAAATGACAAAATAGCGATAAAGGGCCAAACATAGCATCCTTTTGGTTCATGTCACGTGATTCATCTTGAACCACAGAAAGCTAATCCTTCATCCATTGAATCTGCACTCTAATTTATTTATCTCGTTGGTTGAAACAAACATTCATGAAAAAATAAAAAATAAAAATATGTGACTCTGTTAAGCTTATCAGTATTTTCACCTAATAAAAATGCTTTCACCATTTCTCAAAGAATTATTAATTTTTTAAATCAAATTCTACATATTATGAATAAATTACGTTTTTATATTTATGTTTTGGCATTTTTTTAATATAATATTAAATTCTCACTTATGTATTCATTAGATTTCGTTTAATAACAAAAGTATTGCTCGTGCTGAACATATATTTTTGTGAGAGAGATACTCATACATATTTGCCAACCATCTCTTTAAAAACCGTACAATTGTTAACGCCCCTTAAAAAAACGCCCCTTTTTTCACACCAATTTATTTTTATAGTAATTTTTTCCAATTGTTGTTACGTTTAAATAAGAATAAAATTACTCTAAAAAATGACTGGTGTGAAAAAAAGCGGGTACTAAAGATTGCACGGTTCATAATGAGATGGTTGGTAAGTATGTTCATATTTCTTTTTACATAATGCGTTTATAATTAAAACAAGAACGAAAAATCCTACGGTTAGCATAGATTATTAACGCTTTTGGAATGTGCGCACTTATTGTACGTTTAATCTTCAATGTACTTGTCCTAGGTGATCACACAACTGACAGACAGACGAACAGAAGGATACAGAGATGCGAGAGTTGTAATCACTATAAAGCGCTGTTAGAAAGTGTTAACAACGCTTACCACAAAGGAAACGCAATTACAAAAATTTCAAACTGTAACCCTTAATGTATCTAAATATTTTAGTACGACGCTGTAAAATTTTATTCCAAACATACCACATTGTGATGATTTTTTTTTTTTTTTTCACATAGAGTGCGGATCGACAGACACACAAATCGAAGTTATAAACACATTTCAACTTTATTGGTAAAAATTCTTATCTTAATCTAACCATACTTTGTAATTTACTTTTGGATTACTATTAAAATATAAATGAATTTGGCTTCAAATGTTTCATATCCATCCAATTTTAAGATGCTGTTTTTATTAAATGGCAATTTCTTTTAATCGAAGGAAGGCATGAATGATCGCAAAAAATACGAATACAAAAAAAAGAAACGTTCAGAATTACTTTTAATGCTAACGAATTTCTAAAGATGAGAAGTGCATACACATACACACACACACAAATATCTGAGATTACAGAGTGTCTACAGTTGAGAGTTTTTTCCTGATTCTTCCACCAATATTATTCTTTCGAAATTTTTAGTAGTAAGTTTACACGATTATTTAAGTAAAAAAAATATATATATATTATATAAATATACTGGTGAAAGAATGCGAGAAAATATTTCGACTGTCGACAATCAGATATATGATATATATAGAGGTCTCAAAATTACAGGGATAATCTTTAAGAGGAGATAGGGTACTTCATAAGGATTCAGAATTGCATAGAAACCCATGCCCGAAAATATCATTTAACTTTTTAGAGTCGCGTGTTTTGTGATATTTTTAACACATGTGGGCGGGACTTTTAAATTTTTAAATTTTAAGAAACATTTGTTACGTGTAAATAAATACATGAAAAGTCATGCATAGTAATAATGTCGTTTCTAATGGATGTATTTAAAACACTGATCGTATTATTTTGAATATTGGTTAGTATTTTGTAAAATGATAGATAGTACAAGTTTTTAAAGTTTACAAGGTAGGTGGAGTTACAAAGAACCAAATGTTAGACTACACATGCAGAGTTGCCAACTTTTATAATTTATTCCGGAGCAATTTTAGCCACTTCTTCTTTTCGCACCAGAAGTTTTATACAATACTTCTCTCTAATATGCGACAACGGTTAAATAAAAAGAAAATCATTCTTTAAAATTTCCGGTGTGAAAAAAGGGCGGGGCTAACAATACTCCGGAATAAATTATAAAAGTTGGCAAATCTGCACATGAATAGTCGGTAATAATCACACATGGAGGTAAGTGTTTTAAAAGACCAGAATATATCCGCTCTTTAAAGGGTTAATATCATGTTTGTGGTCCTGGATTGCTATGTATTCTTCATTCTTTCAGCTGTTATCTGCATTCACATGGAGCTTGTAGCTGTACGTTTGGACAACCCATATCCGTTAAAAAGTACTCCAAAACACTTGATTCTTAAAGGGTTAACACTTTCGCGACTGCGTGTTTTTGTCTTTTTCACAGTATGGTCTGCCCGTGGACGATATTCTCCCCAGTTACAATATTTCAGTACTAAATTTTCCGTATTCACATTTATATTACAAATGGACTAATATTTCTAATTTATTTTCCACTTTTTCTGCTTTTAACTCCGTTAACATATCTATTTTTATGCAATCGCGGTGAATTTTCAGTCATTGAGATAGCTTTTTGATTAGACATAGGTCTACATTTTAATTAATATCTCCGGAACTAATTAAAAATTTTAAATTCTGTTTTCAGGAGCCCTTGGGAAGGCTTCGGATCACCCGTATATCAAATTTTGTACATCTGCGTTCAGTAGGGTCAGAACGTATAGATGCACAGACAGACAGATAGAGAGACAGACAGACAGACATTTTCTTTTATTATTATAGATGTATTCATTTTGGTATGTTTTTTTTTTTTTTTTGTTAAAAGAAGCTTAATGTACCTATTTCGATTATACTTTTTATTATTCGGTTTCTTTAGTCAATTTATGACAAAAGTTCATTTTATGTTTTTATCTTTAAAGTATTGCTAGGTTTAAAATGAAGCTTGCAAAGATTGTAAAGATGCAACTTTTAAAAATAATTTTTTCTATAGAATGACCTCATCACACTTTTAATAGCCTTTTATGAGTTACTGTAGCCGACAGGGTCCGACTGAGATATTTTCGTGCCCAGGGCACAATCCAATTTATTTCCAAAAACTACTTTGTTTACAGTATGAGTATGAGAAATTAATTTTTCATCCTGTGTCAGCAGTGTTCTTCGACATAGAAAAAAAAAATGCAGCAAAGCACTTACATCAATTACATTTAATAGAAAAAATGCATAGCTTAATTTTGGCCCTGTATATTGTCTATAATGTTATGAATGTATCATAACATTTGTTACATTCTTATTTTTTCCTTTCTTACAAAATAATTAATTTGAAAATAAATTATATACACATGACATTGTATACGTAAATTTAGTGTTAAATGTAAAACACGTAACACAAATTTAAATACACTTCCATCAATTCTCTAGTATAGCTTCAATATTTTCAAATACTCTGGATAATCCTGTAAATGAATGATGAATGATTGGCATACAACAATTCACACAAAACATGCTTTTATGCGTATAAAAAAAAATATGTTCATTTCATTTTGTTTAGGGCAGCCTATAGATGTCACACTGTACTTATGAGAAATTTCGCTCATAGACGTATTCTATCTGAACTCTCTTGGATGACCCTGTACACAAACCCTTTGTCTGATCTCAACGAATAGTTTAGTGTAACATCACTGTATATAGATTTAGAATACCGAATTTGACTTTCTGCTACTATTTGTTCTTGAGATATGCTAATAACAAAAAAAAAAAAAAAAAAAAAAAAAACACACACACATACACACAGAGAGAGAGAGAGAGACCAACCGTTAAAAATATGATATTTGAATTCAGGGGATCTCAAAACACGTAAATATAACAAAAGCTAAATTTCGGAAATTTGACTCAAAAGCAATAATTTCTCTATACAATGTATAGCTGTAAGCGTAAGTATAAAGAAAAAGAAAGAAAAATGAATTTGAAAATACACTTTTAGTACAAAAATTATTCATAAATTTTATTTGCTAAATTATCAATGAGTATTCTCACGGACATTACAGGTTAAAATAGCCGTATTTCCCTGAATGACAAATAATCAACCAGCCCCCCCCCCCTCCGTGCTGACCAATCTATGCCTTATTACAAAATCTATAGTAATTACAATTTCTCACTTTTGATACAACCTCTTAAGACTTGATAAAAAATGCTAGAATTTTCAAATTACAATAACTCAGTAAAATTTTCACTTAGAAAGATGATTTTTTTTTCTTTTTAGACTGAGAAGAACATTTTTAAAATATAAGTCATATGATAGGATGGACCGAATAAAAGTTAAATTCCGTATTTTAATATGCATACAGCCCCTTGTACAAAAAAAAAGGCCATGTCTGAAATCTACTCTTAATTTGTACCAATTTTGTAATTGGAAGCTTTGGAATCGGTTTCTATCTTTCTCAGTTTACGAGATAATCACTGTATCATCTATTTTGAATCACCCGGTATACCTACATATCTATCTATATATATTAAAACTTGCGGGAGTTACCTGCACCACTGCGAACTATATTTAAAAGTCTTTTTTTTTTTTATTCTATATTATTTAATAATATAAAATATATAAAAATATTAATAAAAAAAAATCAATTAAATATGAAAACAGTATTTGTTTCATAATAATAGCAAAGCAACTGATTACAAAAATTATATTTTTCATAAATTAGTCAAATATAAATTACTGATGAAAACGTATCCTATTTCCTTTCATATATTTATTAGAACAATTAAAAGCCACGTAATAATTCGGCATTTTAAAAATCCATCAATACTCATTCTAATATTATTGCCAAGTTTCATCCCTAAAAACATACTTGTCCATAATACAACCTGTAGATGTCCACTGGATGCCTTTCTATCCATAGCGGATCCTGACGATGTCATTTGTAGCAGAAATGTTGTTAGGGATACTTCCTAACGGCTGATGCCAAAACTTTTTTTCGGCATCAAAAATCTTTGGTTGATAACATGGGGATGATAGATCTATGTAAATTACTATATCTATGTTATATCCAAAGAAGTTAGAAGACTACAGAGATGAACGTCCCCCATTTGAAGCCTGTAGTGAAACCCTAAAAAACGATTCAAATGTAGCCCAAATATTGGGACGTGCTCTAGTGTGAGCAATGAGAGTAGCCCAGTCTTCAGAAACACATCAGGGGTCGTACTCTCCGCCCTTATTTCCGAACACACTCAGGATCGAAAAAAATTTAAATTGATTGTTACCACTATTTTTACGCAATAATATCAAACCAGTATAATCATGACACATTACTATAAATATATCGGGAAGTACATCTGCATAAAATTAGTGGTGGCAAAAAAGGTAGAAATTTCTTATCTTAGAGAATATCCATGAACCATGAAAAGTCATCATGTTCATCGAGCCCAAGTACATCCACGTGTTTGAGCTACATTTGGTCATTTAACCACTTAACTGCTCTAGGCGTATATAAGCGTCTCTCTAAGCTGATGCGTTAGCTGCCTCGGGGGTATATATACGCTTTTCCGAAGTATGATCCTTTGACTTGCGCTGCTACTAACGCTTTAGAATGTAATAAAATGATCTTAAATGTGACCTTGATAGTGTTTTTGATGGATTTAGTTATTTCAGAAAAGAAGTTAGTAGGAGGAATCGGAAAAGGAATGTTTCTGAAATAGTGAGTATTTAACTACGCGCGCCTATGTGAAAAACGGTGGCACTGAGAAGTAAATCTCGTAAATTTTGCTTGGTAGGTAAGGGGTTAATTTTGAGCGACACCGGCTTCACATTGCATAAACGGTTTCCAGGTTGATGATATCTCTATAATCTTCTAATCTCTTTGGGATGCAGGAAACGAAATAGGTTGATCTTTATGTTTAGCTCTAAAAAGGTTATATGTTCTATTTTTAACACTCTGTGCAGATATGCTATTTTATTTGCCAGGCAGAATTATTTTTGTTAAAACTGATGATGATTCTTAAAGAATTTAAGGAAATTAAAGAATTTAAAGAAAAAAAAAAAGTTTCTTTTTTATATACATAGTTCATATGCATTTAACAACATCGTCTACATAAAAATAAATAAAATAAAAGCAAAATAAACTGACATGTTATTCATTTATGCTTAAGTACATTTAATTTTTAAGTTTTAAGTTTTCTGTTTAATTAAATATATATTCTACTTTCACTAAGCAATTATTTGAGCGTATTATTATTGTTTTAATTTAAGAAACATTTTAAAAATTTCTCCATGAAAAAGTATTTGTGTATGAACTAAATATTTTAAACTTAGCTAAAATATTTTTTTTTCTTTTTTTTTATGTTTAAAGTTTCAAATGAAAAGATTTTAAATAACTTATGTTTTGATGTTCTCATATGTCTAAGCATTGTGATAACAAATTGGATGCTTTAATAATAATAATAATAATAATAATAATAATAATAATAATAGTATTAATATATATGTTACCGTTAAAGCTCGAAATCCGTTAATGTGAAGATTACCTAGCTAAACTGAGATTAACCAAAAGGACCCGTTAAAGTGCGGAATCAAGAGTTTTTCACATTTTAACTAGGTAATCTGTACATTAGCGGCTTCTGTATCGTTAAAGTTCAAATGTTTGTTTCTCTCATTTCCTTTCCCCACTCTGCTTCCCCCTCTCCTTCCATTTTTTGTTTGATTTCGCTCCTCTGATTGGAAGTTGGGGACTTTGCTTATTTTGGGGTATTTACACGTACATATTTAAGACATATCATATTTTGACCTGCTGATTCTAAACCCGTAATAAAATTTTTCTCACATAAGTTGTGGTCAATGTAAAAATTATTGAATTTAGGTTAGAGCAGGTTTCCATTTTTAGTTTTCTGTACATAAAAACAATATTAACTTTTCAATACATGTTACTTAAAGTAGTTTTCATAAGTTTCCACACATTTACCAATCACACATAGGTTGAGGCCTACATTTCCAATTTTTTATTTATTTATTTATTTTTTAACCAGCATATTTGTAATTCTCGACTGAAAATTCCAGTAAATGTCAGAAAATTCTTTTCCCTCCATTTTTAGTTTAGTTTCGCTCCTCTCATTTCTTTCCCTTACACCTTCCCCCATCCCTTTACGTTTGGTTTCGCCAGTGTCAGGTCGTCGCCGGTTGCTTTTATTTCTCATAATTATAAACTGTAGTTAATTAATTAATTTTAGTTCCCCATCATACTATAGGTAAGGGGAACTTAGGAAATCGAGAAAATTTTCGACCTCGTTTTATTCACTTTTTACACTTTTTCAGGCATGAGGAATCCGAAAATGACAAAATTTGTATGGTGTCCGTCTGTAGGGTGTCTGTTAGTTTGTTAGTCCGTTAGTTAGTTTGTTAGTCTGTGTACACAATATCTCACGAACAAATGATCCACAGAAGTCGGACAAGTTTTAAAGTATTAGTTATGACACTGACAAGAACCTTATTCATTCGCAATATTCTAATTAAAAAACTTCAGAAGTTATTCGAAATTTACGATTTTCATAACATGGGAGAATAGGGAAAATTTCCCTTAAACGTGCATGAAGAGAAATATTTTTATCGTAAAGATGCAAGAACAGGTTTTAAGTATTAGTTTTGATGCCGGGAGGAACATCATTAACCAGAAATATGCTACTTTGAAAATTTTGTAATTTATTCGAAATTTACGAATTTCTTAACATAGCAGAATACAGCATAATTCGCATAAATATCTCTTTTGAAGGATATTTTCATCGTAAAGATGTCAGACTACTTTTAAAATATTATATAAGATGCTAGTATAAACATTCTTGACTATGAGTTATCCAATTTTAAAATTTCGTAAGTCCCTGGAAATTTACGATGCACTTAACACGGTGGAATAGGGCAAAATTTCGCATAAACGTCCACTTTGAGGGATATTTTCATCTTAAAGATGTCAGAACACATTTAAAATATCATTTAACCCTACAGGGCACCCAGTTCCATATGTGCAACACCGACTTTAATCGTTCCTATAGCTATAAAACTATTAGTAGCGACATCTCTTGACATCTTGATAGTAGCTACTGACATATAGCAAAGTAGTAATATGAATCTTTACCTAAAGATGTCGTTCGTGTTTTTGTTATAGTGCACTCAGTGTGAAATCGTTTCCTTTGAACACATACCACAGGTATGAGAAACTGAAATATCTTCGTTAAAAATGTCTTCATCATGTTGGTTAATTCACTATCGAAATTGAAAGAAACGTATTTTTTCACTCCAGCGGTCAAATTTGTTGAGAACATATTTTCGATATCTTGATCAGCTCTTTCGACACTACCCTGGCTTTGTGAATGGCGAGACTTCCCATGGACGATCTTCAGCGCTAGCCAAAACATCTTCAAGCTGGTCACCAGATTATTGGTAAATTTCCTACCATTGACAGACATATAGATGCCACTCCAAGCAATGACAATGTGTCCGCTAGGTTGCCACCACTTTTCTCTTAGAGAAATTTTTATTGTATTTTAAAAGTCATAGGTCGTGATTAAACAGGGTAGAAATTATTGTATACAAATATTGGTGGTAAAAACGGCATAAATTTCTCATTTATGAAAGTGTCCTGGGAAAAAAAAAAAAAAAAAAAGGCGGAGACTACGATCCCTGGTTGTAGGCATGTCCAGAAGCTAAGTAAAACCACTCCTTTGATTCAGAATTTATATCTGGAGTTAAAATCATTTTATTTATATTTTTATCGTTTCGTTTTACTATTTATATCTTCCTTTATTTTATTTCTTTCGTTTTTCTTTCTCTTTATGTTTGTATTACTTTTTAATTACCTCTTCAAAATATTTTTCAAATGCTTTTTTTTCGGGTGATGGTGTCTAATCTTTGTACCTCTCTCGAAGATTTCAGCTGTAGCTAAATCGCATATGACCCTCTATAGCTCATTCAGACCTCTTTTTATAGTTCCTCATTATAAAACAAGAAAATACAAATTCATAGAATAAAGCATAGAATAGATAATTTGCTTGTTAATATTTAAAATAGAATGTATATTTACATGAATGTTACAACTTGACCCAATATTTTGCTTCAACTTGCCCCATCGAATGATTTTGAACATTTTGTTTATTTATTAAAAAATATAACGATTTATACCAAACGTTAAACATATATTTTATAATTTAACACATTGACAAAATAAATAGTTATAAATATTTCTTTAAAATATAAATTAACATACCTTTAATCAAAATTTACGAAATACGTTTTTTTCAACTAACTAGCTAAAATTAAGCACGTGTACAGAACCCCTCATTAACCATTTTTGCGGAAGACTGATTGTGCTTACATAATAAAGTGCGTCATAATTATTATGTTTATCGGAATATTTAATGAAACATTTTACAAAATATTTCTTAAATTGCGTGATACTTCTTACCCCTGTTACAACTAGCCCCACGCTCCCCTATATATATATATATATATATAAAGACTAAAAGTCTATATTGTTATGATTAAAATCATAAAAAGTATTTTTTTTTTTATCTATAGTCTTTCACCCTTTAAAAGTAAAAAATTTTGTAATTCAAGTTAGGTGCAATTTCTACTTTATTTTAATTCAGTTTTTTTTTTTTTTTTTTTTAATCTACTGAGATACTTTCTTTCTTTTACTTGTCTTTAAAATTTGTCTCCTCTAATTTTTATGATAAAACTTTCAACGCTTAGCAACAAGCTTGGGGACTAGACTCCTTTCAAAAAGATTGTGACCTTCGAGTGATATCTCGTCCTTCAGGATTCGCAAGGTCAGGCGGTGGGTCAGTGTTGGGTACGTGGGATTGGTCTGTCTAATTAGCGGATGCAGCTATTTTGCACACTGTCATGTCCGTGACTACGTCGGCAAGGGCGTTGTAGTCGCTGATTGATCCGTATTTGGATGTGTGAGTTTTTCTCTCCTCGTTGTGGCAACAATTATCGGCGTGCGGTCGTTAAGACGCGAAAATAATCAGTTGAGGCGGTGGATATCAACCACAGATTATTATACAGATAGGACACTCCCATATATTCTTCGGTAACCAAAATCTGACTGCAACGACCCTATTGTCAACGGCTGTAAGTTTTTCGAGCTCTCCAGCTTAAGCAATCGCTCGTCTTAATTTTGTTGTATCAATGTTCATATCGTAATATTAGTGCAACGTTAAACCCAACATCCAACCAACTAACCATTGTATTGATGTTTACGTTTGATTGTCGAAAGCAATTTATTTTAAGAAGCAAGTACCAAATATTAAGCAAATAAATTTTGAAAATGTACATAAACCAGAAAACTTTTTTTTTCATTTTAAAGCATTTTGTATTATTTAAACCAAGCAATGTTAAATATTTAAGATTTCATACCACACTGCTATTTCAGCATTACAGTTTGTTATATCAATTTGTACACTTGAACACGAATGTCTTTGGCAAAATTTATTTTCAAACACAATAAAAATTAGTTTTATTTCTTAGAAAATAGCTGTGAATGTTATGGTTTTGTGAATTTAAAAGTAGTAGAAAAAGTGAAGGATAGAAAACTGCACATACGTTTTCGTTTGGAAACTTTATTATTGTTTACAAACTTGATTGTCAAAAGCAATTTATTTTAAGAAGCAAGTGCTAAATATTAAGAAAATAAACTTCGAAAATATACATAAAATAAAAACATTTTTTTCATTTTAAAGCATTTTGTATTATTTTAACCAAGCAACGTTAAATATTTAATGATTTCATACTGCTATTTCAGAATTACAGTTTGTAATTTTAATTTGTACTTGAATATGAATATGTTTGACAAAGTATATTTTTAAACATTAAAAAAAAATAATTTTTATTTCTTAGAAGAATAGCTGTGAATGTTTTGAGGATAATTTTGTGTATTAAAAAACAATAGAAAGTGAAGAAAAAGAAAACTTCCCATACTAACCTGCTACTAACTACTCGCGAAATAGAAAAACAATTTTCGAACAAAGATGCTATTCATGTAGACTTAACACATGTAGTTCCCCTCTGTTGACACTAGTGATGCTACTATATTTCCGGTTCGCGTTTTAGCTTCACTGTCCTATCTGTATGATAATCTGTGATATCAACTACTTGGGAGCATGTAAGAAAAACTCCTCAAGTAAAAGGGGCTTTTACCCTGTGTTGGTCCCTTGGATCTCATTTTAATAGCAAATATGGTCCTTGAATCAGAGACCCAATTGAATTTATGTGGCATCGTGTCGGAAAGGAATTTCGCTTCAGGCAAGATTATTGTATTAATAGTCCAAGCGTCGGCTGCAAAAAATTGACTTGATAAGGTACGAAGCTGATTTTTTTCCTATAGATAGAATTCATTGTTACAATGAAAATCTGATAGGGTTGCCTGCTCAAAGCCGTCAAGTTTAAGAAAAACAACCTCACTTCCGGTCACAATTTAAACGATTTTCGAACCCTAAAAGGTATGAAGATGGAACCGGTGCTAAAATGTAGAGATTAATATGCTCTTTAAAATGGCATAGGGTTGCCTGGTCAAAACCGTCAAGTTTCAGAGGTTGCCTCGATAATAGGGGTCAAATTTAAACGATTTTCGAACCCCACAAGTGTGAAGATGAAACCGGTGCTAAAATGTAGAGATTAATATGCTCTTTAAAATGGAATAGTGTTGCCTGGTCAAAGCCGTCAAGAAACAGAGGTTGCCACTAAAATAGGGGACGTATTTTGCGATTTATTTACCCAAGTAAAAAATGATTTACCCAAGTGTAAAGATGAAACCGGTGCTAAAATGTAGAGATTAATATGCTCTTTAAAATGGCATAAGGTTGGCTGGTCAAAACCATCAAGTTTCAAAGGTTGCCTCGATAATAGGGGTCAAATTTAAACGATTTTCGAACCCCACAAGTGTGAAGATGAAACCGGTGCTAAAATGTAGAGATTAATATGCTCTTTAAAATGGCATAGGGTTGCCTGGTCAAAGCCGTCAAGAAACAGAGGTTGCCACTAAAATAGGGGACGTATTTTGCGATTTATTTACCCAAGTAAAAAATGATTTACCCAAGTGTAAAGATGAAACCGGTGCTAAAATGTAGAGATCAATATGCTCTTTAAAATGGCATAAGGTTGCCTGGTGAAAACCGTCAAGACCCGGAGGTGGCCTCGAAAATAGGGGTCAAATTTAAATGGTTTTCGAACCTCACAACTGTAAAGATGTAACTGGTGCTAAAATGTAGAGATTAATATGCTCTTTAAAATGGCATAGGGTTGCCTGGTCAAAACCATCAAGTTTCAGAGGTTGCCTAGATAATAGGGGTAAAATTTAAACGATTTTCGAACCCCACAAGTGTAAAAATGAAATCGGTGCTAAAATGTAGGTATTAATATGCTCTTTAAAATTTGAATGGTCAAAGCCGTCAAGGAACAGAGGTTGCCACGTAAATAGGGGAAGTATTTTACGATTTATTTACCCAAGTAAAAAGTGAGTTACCCAACTGTAAAGATGAAACCGGTGCTAATATATATATATTTATATGCTCTTTAAAATGGCATAAGGTTGCCTGGTCAAAACCGTCAAGACTCGGAGGTTGCCTCGAAAATAGGTCAAATCTGTCAAGTAAAGCAGTCAACCACAAAAAAATAGGCGAGTTTTGAAGATTTCTTAACGAAGTGTAAAAAAATGCGAATAGCATTAACAAAGAAAATGAATAAGGATGAAATTATATGAATATTTGAAAGGTGCATGCTACATTTTTAATTTTTACTATTAATTCGTTGTTTTTATGGGAAATTTTAGAACAGTTTCATTACAATTTATTTATTTTTTCTTTTTTAAATACTTTTTATATTTTTTCTTCACATTGTATAAAAAACCCTTCAAAATTAGCTTTTTTTTTTTTTTTCGAGGCAACCATTATTTTTCGAGATTTTCACCGGGCAACCCTATGATACTCTAAAGAGAATAGTATTCTCTATATTTTATAAACGGTTTCATTTTTAAATATGTTAGGGTAAGAAAACCGCGAAAAATCGCCCCCCCACACACACACACACACTTTTCGTGGCAAACTCTTTTCTTGGCGGTTTTGACCAGGCAACCCTATGCCATTTTAAAGACCATATTATTCTCTACATTTTAGCACCGGTTTCATCTTTACACTTGGGTAAATCATTTTTTACTTGGGTAAAGAGATCGTAAAATACGCCCCCCTTTTTCATGGTAACCGCTGTTTCTTGACGGCTTTGACCAGGCAACCCTATGCCATTTTAAAAAGTATATTATTCTCAACATTTTAGCACCGGTTTCTTTTTTACACTTGTGGGGTTCGAAAAGCGTTTAATTTTGACCCCTATTATCGAGGCAACCTCCGGGTCTTGACGGTTTTGGCCAGGCAACCTTATGCCGTTTTAAAGTGCATATTAATCTCTACATTTTAGCACTGGTTTCATCTTTACACTTGGGTAAATCACTTTTACTTGGATAAATAAATCGTAAAATACGTCCCCTATTTTCGTGGCAACCTCTGTTTCTTGACGGCTTTGACCAGGCAACCCTATGCCATTTTAAAGAACATATTAATCTCTACATTTTAGCACCGGTTTCCTCTTCACACTTGTTGGGTTCGAAAATCGTTTAAATTTGACCCCTATTATCGAGGCAACCTCTGAAACTTGACGGTTTTGACCAGGCAACCCTATGCCATTTTAAAGATCATATTAATCTCGACATTTTAGTAGCGGTTCCATCTTCATACCTTTTGGGGTTCGAAAATCGTTTAAATTGTGACCGGAAGTGAGGTTGTTTCTCTTAAACTTGACGGCTTTGACCAGGCAATCCTATGAGATTTTCATTGTAACAATGAATTCTATCTATAGGAAAAAAATCAGCTTCGTACCTTATCAAGTCAATTTTTTGCAGCCGCCGCTTGGACTATAAGATATATTCGTTCCAGATGGAATTTATTCAGAAATGTTTCGACGGATGAACTCCTTGCTTAATCTCATGGAGATAAAATGGAAGTGTCCGGGGTACTATCGAATTTAAATTGAGACCTATGAATCCAGTTTGAGTGAGATTCAACCTGTTTAAGGGGTACATACAAATGAAACACTGCCGGTTGCAAAGCCTTTTGCAAGCGTTCCAAATGTATGACTACAGTCGGCAGCAAAAGTATCCGATCTCTAGCAAAAATTCCTATGTAAAAAAAAAAAAAAAAAAAGCACACATAATACTGTTTTGTTATATAAATCCTTGTCGAATCCTGTTTTTAAGACTGATTAAGAACAGGATTCGACAAGGATTTATTTAACAAAACTGCATTAAGTGTACTTTTTTTACATAGGAATATTTGCTAGTGCTCGGATAGTTTTGCTGCCGACTGTATTTGCAAAAAAATTTGCAAAATTTACGTCATCGAAATTGTAAGGGTTCCGTTTGTGTGTAACCCTAGAGCAAAGTTGCTGGAATTATGATCTTTCGCTGTTGGTGACTATAAAAGTCCTGATTGTCCGAGCATTACAGACCTGCGGCGTGAATAAATCTTTTAGTTCCTTTCTGTTACTGTTGAAAAATCCTTGATACGAGCCCAATACCAATTTCCTGAAATTCATCAGCACTAGGATTATCTAGCTTCAACCTGAAACCACCTCCTGGAGACCTGTAGCCCCAGCTATAGTGAACGTTGGTAAAAATTTTCTTTATTAACTATTTAACTGGTTTTTCCCTGTAACTTTTCAGTTTCATTCAATTTTAAGAAGTTGAAATTCGATTGCATAACCTTTGTGCATCTCTTGTTCAAGTATTCTTTTTATTATTTTCTCTGTGAATATGCCCGTGTATACTGGTAAGATTTTGTGAGTGTTGAGATTCACGACTTGTTCAAAAACTCTTAACGGTTTGATTAATAAGTACTATCACTTGTTCAAGATGCAAATCACTTCTCCTATATCTTATACTATTAAGTGAGCAATATTTGTATATTTCACTGTTCTCGAAAACGGTAGCTCGGACAGTCACGAGATTTAACACAAAGGTGCCCCCCGAAGGGTCATTGTGCACATCGAAGTCAGATTTTCGAATTTTTGATTAGTTTTTTCTTAATTAATTAAAATGTAAAAATAATAACCTTCTAATTTCTGATAAATAAGGCTTTTAAATTTTAACATTTTATCCATAATTTAATTGTTGCCAATTTTTTTTTCGACAAAATAATAATAATAATAATAATAATAAAACGTACATTTATTTAAAATGAGGAAAATAAATCAGAAAGATTAGAAAATAAATTAGAAATATCACTCGCATCGTTACAAATAAGATACCAAAGGAAAGGAAAGATTTTTGTAAATCCGATCCATTAAACAGCTTATCAGTCGGATTATTAGTTTTTTCTTAATTAATTAAAATGTGAAAATAATAACCTTCTAATTTCTGATAAATAAGCCATTTAATTTTAAAATTTTATCCATAATTCAATTGTTGCCATTTTTTTTCGACAAAATAATAATAATTAAAAAAAAAAAAAAAAGAAAGAAACGTACATTTATTTAAAATGAGGAAAATAAATCAGAAAGATTAGAAAATAAATTAGAAATATCAGTCGCATCGTTGCAAATAAGATCCGCGATTGTAATGAAATGCTCGCCCTCTGGTGGGCTAAGGTGAAATTACAATAAACATGCTTTAATTCGGCTTTGATTAAGCCGCCATTGCTGGCCGATGTTTAGTTTCACATATATTTATTGAATAAAAATGAATAAATCCGGTAAAAAAGATAACACATACTGTTGTGTGCTCCAATGTAACTCCAAAGGACCAAGAAATCCAGAATTAAGCTTCCATTTATTTCCAAATGACAAATTTAAAATTTCAGTTGCTTCGGCTAATGGAAGTAAAGAATTAATCAGATGATTTGAAACTAATATTTGTTCAACTTCAGTTAAAAATCTACTTCCGATCGAACTTTGAATAAACTGAAATATTTCTTTCCTAAAGCAATCAATTTTCCATGATGTAATGGCGGAGAAATTATAGTACGAATATTAAGAAGAATAACAAAAAGAACAATAATAAATAGACGTGACTATAATATTTACTAACAACGAAAACTGAAAAAGCGCCATCTATCGATCATTAGAAACGCAGATAACAAATGAAAGGAAAAATTTTTGTAAATCCGATGCATTAAACAGCTTATCAATCGGACAATTAGATTTTTTAAAATTAACTAAAGTATGAATTTTAGGTGGCAGCAGCAGAAGACTGTATGGAAACCGTTAGGAGAAAAAAAATGAAAAATCTGCTTCACATTAAGTCACATGATTTTTAAGTGAGATTAAAAATTGCAGTTTTCAAATTCTTTTAAATTTTCTCTCACGAACACAAAAATATAATATACAGCCTGTATCTCACAAGACCAACTTGCATTTCAAATTTCATCAATTATTTTGGTTAATAAAAAAAAGTTATTATTATATATATATATTTTTTTTTCAAATTAAGTTTTATTCTATCTTCGAAAAGATTTATGTGATCATAGATATAATAATATATATAGATCTATCATCCCCAAATTATCGTGCAAAGATTTTTGATGCCGAAGAAAAAGCTTTGGAATCAGCCATTAAGTGGTATTAATGGAAAAAGGAAAAAAAGAAGAATGAATTTGACCCTATATCTGGAGCTTTTCATTCACTTTTAGTAAATAAATTATTCATGAATTTTATTTGCTAAAACATTCGTGTGTATTCACGTGTGTATTCACTCGGGGAAAGACTGCCATATTTTGGTAAAATCGCCGTCTTTTCCCGAGTGAAAATCCCGAGAATCACTTTTTTCTCCCCAATGATCAATCTGTATATTATTACTATATCTATGTATGTGATACGATACATTTATAATTTGGGTTTTAAAAGTTTATTAAAATAGATTATTTAAACTCTATGAACCATATTTTTATTTTATCAGTTTCATTAACAGATCCTGCTGGGCGATTTTTTAAATTTTGGTGTTGAAGTACACCGAACGTTTTTCGACAAGAAGTTTAATATAGCAACAGCCATTTTAATCTAAGTAGCGCATCAAATATATAAAAACATAAATGATTTATTTTTACACAAAATTTACAGAAGAAATGCAGTTTTAAAGATAGGAAATTTATTTCAACAAGCACTATTTTAAACCTAAAAACCATTAAAAATATAATCAGAATATAAAGGATTCTTATGTATAAACAAAAAAGAGTCTGATAAAATTATTAGCAAAATAGTCTTCCCCTTTTCATACAGAAAAAAAAAAAAAAAAAAAAAAAAAATCCATCCCTAATATGGCGACAAAAATTCAAAAGCCGCCAATGGAGCGACATAATAAAGTTGTGTAACACAATTATGTTTACCTATTTATTTATTTTTTTATATAATAATCACTATGCTAATTTATCATACAAACAAATGAGCCTCTGTGTGTTACTGCACTTGCACGCTGTCGAACAGAAATATTTGAAAAATTCAAATTAATATTTAAATAAATAAATAAAAATATGTTTAATGGGAAATATATATAACCATAAAAAGATTAGTTGTCTAAAATACGGCAGAAATAGCATTCATAGCATATTGTTACAAGGGATTAAGTCTTATTGTTACAATGGATTAAGTCTAAAATGGTGACAGAAATTCAAAAGCCGCCAAAGAGAACTATATTAAGGCTGTACTATCAGGTTTACAACCCATGAATTATATATAAAGACAAAAAATTAATTGTCTCATGCGACAGATGTAGCCGGTCACAGCATATTGCAATATTTGGCGTGAAATTGCTGTCATTTAATGGTTGATTGGATAAACAAAATAAACATATGAAATAAGGTAAAAGCAAATATTATGTTGTCTAAACCCAGTTACATTTGAGTCCAGTCAGAGTTACATGTGAACAACACGTATAGTGTTGTTCACATGTAACTGGGATTCAGATATAAAAGGGAAACTCCAATTTTTTCGATACTATCTATTTCGAAACTGTTATATAATAAGCACCTAAATGGAAGCTCATTGGTAAACTATTGTCGCAGGTAATAGGGGCAAGCGCCCGAGTTGCAGTGGATGACCAAATCGCTGCCGAATGCAGCAGGGACCTGGAGCGAGCTTTTGCACAATTTCAGTAATTTATTTTATTTTTATAAAGCTATATAGAAAAGAGTTTCCTTTAAATTTAGTGGCAAGCGAAGCGGGCAAAGCCTGCTAGTAATAAACTAAAATGAACTTTGTTAATAAACAGTACAAACTGCTATTGAACTCTTGTGTTTGTATTTAAAGTAATTATTAGGACCTCTAATGCACTTTAGGTACTCCCTACAAGTTAACTTTAAAAAGGTAGAAGTGAAGACAATTTTTGGTGCTGTAAATGTCTTTTTTATGTATCGATTTAATTTTATACTTTGGGTTATATATTTGCCAAGAAAGAATGATGTAAAAGAAAAAAAATGTGATGTCATTTTGCGTAAGTTTACGAGGATTCTCAAATTATTTTTTTATAAACCATTAAAATTTCCATTTAGCTATAAATTGTCTAATGTTTGTGATTCATTTTATTATGATAATTGTTATTAAGTGTTTTATTTCATGGGATTTAAATTTACCGTTTAAATTAATTAAAAAAGTTTATTTTACGAGCCATTTAGTTTGCTGCTGTAAATATGTTGCATGAGGAAGGTATTAAAAACCTTAAAAGTTGATGAAAGCTTAAGGTGTAGAAATACAAAATTTAAGAAAAATTAAGATGATACATGATTTAAAAAAAAATTATGTGGTAGGACTCCTTAACTTACAGCAGGAAACATGTGTTTATTTATTTAATTATTTTTGTTTGCTTGTTCAATTGGGGGGGGGGGGAGGCAATGGCTCTTCTTTTATAATTTTTTTGTTTATGTTATCTATCATTCATTCATTATTTTTTTTTATTCAATCTTGAATATTTTATATTTTTACTTTGATATGTGTTCAGAAGGGGTAAGTTAGAAAGCAGCAGTGACAGTGATTAATTTGGTGTATGTTGAATATAGATATGAAGTTTTATATATATATATAAAAAAAAAAAAAAAAAAAAAAAAAATTGACGGCATATCAAATAGTAAAAGTAAAAAGAAATCTTTTTTTTCTGTGAGATTGGACAACTCAAAGTCACTGCTGGTCTCATTATGTTATTCAATTAAGTAATTTTCTTTTGGGGGGAGGTAACTACCCCTCATTTATTATTTTTATTTATTCATTTTAAATATCTTGGTTAAGTATCTATCTATTTTTTTTTTTTTTTTAATTTTCAACTTGTGGTAGTTTCTGTAGTTGACTTGTTTTGAAAGGTAAAAGCAAATTGGCCTTATGTACATGGGTTGTGTTTTAAATTGCGGCAATGTACTACCAAAATTTGATAAGAAATTCTAAATTGAATTTCAAAATTTAAGTGGAAATAAAAAAGTAAGGTCATGAAATACACAACACCATTTTAATAATCACAACAATATGTAATAAATGTAAAAAAAAAAAAAAAAAAAAAAAAAAAAAAAAACAGAAAAACTGTGCTTGTATACATTGTTATTTCATTAGAGTGAATTGATACTTTATATTAAGTTTTGAGAGCTCTAATTTTACAAATAATGAGATTTATTATTTTAAAAATCTTATTCATTAAAAAATTCAGTAATAGCATTTCATTATTAATCAAAATTGGGAGCTAGAATCAACTTATTGAAGAGTGCACCAATACTTTAGTTGACTTTAATTGGGATGACTTTAATTGGGAAACTTATTTTTCAAAACTTTGCGAAGTTTTGTGATAAAAAATTTAACAATTTTTAAATATATAAAATTACGTAGAAATCATTTAAAAAGGTAATTAATATCTCATAAATGAATCATTTTTAAATATCTTTCTTGATTTAGAAATTAACAATACATATTTTATAGTTGTTTGGAATCCCACATATATACATTGCAAAATGGAAAAAAAAAAATAAAAAATCTATTCAAATGTATTGTGAATAGTTTAATCTTCAACAAAGATTAAGGAGTTCTAAGTAACAGCATGAAATGTCGGTTCTTTTGATGAGAGTTAATATCGCGACCTGCAATAAGAAAGCACCACAGAGCAGGCATTTAAAAGAATGAGTACAAAATTCTATGGCACTTTTTTTTTCTTCTTTGGGTTTCTTGTACCAAATAAGTAGTTTTACGATTGTTTCTGTCTTCAGTTTCTTATTTTTAGTTGTTAAAATCCCCTCTTTTTTTCTCTGCGAGTTCTTATATTTTATGGTGTTTGTTCATAGTTTTGTACTCATTCTTTTAAACGCCAGCTCTGTGGTGCTTTCTTATACTTTTTGTGTTTCTTTGGGCTTTTTGCAACAAATAAGTAGTTTTACTAGTGTTTCTGTCTTCAATTTTATTGTTTTAGTTTTTAAAATCTCTGCGAGTTCTCATATTTTATGGTGTTTGTTCACAGTTTTGTACTCATTCTTTTAACTCTGTGGTGCTTTCTTATATTTTTTGTTCTTCTTTGGGGTTTTTGCACGAAATAAGTAGCGTTACGAGTGTTTCTGTCTTTCAATTTTAAAGTTTTAGATGTTAAATCCCCCTTTTTTCCCATGCGAGTTCTTATATTTTATGGTGTTTGTTCATGGTTTTGTACTCATTCTTTTAAACGCTAGCTCTGTGGACCTTTCTTATATTTTTTGTGCTTCTTTGGGTTTTTTGCACAAAATATGTAGTTTTACGAGTGTTTCTGTTTTGAATTTTATTGTTTTTGTGTTTAAAATCCCTCTTTTCTTCTCAAGCGTATTCTTGCATTTTGTGGTGTTTATTCAAATTTTTGTACTCATTCTTTTTAATGCCAGCTCTGTGGTGCTTTCTTATACTTTTTGTGCTTCTTTGGGCTTTTTGCACCAAATAAGTTGTTTTACGAGTGCTTCTGTCTTCAATTTTATAGTTTTAGTTAGTAAAATCAGCTTTTTTTCTCTGCGAGTTCTCATATTTTATGGTGTTTGTTCATAGTTTTGTACTGATTCTTTTAAACGCCAGGTGCTTTCTTATATATATATTTTGTGCTCCTTTGGGCTTTTTGCACCAAATAAGTAGTTTTACGAGTGTTTCAGTCTTCAATTTTATTGTTTTAGTTATTAAAATCCCCCCTTTTATTTCATGCGACTTCTTTATTTTTTTTTGTGGTGCATATTCAAAGTTTTATTTTCATTCTATTAAACGCCAGCTCTGTGGTGCCTTTTTATATTTTTTGCGTTTCTTTGAGCTTTTTGCACCAAATAAGTAGTTTTACGTGTGCTTCTGTCTTCAATTTTATTGTTTTTAACACGCTTTTATTAGCTTCACCTGTATGTATGTTTGTATGTATGTTTGTTTATATGTTTGTAACCGCTCTGGGAACAAACAAAAATCTATATTGTAAAAAAAAAGAATTTTCCTACGTGAACGCTGTAGCCGTGAGGTAAAGCACCGCGCTACGAACCAAATGGTCCAGCGTTCGAGCCCAGTCTGGGGAAATTTTTTAAAAATGGTTTTTGTTTTATTCTAAATTATTTTAATTAAAGATTTAAATGTATGTAAATATTATGGTGTGTCACTCACACGATTTTCTCTTACCCTGCATTTTAATACTAAGACCGGTATTTTGTGCTTTTTAGTTCACATTTCTATAAAAGCATGTTCTTTAATTTTTTTAAGCTATAATATTATTTATATTAAAATCAGCTTTTTTTTTTCTCTGCGAGTTCTTATATTTCATGATGTTTGTTCATAGTTTTGTACTCACTCTTTTAAACGCCAGCTGTTTGGTGCTTTCGTTTTACAAATTTGGCTGCCTGGTCACCAAATTTGACGCCTTATTTTCTCTACCTTATGGGTAAGAGAAAGCAAAAAGATTAATAGAAAAGAAAAAAAAAACTGAAATAAATGTAAACAAATATATATATATATATATATTTCTTCTTTTGAATCCAATGATAAATACATCAAAAGATATTAAAAAAATTTCAGAACTTTCATTGTGAATACAAGCACGCATTTAATTACATCATGCTTGAAATTTACCGCACAAAGCGTTTTACACGCTATTGTTTTATTCGCGAGATGTGTAGTAATGTAAAATGTTCATTATTTATTACGTATATCGTCTAAAAATTACATACGCACAAGATAACGTACAGGGTAAAAATCTTTTAATAACAATGAAAATTTATTTCGAGAAATTTTTACACATATTTAAATATAGTGATCAATAATTTTCTGGGTCCTTGGAAATTGAACATTAGTATCAATCCTATTGCACATAGTATAGAATATTCTATGATTTTGATAAAATGTTCTATATAGGCAACTATTACGCGGCATATGAGGAGTTGGATTTACCATACAAAAAAGTTGCCACTGTTTCGCTTATTAAATAATATTCCTATTCTCTACATCTTCCTCCAAAGTAGTTTACTCCAGGTTCATCCATCTAAAAAATGATTAAAAGTTAAATCAATTAATAAGTTGGTAAGTAAAAAAAATAATTATTTGTAATAAGATAAAAGCGACTGTATCTGCATCATTTTGGTTATCATTACCCATACAGCACAGAATGTTTCAGTTATGTTTTAAAATGCTTAGAAACTTTCTAAAACGTAACACATTTTAATATGTGATCTGATACCTTTCTGAAACTTTCGGCCTTTTCTATGTTCTTTCTGTTATGTGATTGAAACGTTTCTGTTACGTATCTGATTTTTTTGTTATGATCGCGGACATTTCTACGTTTATGAAAGTAATCGGAAAGCAAACTGAACGTTTCTGTAATATTTAGAAGGTTTCCATGTTATATGACTGTTACGTTTCTGAAACATTTTGTGCTGTTATGGTATAGGATAGTTTTAAAATGGTTTAAAGCCTTATTATAGAAAATTCTAATCATATGTGGCAAAATATTTCCAGAATTTGTCGAATTCTAAACGATCGAGATTTACTTCAGTAACTTGTCTTCTCCCCAAAAAATTAATTAATTAACCAATAATAATTATAGTAATAATAAAATTAATCATTTTAACACATGCATGACTTTTCAGAAACAGTTTTTTCAACTCGTATTAATTTGATTAATGAGTTTACAAGGTTAGACAAATGATTTTGATGCTTTAGGTAACGAGCGAGTTCACTGCTGAGTGCAGATTTTCGTCAGTGTTATATGCATATTGAGTGAAGAAAGTAAATACTTAGCAATTCAACATTGTTGATGCAGTATTTTCCCTCATACAGAAATATATCTCATTTTTAAAGGATTCAGTCTCGTACACTGCTGAAAAAAGCTTGGTGATATAACGATCTTAGATGTAACCTGCGGTTGTGATTGTTGTATGGGTTAAAGCCGATTAAATACGCTAGATCCTAATTTAGAGTGAAATGCGCTACAAGGAGTCTTTCTAAGGATCATAGCCTGCATTTATTCGAATTTCAGAGGTAACCACAAAAATGCCAAACGGCTACGCTGACAGCCTCCACCAGGAATCGAACCCGACATCTTTCGTCTTACAGTTTTGACAGAAAAACCTCTCGGCCACTAATGATGCGATATAATCTGCGAATGAAGACAAATTACGTTTATTAACAAGCTATTCATAGGTATTATAAATATGGGAAAAGAAAATTACTTAAGAATATTTAAATTTATTTCTTGCGTTTTGTGATGTATCATTGGTACATAATATACAGCCTTCACAGAGAGAAAACTACTCTACACATCGAGGATGTATTGAGTCAATAGGATTATAAAACGTAGTTCATATAGTATTCGTAGTTCATATAACAGTTTGAGCTGGATTTTTTGTTGTTGTTGTTGTTTGTTTGTTTCGATAAATATATGTAATATGTAATGGTGTATACACTTTTTCATATTTTTTATACTGTAGTGAGTTTTTTTTTTTTTTTTTTTTAATCTGTTTTTAACAGTTTTGGTTTATTAAGCACAATTCAATGACATACTAACTATTATTTAAAACAGATAATTAAAAAAATCATTTGCATGCTTGTGACAGACTCGGACAAACACCTTTTTCCCTCGTATATAAGAGGATAAATAAAATAAAATATGAATATGATGTTTAATATCTAGGTTTGTGACGTTTCGAAAACCCAAAGGCTTAGGCAAGAAATTTTCAAAATTTCGGGTGGTGGGGGTTGTTTAAAATGTAGGTTGTCACATTTAAAATGCTTTTTAAACTAAATATTTAACCCTTGCGGCGCAAGACAATTTTGATCATTTAAATTATACTGCCACTGGAATTCATGAACTAAATTAAACTAAAAGAAATTTTAAATTTTAAGGTTAAAAAAAACACGGCCATTTCTGATATGTTATAAACGTAAATTTTGCTAAAATATTTTCGGGATGAATTTTTTCAGCTGGATCTTAAATTTTGCGTCCTCGCAGCGAGGACAGCGCGCGTTAAGAGGTTTAAAAAATTCTAGTATGCACTATTTTTCTCTCTCACCCTTTTTTCCAGATTAAATATATATATATATATATATATATATAACTAGTAGTAAGTGATTAAGTAAATTCCTCCCTAACCCTCCCCCCCCCCACACACACACATACACTTTTTTTTAACGACTCCTACTCAGGAAATTTTGACAAGTCGACGCCCATGTCTATGAATATTCGAAATGTGGTGAATCTAGATATAAAGCATCATATATCATTTAATTTACCTTCTAGATCAAAAAAGGGATTGTGATTATTAGAAGAATTTTAAGTATTTTTTCCTTTGTAAATAATGTTTAAAAAAAAGTACATTTACAAAAATCAAAAACACTTAAAGTTCGTAGTCCATATTGTGCTGGCATTATCTTTTATTTATTCTGCTAAATACAGGGTTGCCATAATTAATAATGATAGTGTCTATAGTCATAGTGTTCGGTAGCACGATTTACTTGCAAGAATTGTTCTAAACAATGTAGGTTGGTTGGGGTTTTTTTACGTCGCACTAGTGCTGCACAGATGGGCAATTTGCGACGGTCTGGAACACACCCCTAGAGGTGGTCCGGAGACATGCCATCACAATTTTGATCCTCCACAGAAGGGATGGCTCTCCCGCTTTGGTGACCCCCCCCCCCCAGAGGTATAAGTTTTGATGGGAACATGGAGGACATTGCGGCCACGACAGATTTTACGTGCCCCAGCCACCATTAGTGTACACGACGGTCTTTCGCAATCTTCCAATTACAAGCCCGGCGCTATACAGACTGGGCTACCGTGGCCTCTAAATAATGCAGGAAAATTAAACAAGTAAAGGGCGAAGGATTCATGAAAAAATAAAATTAAATAAATAAATTCCAAAATTTTCCTCCAGAAGAAAAAATGGCACTGTTTTTCTGAGTAAAGCTTTTTTCGCGGACAAATTAGCGGGGTATGTCCAATTTCAAAATAATAAATGGGACGAAAGCAGTGCTTAAAAAAAGTACGCAATAAATTTTAAATTATAAATTGCGAAAAACGCTTTACTTAGTAAAACAGCGCCTTATATTCAACTTGCGGTAAATTTAGGAATTTTTTTTTTTTTTTTTTGAATCCTTTGTCCTCTGTCTTGGTTAATCTTAATAGAAACTTTGGTGCCATTCTTGCAATTAAATCGCACTACACTGTAAAAAAAAAAAAAAAAAAAAAAACGGAAGCTTTTACAGCAAAATATGCTGGCACCCATATTGCCAGCACATTCTGCTGTTAAATAAGGTAATTTATTGAGGAAACATCTGTAAAAAATGACTCTTTTACGGCTGTTTCTGCTGTAAATTACTTCTTTTTTACTTTTCCACCTCCATGCACCCATATTGCCAGCATATTATGCTGCAAATCTACGTTTTTTTTTTTTTTTTTTTACAGTGTACAGAACACTGTGAGCACTGGCAGTTTAATTAGGGCCACCCTGTATATATAATATAGACTGGTGTGTACACTTTCTACTGCAGTAAGTTTCAAAAACATATATGAATTTCTTTTTGTTTCTAATAATTTCAGTTGATTAAAATACAGTAGACAGACGTACTAAATACTGACCATTATGTAAATCAGATTATTTTAATTGCACTACAAAAGAACTGTAAATGATATCAATACAAAAACCCTTCACGTGTTAAAAGTTTGTGACGCAGCTATTTTATGGCTATAAGATTCTCATTTGCTTTCTTTCTTCTATTTATATTTACAATGCAAACGTAATATTTTTAACTTCAACATAGACAGATATATAAAATATTATACTGATTGATGCTTTTTCATTCGCACTTCAAATTCAAAATAAAAGGTTTTAAAAGGAATGATATCAAAATTCCAGTGACGCTTCGATGTTACTTTAAAAGATTTGGTTTTAGATTCCTTTAAAATTACTTTTGATGGTCTAACAAAGTATATTTCCACATTGAAACAGTGCTTTTAATTTTCAACTATACTGTCACATAATCACACGTTCACTGAGTTTGCATTATAAATAAAAATTATTTATTTCAATAAATTGATTTTTCTTTTGCGTCACGCTATCCAAAACGTAAGGAAAAATTTGGTATCATAGTATCCAACTACGTAAGAATTTAAGCAAAGACACACTGCAATGCAAAGAAAACGTTTGTACTGGGTTCGATGCTCGGTGGCGGGTGTGTTACTGTTTTTGCAGATAGTTAATAGTTAAGATGTCAATTGTAAAAGAAAGCATTTCATTTTCTACCCAGTATCCCAAGTAATACTCATTAGATTTTTTAAAAGCCTTCTTTTAGTTTCTAAAACGCACGAAATAAAATTTTAAGTGAAAAAAAAGAAAAAAACTGGAGCCCTAAAAATTATAAAATAAATATTTATTCTTGAAGAGATATGGCTATAAAAAAAAAAAAAAAAAAACGTATCATTAATAAGTAAATTTTAAAGAAAAAAAATAGATGTTTCCCTTTTGCAAGAGATGAAATATTCTAACTAATCAAAATATTTTTTAAATCATTCGAGAACAACATTCGAGATTCTTTTTATATTTGTTAGATTTATTATCATTTATTTATTATTTTTTAATTAATTAAAATGTGAAAATAATTTCCTTATGATAGCTTTAAAATTAGCAATTTAAATATTAGTTTTAAATTTATATGTTGCCAAAAAATTTTTCATTTTATTGTTTTCGACAAGAAATGAAATGTATTTTCACGCGAACAATAAAATTTTCCTACTGAATATTGAAACTCAAATATTTAATAGATATTGAATTACAGTCATCTTTGAAGTCGTAGTTCCTAAATAATAACTAATCTACCTTTCTCCGATAAATACCCAAATCGAAGTGCCCGGAATAGAACTTTCTACAGGCAGTGGTAACTTGAACCCGATGCAGTGCGGAGGGAAAAGGCCTGCCGTAGACAGCAGGTACCCGAAGCTATAAAAAATAAACAGTGAAAAAAAAAAATGCATGAAAAATAAAAGTATTTTTAAATACCTTCATGACATCGTAATAAAATAATTTTTGTATTCTGCACATCTGGCTAACCATACCTTTCGAATGATACCATTTTCAACCCTCTACTCCCATAATTAATATGTTAAAACTGTGCCACAAATTTTATGATTGCCTATTAATATACAGAAAATTAATAATTTAATGAGTAATATGTAATGCATGAATTTTTGTAGTAATGTATAAAAGAATGTCTTGTGATAGCCACAACATACTAGCTTTTTTTTTTTTTTTTTTTTTTTTTTTTTGTTATTCAAATGAGTACAGAAATTAGCAGATGGTTCAACTAGTTCATCAATAAAAATCAGTAAAGTTAAAAAAAAAAAAAAAAAAAAACTTTTGTTATATACTTTATTAAGATATCTTCATTCCTTCTTCATAAATCCAAACAATGTGAATTGTAATTGAATTGTTACAGATAATAGTTGTTAGCTTAAGCATCAGTGATTATCCAATTTACTCAAGACAACATAACGCAAGGTATACAGCATCAGTCATAGATTTTTAGAAAAAGTTAACCCTCACGTTGGTTTAACACACATCTTCCGTCAAAGAATCCGGCCCGATGGCCTTCATAATAGTTTTCCACCTGGAAAATAAAGAGAAATTTGTTTAGCAATAGGCAAATGGTATGTTAATGTATATATATATATATATATATATAAACTTATAGAAGATTCACAAAACATTAGCTGATTTAAAAAAAAAATAGGAAAAAACAGATGAAATCAATTAAAATAAGGGAAGATTACAGAATTCGTAACTGCATCTGGGGCAACAGTATACGAATAATGCAAGCAAAATTTTGTGGTTTTGTGTAATGTTAATCCTTGAATGCCTGATTTTTTAACAACTTCTAAAATTTCAATTCTAAAATGTTTTTCAGCTTTCATTTCTTAAAGAAATCATGGAGGAAATACTGTAAAATATCATATTTTATTTTAAGTATCGTTTCTGTCTGAAAAACAATTTGTTGACTATCTGCGAAATTGGGCTTTAATTGACAAAATAATTTTCCTTGAAAAAATTCTAAATATGGACTACATAGCATTACATGTAATAATTTTTCATGTAATAATTTTTAGTTGGTCGCTGCAGAATAAAACAGGGTTTTGCAAGCTTCCAAACTAAGCAAAAAACACATGTGGTAACAATTGAAAAAAAAAAAAAATCTATCTTATTCTTAAACAGCACCAACGTTGTCATCTACGTACTGAAAATTGGTTTAATAATACTATTAGTACGTAATTTATTGTCAATATTAGGCATTAGAGCTTAAATATTATTTTAACAGTATTTCAGAAGACAATATTGGATATGTTGCCGAAAAGCAACACACGGAATTTAAGGATTAAGTGCTTATTGTTCCAGAAACATAATTTTTAATGCGTGAACTACATAACAAAAGTAAACAGATTTTAAAATATGAAAACAGATTTAACACAATATAAGGCTGATTTACCACCTACATGCACTGAACATTTAAATACAAATAGGAACAAATAACATTTTATACTTAACTTGAAAAATAATAAAAAATAAATAAACATATAAATAAAAATGGAAGATAACAATATTTTGAAGTGAAAAAATTAAAAAAAAATTAAATATATATATTAGCTGTACCTTGCCACGCTTTGCTGTGGCATTAGCGTACGTTTCATAGAAGTTTAATTTTGCGATACTCGCAATATTTTTTGTTATTCCATTGTCTGCACAGATATAAAGGCTATCTGGCTTGCCGACACGAGAACATGCAACATACAGTTGTCCATGTGAGAAGCAATTCCCATCTAAATCTAAACCACACATTTCTAAAGATTGATCTTGAGATTTATTGATTGTGATTTCAAACGCTAATCGAATTGGGAATTGCAGTCTTTTAAATTTAAATGGCGTATCGGTCGGAATCATGGGAATTCGAGAAATGAGGACACCTTCACCTTTGAAAGGCCCCCGTTATAATCGTTGCTTCCACTACGTTGTTCATTAATTTCCTAACTGCGAGTCGCGTGCCGTTGGAGAGTATTGGTTGATTATTATTCCGCAACATGATAATTGGCACACCTCTTTTCAATTTTAATATGTGTGGTGGCATCCCTGGCAGATAAAGTGAGTTCAAAAATTCCGTAGTATAATTAACTACTTCATCTGCTTCCTCAACGGTGTCTATCGACTTATATATAATTTCCTCACTTTGAATGCTGGATTGAATAACATTATTAAGTTGATAGACATCTTTATTCTTCGCGGCAAGCTTTCTCACAGAGCCAATCGTGATTCCTATAATTAATTTGAATATTAGGAAACACTTTTTTGATCAGTTCTTTTTTCGATGTTACTAAATTACAAAAATGATCAGGAAATGATATTCGTCTTGACGGGTCATAGACTAGCAGCGGTCCATTCCCAATATCCAGTAACTGTCGTGAGAATACCTCGGCTGACTGATCGTTCTGCAGCTGGAAATGCATATTCGTGGTCGACTGCAATGTACGTACGTGTCGCCACAATGTAGAATATTTCATGCAAGCATTTATTTCGTCCGCTGGATTCAATCGAGAAATTACAGGCAATGTCTGCCTAAAATCTCCTACCCGGAATATCAATGCATTTTTTCTGCGAGGCATTATTTCGGTTTCCACAGGAACAGAAGGAAGGGATAAGATTGTTATAACCTCTTATTGCTCGCACAGTTCTAGGTTGAAAAAAAAAAAAAATGAGAGATAGGACAAGCTTAATAACAAAAAATTTTCATTTTGAAATGACCAAAAAAATTCATGGCATTTCAGGCAAGCTTTTATTTCGTTAATAGAGCGTACACATTTTCGTTTCTTACGATGTTAACATTACTGAAGGAAAGAGAAACAGTTGAGAAGTATTTACAATGAAAGATAAGTATAGTCCGAGATACGAAAGTTTGAGAAGAAAAATAATAGCGAAACGAAATCACAAAGCGTAACAGGCGAAGAATTCGACTACATCTTATACTATTAAGTGAGCAATATGTGTATATTTCACTGATCTCGAAAACGGTAGCTCGGACAGTCACGAGATTTAACACAAAGGTGCCCCCCGAAGGGTCATTGTGCACATCGAAGTCAGATTTTCGAATTTTTGATTAGTTTTTTCTTAATTAATTAAAATGTAAAAATAATAACCTTCTAATTTCTGATAAAAAAGCCATTTAAATTTTAACATTTTATCCATAATTTAATTGTTGCCATTTTTTTTTCGACAAAATAATAATAATTAAAAAAAAAAACAAAAAAAACGTACATTTATTTAAAATGAGGAAAATAAATCAGAAATATCTATCTATACATATAATAAAATAAGATGTTTGTGTGTGTGTCATTATGTATGGTTTCCAGAGAGTTTTAAGAAAACGGCTGATGGCTGAGCTACAAAAATTTGCATGGTGGTTCGTAATGACCTCCCCTGATGCACCTCGAAGCCGGATTTTCGAATTTTGTTTTAGTTTTCTTTTAATTAATTAAAATGTTAAAATAAAAACCTTCTAATTACTGATAAATTAGCCATTTAATTTTAATCCTTAATTTAATTGTTGCCAAAAAAAATTATCATTATTTTTTGGACAGAAAAAAAAAAGTGAACAATAAAATTACATTTATTTAAAATATTTAATTTTATTCCTTAATTTAATTGTTGCCAAAAAAATTATCATTACTTTTTCGACAGAAAAAAAAACGTGAACAATAAAAATTACATTTATTTAAAATGAGGAAAGTGAATTAAAAAATTAGAAATATCAGTCGTATCGTTACAAACCAAATTGAAGTTCAAATTTCATCAATATTTAAATAAATAAATGAAAATAAAAATATCTTTAATGGGAAATATATATAACCATTAAAAGTTTAGTTGTCTAAAATATGGCAGAAATAGCCATAACATATTGTCACAAGGTATTAAGTCTTATTTTTACAAGGGATTAAATCTAAAATGGTGACAAAAATTCAAAAGTCGCCAAAGAGAGCTATATTAAGGCGGTACTGTGATCATGCTTACAAACCATGAATTATATATAACCACAAACAATTAATTGTCTCATGCAACAGACGTAGCCGGTCATAGCATATTATAATATTTAGCGTGAAATTGTTATCATTTTTATGGTTGATCGGGGATAAGCAAAATAAAAATAGGAAATAACGTAAAAGCAAATATTATGTGCACCACGTATAGCGTTGTTCATATGTAACTGGGATTCAAATATAAAGGGGATACTTCATTTTTTTTTCGATACTATCTATTTCGAAACTGTTATCCAATAAGGACTTAATGGAAGCCTATTGGTAAACCATTGTCTCAGGTAATAGAGACAAGCGCCCGAGTTTTAGCGGATGACCAAATCGCTACCGAAGGCAGCAGGGATCCGAAGCGAGCTTTTGAGCAATTTTAGTATTTTATTTTGTTTTTATAAAGCTGTATAGAAAAGAGTTTCCTTTAAATTTAGTGACCAGCGAAGCGGGCAAAGCCTGCTAGTAAACATTAATCGCAACAGGACATTTCGGAGCAAGAATGGGAAAGTTATATCCTTTTCTAAAAACTAAAAATTTTATGCAGATGCCATTCATCGGAAATCAAACATTTGTAACTATCGCGTGCTTATGCATTCACAAAAATTAAAAACAGAAACATCAGCATTATTTTTCTTTTCATTTTTTCACTGTATAAAATAAATGGTAAACATAAAACAAATTTTGCAGTGTCAGTTTTGCTGTACGCTGCTGACCGTTAAAAAAGCTGTTTTCTCGCGGTCGCGGGTATGTTACTGACGCGAAAAATAGATAAAAACAATCTTTGAACCGGGTTGTATGTCGTGTCAAAACTGGAGATCAGTCGGTGTAGAACATTTTGAGTTTTTGAGCCGTACACAAACCTACTTAACGTTTTTATAGATATAGATATATATAAAATAACAATACTTTGAAGTGAAATTAAAGGGAAAAAAAATGCAGGAAATAAAATTAACACAAAGTGACGAGAAAAAAAATATTTTTAATGCTATAGAACTAGAGATAGTTTAATATAATAAATATATATCAGTGTTGCCAGATTAGGGGACTTTTTTATTCAACTCTCACCAATAATTTTGAGAAGTGATATTTGCTATACATAATGGACGTTTATCTTTCGAAGTGCTTAGGCAACCGTTACAATTAAAATTTAGTGGCGGGGGTTGAATAAAAAAGTCCCCAAATCTGGCAACACTGATATATATATATATATATATATATATATATATAATAGATAATATGTTATGCATTTAATATTATTTTATAAAATAAACTTATTTTCTCTAAAAAAATGTATGTACATTAACCAATGAATTCTAAAGCTTAGATTAATATTCAGAATTTCTGTGCTGTGTGCTCTTCAGTTTGACAGTGACACGTTTAAACAAGGAGTACTGTCCAGCGTAGTGTGACTTAACCAATTCCTCCTACTTCATATTTCAAAATGACTGCTTCATATGTAAACTCGGGAAAAAAAACGCATTACCCGCTGTAATTTCATTATTAATTGACGCAGAAACATCTAATAGACATAATTCAAATGGAAATTAAATGAACTTTCTGAAAATGTTGTCGAAATTTGAATTAGTGGTTATCTTCATGTTGAAATGAAATGAGCGCCAATTTTGATTTTTACAAAAGCAACACCCAATTTTCACTTCATATTCGAATTTCTGAGAGTCTGACAGTGCGGAAAAATATACAGTTTGTATACGTTATCTTTAGTATTCATAGAGATATAATCAAAAGTGTGTTAGGGGTTATCTGTAAATGTAGAAAAATGAAGTTAAGATTGTATAAGAAATAGACAAAATTTTACTGTTTCACACCAGAAATGTTTCAAGAAAAAAGGTTTTATAAAAATTAATAACAAAGTTAACTCCTTTACAGTGCCTTAATTATTTTAAATTCAGTTTTTTAAATACGTATATACTTCAATACTTTTTTAGATAATTTTAAGTATATTTAAATATATTACATTATACTTACGTTTGGTTAGACAATGATAATTCGAAATATGCGATTTTTTTAATAAAAAAGTGTCTATCATGGCTATACTTATCACCAATGAAGCTTAAATTTTCTTTCGGTACGTTGTAAGGTAAAGTTCCAGGTTGCATTAAAAAGACAAAAACTGGTGCAAATTCATAACAAGAGAATTCAACCACAGCTTCTTAAAGCTAAAAAACAAGAATTCCAGCTTGAACTAAAGACAGATTTCAGTTACTTGAGAATACTGATGGCATAAATAAATTACCTATGAATTTTGTCAATGTTGTTCTGGAATCAGAAAATTTATTGCTGGTTCAGAAGAAAATAAATCTGTTAAAAAAATCTTCGAAGAAACACGACAGCTTATGGGAAAGAGAAGAAAAATGAAATATAACAAGGAAAATATTACTTCAAAAGTTGAATTTTTATAACTATGTAAAACTCTGAGGAAAAAGATTGTAGAAGACATCAGGAAATTCTATTGTAATATGCTGCGGCAAGCTATTGAAGAAAAAAAAAGGTCTGAAGACTACAAAGAGAAATCTGATACTTGGTAGGAAAATAATTCTAACTTTGAAAACAAAAATTGGAAATATCACTCGGAATCAAGAGCAAATTCTAAAAGAGGCAGCAAGTAACAATTCAGTAGTTCACCTACCTTATGAAATACAAATGATGCATACCAGCAAAATTGCAGGAGGATGCATATATGACAATAAATGTAAGAAAAAAGCTTCAGGAGAAGACAAAAATTTTTTAAATATTTTAAAAGAAGCAGGAAATGAAGCCATTGCGATTTTTACTGGACTATTCAAGAAATGGATAATATTATGTGATATTCCAAAGGACTGGATCATAATCTTACTCTTTAAAAAAGTAGAAAAAGAAGATATTAGAAACTATCGTCCAAGCAGCCTGCTCTGAATTTTGTATAAACTTCTGATGAAAGTTCTGACAAACTGCTTACAGAATCAATTAGATGCAGAGGAAACTAAAGAACAAGCAAGATTTTGAAGTGGTTTTAGTAACGGTTTTATAAACCGTTATAACTCCATGAATATATATGCGGTAACTCCATAAAAATTTATACACATAATTAGAAAAATATTTATTGTCGCATGTTATTTATTGTCGCTTGAAATGAATTTTGGTAAGCCAAAATTCATTTCAAGAATTACTTTTTACAGGATGATTCAAAACACTTTGATTTTTTTTTTCTTTTTCCTTTTTTCTTATTTATTGGCCCCCTTTTCCTGCCCAGGAAAAACTTTCAACGAAATGTATGAAGTGGAACATGATCTTTATTCTCCGAAAGTTTCAAGATTATTCCTAAAGAGTTCTTCTAGATATTCTACAAAACGTCTAAATGCAAAAGTATTCAAATACTTACTGGTAGGTACTGTATACCTAAACGAGTAAAAAAGAAAAATATCATTTTTACATCGCCCTATAAATAAAAGCAAAAAAAAGGAAAATCCATTGAAATTTCTCAAAGCCTTGCTGCGTGTATCCGCTGCCATCGGTAACGTCTTCCTCATCCACATTATCTGAGGAACATGTTCTTATTGCCTATGACAACGTTTTACCCATGAACTTTAGTTTAATTGTTTATTGGATAACAGTTTCAAAACGAACAGTACCGAAATAAAAAGTAGCACTTTTTTATTTTAATCGTAATTGCATATTAACAACATTATACGTAATACACGTAGTATTTACTGTCATTTTATTTCATGTATGTTATTTTATTTAACTTGTAGACCATAAATTGACAGCAGTTTGAAGTCGAATATAATATTATATTATGCTATGAGCGCTATTTCAATCTTATGAGACATCTGATTTTTATTTATTTATTTATTTTTATTTATATATATTTCCCATTTTAAATATTTTGTACTCTATTACAAAAAAATCGACGTATCAAAAAAGAGTAATGCATATTTGACAAAAATTCCCATGCATACAGGTTTCTATGGAAAATGCAAAATTTTAAAGTTTGGTTGTCATTGAATGAGCATGTGACGCTGCAGTGATCTTAACTGTGCAAATAACAGAATATTTAAGAGGAGAAATTTTGATTCCAGGTCATAAATTCTTTGAGAATTTTATTCCGTCTACTCAGTTAAACTGTAACTATGCTTCACGAGCAGGTGTGCAAACAGCAATATGCTCAGATGTCAGCATTTGATATGGGAATGTAGTTAGGCTCAAAGAAGCCAGTTTTGTGACAATTGGATAGGAGCGATGCACTATTATTAGATGACGTTGGCAGGAATGGGTGAACTATGGCGAAACACGGCGTCAAGAATGAAAGGGTCGATCTAGTGAGAGGACAGAACGTGAGAACCGACCAATCGTCAGAGCGGCACTCGAACATACAAATTCATCATTATCATCGATCCTACGTCCAACTCCTACTTCAGTGACTACAAAGACTATTAATACGCGGCTTAAATAAATAGGGTTGAGCTCAAAGAGCCCCTTGTGCATACTATTAAACTTTATACGCCGACAAGCCTGTTTGCAGTGATATCGGGCGCATTCTATCTGGAATATCCCTGAAGGGTGTAGAATTGTCGTCAGTGATGAAATCCGCTCTGATTTGAGCCCCGATGACCAGCAAACATGCATCTGGAAACGCCCCGAAAAATGAGGGGATTCCAAACTGACTGTCGACAGCCATACGGCCCGACAGCAGAGTAATGATCTGGGGTGCCATTTCATTTTATAGCAGGAACCCTTTGGTTGTTTCTAGTGCTTATTTTCTTGCTTGCCTAACATTATTTTGGCAAGCAAAGTGGCCGGATATCTCTCCCGTTGTGAATGTTCAGAGCATCATGAAAAGGGTCTTACAACCAGCTCGTGTTTTTGCTAATCTAACGCACCAGACACGATATGTGACACGAGGACACCTGCCATCTCTATCAATTAATGTCAAGCTAAATAACTACTTGCATAAGGACCAGCAGTGAGCCAGCTCGTTACTGACTGGTTCACTTTGTGAGATTCTTTCTCTTCATTAAATCAACCACGTTTTCTGAAACTGGAGTGATTTGTTTTTCTCCACATGTACATCACATCTACAAATTTTTGTCCCTTTCGGATAATTCCTTTTTGGTACGTTCTTTTTCCTTTTTCCTTTTTCCCTTTTCATTCTTTTATTTATTTATTTATTTATTTATTTTTTTAAGTATTAATTTTAATTAATGAAGTATTCGTGCACGCCAGAGTGCAAATCTAGAAATTACACATAACAGCCCATTTTTTTTTAATGTTAAATTAGTTGTTAAATAGAAAAATAAATAAATATGTAAACCTGATCACTGTACAGCTTTATTATAGCTCCCCATTGGCAACTTTTGAATTTTTGTGTTTAAAGAGAAAATCTTTTGAGAGTCTATTATATTTTACTAATACTTTTAGTGATTGCACCTTTTCCTTAATTTAAAAGAATATCTCATTTTTTGTTTATATTTTTAATGTACGACTAGGTTTTAAATAGTGATTCTAGAACTGAATTTTGTATTTTGAAATGCGCACTTTTTCTATAAAATTATCTACTGAGACAAAAATAGATAATTTATATGACTACAGTGTCTAATTATTATTTTTCAATATGTTGTAATTTATTTGTATATTTGATTCTCTACTTGTACTGTTAAAAATTTCAGTTCAAACTTAAACCACTATATGGAGTAAAGTTATAAGCAAAACCATAACATGCTTCAACCTCACATTTAAATTTCTACTTCTTACGATTGAATTTAATTTGCACTAAAACTTGAAGCTACCATACATACACGCACAAGGAAAGTACGAATCAGTAAAATTCCTACTGAAATCTGGATGGGTAAACCCATCCGGAAGCTACACTTTAATTTTACACATTTGTTTGGAGCAGTATGTCCCATTGTGGACCTTGCGCCATTAAAAGGCAACCAACCAACTAACCTATAGAAACCAAACAAAGCTTAAATTAAAGGAAATGGTCGAAAACATTGGGTACAGTGCAAATTTTGTCAGCAACAATTTTCCTGAGTCTGGAATTAGCTGGTCGCCAAAGAAGGCTGGTATTCATTAAGATAATTTTAAAATACAGAAAAATTTAACTGAATTATCTACTTTTGCAATGATAAAGAATCGATTAAAATAGAAATTCTAATGTTTAAAAATAATATTTACTAAAGCATCGCCTATCGTTGTTTTTAAGTTGGCTATCTGAAGCTTTTTAGTAACTGCATTCTGAAAATCAGCACTGTGAATTTCTGGAATTTCTGTTGCGTTACGTTTTTATATACTGCATAAAGTTGTTTACTCTTGTGAATTCTACAATTTTTTAGAATTTTCAAGTAAGAAACATTGCAGCGTTTTGCGCGGTATTTCAATCGACTCTTTCCTAGATTACATGATTAGCATTTTCTAAACAACACTGTAAAAAATTTTACGGCAATTTACAAATTATTACTTAGTAATAGTACAGGTATTATCTCAACTACTAGGGAAAACTTTGTAACCAGATTCTCTTTGTATTCAATGCTTAAATAACATATGTAATCCTACTACATTCTTCCTAGTATCTGTACGTCTTTGTCTCTCCCCCACGGATTACCCCGTTTGGAGACGGAGAGAGCGATTTCATTTGAGCAAACGCCAATACTGTGCGCATGCGTAGAAGATACCAGAAAAGAAGCCGAAGCGTGAGCGTCGGGTCTCTCGTAAAATCGTAATGAGGCGGACTTTTTGAATCTTAATCTGTGATATTTTATTTATTGTTAACGTTATACACATCTGCATTTTTAAAAAAGTAAGAATTCATAAACATATATCCTTAATTTGTAATACAGGTTGCTTAGTTTGACGTTATCTTATTTTAATTTAAACTTTTATTTTGATGTGAACATCAATTCTTAAGCCTTATTTTGGAACTATGTGTTGGAAAACTGCATGATGGACGCGTTTCAAATATCTGCTAGGTGGAGGTTTGTGTTAGTTAGTGATTATTTATTTAAAATTGCTACCTACGCAAATAATTTCCTGGCAAAGCTTTAATAAGTTGGATAAAACAATCAAATAAGTTAAAAAGGTATGTAGTTTTAATTATTATTATTCTGAGGTACTTATTTAATTTAGTGTTTTTATTTTTTGTAAAATAAGTATTACATAATTAACCCCTGAAAATGGTATGCATAATTTATGCAGTTTAGAAATACCATATTAAGTTTCACTTTCACCGATATATATTTATAAAAATATTAAATGACCTTTATTGCAATTCATTATTAAAATTCTAAAAGTGTATTTTTTTTTACTTTATTATATTTAATCTTTTTTTTTTTTTTTTTTTTTTTTTTTTTTGTGTGTGTGTATGTCATAACAACATGCTATGGATGTTATTTCACTGCCTAATAATATATATATGTACATAACAGTTTACTAATTCATTATGCATAAAGAAAGTCAGTTTTATTCCAGTTTTATAAGCTCATATTTAAAAAAAAAAAAAAAAAAAAAAAAAAAGTGATAATTAAAAGAAAAAACATAATTTTAGAAAAGATTTGTTTATAAAAATAGATTTAATATTTATTGATAAAAGTTTTGAAAAAACGTATAAATATTACTTTTTTCAAATCAATTTTATGACATTAATCAATTAGAAAAACATTGAATAGGTGCATAAAACTTAAAACAATAAAGCTTTTTCTTAATGTATATACTACGTTATTGGAAAAACACTAAATTTCTTCTTGTTATTATGAAGAAGATTTTTGATGACAATAATAGACATGAATAAATATATTGAATTATTGGAGAATACTAAGGGGTACATACAAATGAAACACTTCCAGTTGCAAAACCGTTTGCAGGCGTTCCAAATGTATGACTGCAGTCGGCAGCAAAAGTATCCGAGCACTAGCAAAAATTCCTATGTTAAAAAAGCACACTTAACACTGTTTTGTTAAATAAATCCTTGTCAAATTGTGTTCTTAGACTGACTAAGAACAGGATTCGACAAGGATTTATTTAACAAATCTGCATTAAGTTTACTTTTTTTACGTAGGAATTTTCGCTAGTGCTCTGTTACTTTTGCTGCCGACTGTATTTGCAAAAAACTTGCAAAATTTACGTCATCGAAATTGCAAGCGTTCCGTTTGTATGTAACCCTAAATGCATAATATCCCACTGAAGCTTTTGTTATTATTATTGTTAAAGTAAACTTCAGTTTTATCAAGGTTTTTTAAATAATTTTAAATGTAATGTACTGATTATTTTGAAAAATATGCTGATTTTTTTAACGAATAAAATTTGGCACAGTACTCCAAAAAATATTTTCTTTTCACATCATATTTTAAAAGTTTCGATTCTTTAAAATAAAATTTATTAATTAAATGTACAATATTAATATATATACGTATTTATTTATTTATTTTGACTTATTCAAAAAGAAAATATCTTTTAAAAAACATATTTAATATATTATGTATAAAAGTTAAGGCAAAAACTTTTCAGAGGCTACCCCTGAATTCAGGGTTTTTAAAAATTTTGCTGTCTGAATCGCATGTTAAATTATTTTCTTTTTTATAGAAATTTCTTATCTTGAATGTTCAATTTGTTTTATAATGTGTTAAGAAGTCTCCTAATACTATCACTTATTATAGGTAGCGATAGCATAAATCATTAATAAATCTCTCCTATTAGTAACAGTTTTCAGGGTTTTTACATGTTAAATAGTTTCACCTCTACTTTGGTATATATTTTTGATATTTCGAGCAATTTAGATCTTCTAAAAGTATATATTTAAATAAACACATATAATCTGCCGTCATTTTTAATAAGAACTAAACATAAAAAAATTTCTATTATTATTATTATTTTAATTTAATATATTGAGCAATATGAAATTTTTTTCTGGAACATTGTGAAATATATGCTCATATTTACCAAATAAAGTTTGGCTTATTATATTGCAACAAATATTTTCTTCTCACAATCATATTTTAAAGGTATCTATTTTTTAGTTAAAATTCGTTAAAATATGATTCCATTTATTTGTTTATTTATTTTGACTTAGTCAAGAAGATCTTTTGTTTATGATATATTTAATATATTATACTTAAAATTATGGTGAAAATATTGTTAACGTTTTTAATACTTGAAACAATTTAAATTTTCTAAGAGTACATATTTAAATAAATAATTTTTATCAGCAATTATTTTTAACTAAAACTAAAGAGGTTTCTTATTATCTTTCTATTATTATTTCATTAAATTTTAAATTTAACTTTGTGAAATATATGCTCATATTTACCAAATAAAGTTATGCATATATTATTGCAAAAAATCTTTTCTTTTCACAATTATATTCTAAAGGTATCAATTTTTTGAGTTAAAGTTTGTCAATAAAAAGTGATTCCATATACGTACTTATTTATTTATTTATTTTGACTTAAAAAAAAAAAAAGTTTAATAAATTATATATATATATATAAATTAAGGTAATGATATTGATATATGTTTTAATATTTCAAACAATTTAGATTTTGTAAAAGTATATATTTAAATAAACATTTTCGATCAGCCATCATTTTTAACTGAAACTAAACATAAAAGGTTTTCTATTATTTTTCTATTATTTATTTAAATTTTTTAGCAATATTACTCATAATATTAAATATTGTTAATTTAAAAATATTAGTAAGGTAACATGGCGTATTTAAGGGTAAATTTATTTATATTACCTGTAGTATTTCTGTAAACGTAACTGTAAAAGTTTTGTGAATATAACCGAAATTCATTTGCATTATTAATTACATCTCCTTAGCACAATTACCGATAAAAAATCTGCATTCTAAACAAAACAAATTTAGTAAGGTTACATGGATATTATTTGAATTTACACTAATAATAACCATGTATCCTACACAAAACATTTCCTGGTAAAATTGCAGTATTACTTTCAGTTATGCTACTAACATAATCTTAGTAAACATACAAAAAAAGCACTTGACCCGTTAACTAAGAGTTTCTTAGTAGTTACTAACGAAGTGCGTGTAATGTTTACTACCTTTAACGGAGTAAGATCACTTTTGAACAATCTGTATTGGCTACTAGAAAAGTTTATGGAATACCAGTTTCCTAGAATTTTTCTAGTAGTACTACAGAATTTTTTTTTACAGTGAATAAAAAGTAAATTCGACTGAAGCTGTGGTAGAAAAAAAAAAATCCTTACCACGCAAGAAAATCCTTCGGCACATGGGGGATAGTCACAGTATGCCATAGCACCATCACCCACTTGACCGCTGCATAAAACTGCTACAAAAAGAAAGATTATAACTTATAGAAACTTTTATAATTGAATTTGCACTATATACAGCAAATGTGCGAGCTCATTGGCACAAAATTTGGTTTGTAAACGATTTATGACTCCATCAATTAAAGGAAATTAATAATAATAATAATAATAATAATAATAATAATAATAATAAAATAGTCCAAAAATTTTACAATAAGTAGCGTTTGGCACAGGAAAACGGAAAATGTAATAAATGTATTATACACATCACAGTGCATTGATAATTTGAACGTTTGTTTTTCAGTTTTTGCTTCTGTATAAATCTCTTTTTACGTGAAATTAGCCATTTTTCTATAAAACGTGCTACCATGTGGACATATTTTAAACTAAAAATTTTAATCTCTTGACCGTATAACATGAATCCTCAACGTATCACATTACGTGTTTAACCGCTGCTTTTGCCAGAATTACATCAAAATCTTTTCTTTTTATTTTCTTTTATTTCTTTTTTATAGAAAAAGAAAAGAAAATTAATAATAATCAGTTTCGATAAGGACAGTATCGAAAAAGTTTTTTTTTAATAATTTTGAATTATGAAATAAAAATTATAATTACAAGATTTAAATAAATAATAATAATAATAATTTTAAAAAAACTTTTTATATACCATGTTTTAAATTTTCTGGTGAATCATAGAGCTCTTATCAATGTGCATAATTTTTTTAAAGTAATAATGACGTCAATTTTTGTGAGATGCATAATTTAACTTTTTATAATTTCTTAATGTTCATGTTTAATTAAAAGTAATTATTTTTATGTCGAAAGAAAATGAACTCGTAATTTTTTTTTTTTTTTTTTTTTTTTTTTTTTGGCAACAATTAGATTATAGCTAATATTTTAATGGCTATTTTAACGCTATTAGGATGTTACTATTTTCATATTTTAATTAATTATAAGAAAACAAATCAAAAATTCGAAAATCGGACTTCGAAGCATTGTGTTATTATCGGGTTCTGAGTTACTGCAAAAGTTTCTAATGTCTAGCTAGTAGGGATGTTAATTAAAATTCGATTGCAAGATTTGTACCGGACAAACAAACAAACAAACATACATACAAACAAACAAGAATAGAAGTTAATAAAAATATGGTAGTAAAATAAGATTTATAAATGGATAATATTTCAGCTCGTGGACTCAGTTCAATGATATAATAAGAAAAAGTAACGACATTAGTCTAATGAGATTATTATGATTATTTTATTTATTTATTTATAATGAGTATTTGTAAAAAGTAATATTTGTAATGAGTATTTGTAATGAGTAAATGCCAGACAATTAAATAAATCACTAATTTGAAAGATAAATTTTATGTGTATGTTTTCGTTTAAATCTTTTCCGTTTACTAAATAAATTTCAGATTTATTCAATTATGTAGAATTATTATTTTGGCAAATTTTGGGAGTTAAAAGAAAAGAAAAAAGTTCTCCTTTTTAGAAGCGTGATCTTCCGTTCGAACATGGGATATTAATTCATGTACCATCAGAGCGGAGTAAAAAAAAAAATAAAATAAAAAAAAATAAAATAAAAATAAAGAGAGAGAGAGAGAGAGAGAGAGAAAGAAATTTAAAGTGAATTAACCTCTTATGTATTTTTCTTCGTGCTGGACAATTTTTTTTTTCTTTTTTTAGTGTGGTGAATATACGTAATGTATAATCTGGAATATCTCTTATGAAAGAAAATTCAGCTTAACTATTTAAATATTTTTTTTAATTTTAATTGAAAATTAAAGTGGAATTTTAAAGTAAGGAAATTAAATGCTTTGTTCTGTTAAAAATTCCAGATTGTACATATCCTGTGTATTTGATTGTGCTTGCTGACTCTTACAATTTAAATTTTAAATGTGATTAAATTTTAAACTTTCCAAGTAATTCCATCTATGGTAAAATATTCTGTATGCCTTTCACAAGATCTGAATAATTGTAAAAATTGCAATATAGATTAGTTGATTTTGTGAAGTTATATAGATTATCAGTGTAAGATGATTTTACTTAATCATTATATTTTGCTAGTAGTAATAATGTTTTGAGGTGTAAATTTTAGGAGTAAAATTTTGAAACTTTATTTAAAATCTTTTAGAAATTATTAGTGCTGTGTAGGTTTTTGTATATTCACCAACTGCTTTATTTTATTTTATTTTTTTTACTTCTAGGTACTTTAACTGATAAACAAATAATTTTGGGGTTTTATTTGAATGGGTTTAATGCTGGATTTTTTTTTTTTTTTTTTTTTTTTTTTTATTGGGCTCTCTCTGATGAGTACAGTTTAGGCGCTTTGTACTAAAAAAAATTATTTTACCACTATACGAAAAATAATGCTTAGGTTATCGGCCAAGAATTCTTTGACTGCTGTTGATTTCATATTGGTTCTCTAATTTTATATTTTGGTGGCTCACTAGCTACTGTACTGATGCTGAGAAAGATTTAATTTGATAAGCTTCAGTTTTACAATTTTAAAAACAGCATCAGTCAATGTAGTTGTTAAATTTAAAAGTTCATTAACAATAAAAAAAAAAAAATAAAAAAAAAAAAAAGTTATAATAACAGTGTAAGCTTAATAATAAAACACTAGTTTATTTTAATACTTGCAAATATTTCTACTAAAAAAAAAAAAAAAAGATGTGGACACCACATCACTTCTTTATACAACCATAGAAATATACATATTCTTATGAAAACATTGACAGTTTTTTGTGAGGCAACTCATTCGTAAATAAACAGGTAGGTTCCAGTCTACGAACGTTCCTTAAAAAAAAAGGAAAAAAACTGCTGCTCAAACCAAAAAAGTCACGATAGTACGGTTTTATAGGTCACCGAGACAAATATACTATTACAGAATATCCCATTGTTACAATATATCTCATTGGCAAATGCTTAGAGTACAATGAAATCATTCGAGTACAGATGGTCCAGTTTTGTTCTCATTGTCAAAAATTAGTGGCGGGAAACGATAAAATTTACAAAATAATTAACTTAGTTAAAATTGAGAAAAGATTTTTGGTTATCCTGAAAGAATATTTGCCGCAAAATTTTATCGCTAATCTCGCTATACCGCAAATTAGTACCCAGCGTAGATTTTTGGTCTTGGCATTGAATTTCGCGACTTGGCGAACGAATTTGTCGAAGATTTGTAGTTTAGTGTTGCCAAAATTGGGAAGCTTTAACTTCAGTTATTGCAGAGTTCTAGAATATTCTGGAAAAATTCATTTGTATATTGCGCAGAAGTAATTCTTCGAAATTCTAGAAACAACTCACAAGACTATAAAAAAGAAAAGATGAATGATTGTGGACTAGAACTTATCTACATCTTTACGTGTTACTTTCTACACGGTATTACAGTAAAAGTGGAAACAGATGAAAGTTTTTTCATTTCCATGATGTTGGGCTTTGATTTAGCGTCAAATTAGGCATTGAAATGTGGCGAAAAATGGTAATAAGGGATTTACAAAATTTGAAAACTTTACTTCAATAGGAGTCTAGTTCTGGAAGTTTTGTAATGACGCATTGATTTCTCGAACTTTGAAAATTCCACAAACCACTGACGAGACTTTCGACGAATTCAAATTCCATCATCAGACTTCGAAATATTCGCCTGTTCCTGATTTAGCGAAATTTATGCTCTGCAGTGCATTTAACAATGTTTATTTTCTGTATTAAAAATGGCTAGTGCATTGGATTGTTTAAAAAATATTACTTTTTGTAGTTCAAAAAAAGAGATTTATTCAACAGTTTACTGAGTTATTAATTAAATAAAGTGCATTCATCGGCTAGAACTTGTTTATTTCTTGAAGAATTACTTTCTACACGCAAAAATATCGACAACGTTTCCTATCAATATCATTACTGGCTCTATCTATGGGCTGAATATTCATTAAATGAAATACATTCGTCGACTAGAACTTACTTCTGTCTTAAAGATTGAATTTAAACACGTTGAAATGTCGAAAACTTTCACAACAATAGCATTACGGACTCTTTCTACAGGCGGAATATTCATTAAATAAAATGCATTTATCGACAGGAATCTGCTTACGTTTTTAAGCATAACTTTCTACAAGCAAAAATGGCAATATCATTACTAGCTCTAGCATTTGCTTCTTTTACAATCTCTATGATGGTAGGTAGCCAAAAATTTTGTATTTTTGGTCATTATGAATATAATTGTACTAAATATCTTCAAAACGAAAAATCATAGAAAGTCCAAGAAGGGAGATGCACAACTAGATGTTATAACAAAACTACATACCAATTTGAAAAGTTCTACGTCAAACCGTTTTTGAGCTGAACGAGATACACACACACACACACACATACACATACAGATACTTACATACAGACGTCACGAAAATTCGTGCAAAGCTGTTGATATCTCTGAAATGGGAACTCGTATTAAAACCAAAGTTGCAAGTGTGCAACTAGGCATAATAACAGTCACACATGTAAATTTGCAACATTATAGGATCATTCATTTTTGAGTTACGTGATATACAAAATTCATCTCGCAAACTGGGATTAATATACTTCTTTATACTTTGTATAAGGAAGTAAAAAAGAAAAATCAGATGTGGACACCACATGACTTCGTTATACACCCATTGGAATATACATATTGTTATGAAAACATTGACATTTTTGTGTGACATAACTGATTCGTAAATAAACAGATACCTTCTAACCACGGAAAAAAAAAAGCTAAAACACTGCTACTCCAACCACAAAAGTCGTGATAATAGGATTATATATACCGCCAAACAAAAATATTAGTTTTTTCAGGAGTGGTTTATTACAGAATCTGTCACTGGCAAATACATAGCTTAGTTTAATGAAAATCCTTCGAGTATAGAAGGCCTACTTTTATTCTTTTTGCCGAAAATTAGAGAGGAAAAGTTATATTATACATATTTCCAAAACAATTAATTCAGATAAAATTGAAAAACTACTTACTAATTCTGACTATCCTGAAACAATATTTGCCGCCAAATGTGATCGCTAATCTCGAAAAATCGCCAAGTTTGCAGTCAACGCTAATTTTGGTTTTGGCATCGATTTTTACGATTTTGCGTCGAATCTGGCGACATGGGTACAATTTGTAGTTGAGGGTTGCCTATGTTTGGAAGCTCTAATTTCAATAAGAACAGAATTCTGGAATTTTCTGGAAAGATTCATTGTTTTTTAGCGCTGAACTTAAATTCTTCGAAAATTCTTTAAATAACAAACAAGACTAAAACAAAATATAAAGTGCCTTCGTCGACCAGAACCTGCTTATATATTAATAATTACATTCTACACTCACAAATGTCGGTAACCTCCATAACAGTATCATTAGGTGCTCTATCTACGTGCTGAATAGTCATTAAAGTGCATTCTTTGACTAGAACCTGTTTATGTCTTTAATAATTACTTTCTACACGCAAAAATAACGGCAACTTTCACAAAAACATTATTACGGGCTCCATTTACGGGTTGAATATTCATTAAATAAAATACATTCGTCGACTTGAGCCTGCTTATGTCTTTAAAAATTACTTTCTAAACGTAAAAAATATTGACAGCTTTCATAATAATATCATTACGGACTCTATCATTAACTCATTTTGAAATCTCTATTATGGTAGGTCTTATATAATGGCCAAAACCTCTGTATATTTGCCATTATGAATATAATTTTCTTAAATATCTCCAAAACGGAAATTCACAGAAACCCAAAAAGGAAGGTGCACAACTAGATGTTATAAGAAACCTAAATACCAATTTTAACGTTCTACGTCCACCCGTTTTTGAGTTATGCGTGATAGATACACACATACATACTCACACCTTCGTATATTTGCCATTATGAATATAATTTTCTTATATATCTCCAAAACGGAAATTCACAGAAACCCAAAAAGGGAGGTGCACAACTAGATGTTATAAGAAACCTATATACCAATGTTCAACGTTCTACGTCCAACCGTTGTACGGTTATGTGATATCCATACACACATTCATACACTCACCTTTGTATATTTGCCATTATGAATGTAATTTTCTTAAATATCTCCAGAATGGAAATTCACAGAAAGACCAAAAATGAAGGTGCACAACTTTATGTTATAGCAAACCTACATACCAATTTGCAACGTTCTACGTCCAACTTTTTTTGAGTTATGCGAGACAAATACACACACACATACACACATACAGACGTCACGAAAAATCGTGTAAATTCGCTGATAATGCTAAACTGAGAGCTCATATTAAGACGAAACTTGCAGGTGTACAACTAGTCATCATGACAGTCACACGTATAAATTTGCAATATTCTTATGCTCATACTTTTACAAAGGAAGAAGACATCATATTTCACTTACTAAATTTCGCAATGTGCGTCTTCAAAATAAAATATCAAAATATTTTAGAATATATATATATATATATATATATATATATATATACACTCAAAAAAAAAAAGACACACAAAGAAGTGGAAACAAAAATTGGTAGGTGGGGTGGAATGGGTGGTCTGAATGGGACAAAAATTGGTAGATGGGGAGGAATAGGTGGTCCGAATCGGTCAAAAATTAGTAGATGGGGTGGGGTGGAATGGGTGGTCCGAATGGGACAAAAATTGGTAGATGTGATGTACATGTGGAGAACAACAATTGGTTACAGTTTTAGAAAATTTAAATGATTTAATCAAGAGAAAGGGCCTCACAAAGTAAACAAGTCAATAACGCGTTAGTCCACTTCTGCCCCTTATGTACGCAGTAATTTCACTTGGTATTAATTGATAGAGTTGGCAAATGTGCTCCTGTGAAGTGTCGTGTCAAATTCTGTCCAATTGGTGCGTTAGATTGGTAAAAGCCTGAGCTGGTGGTAGGACCCTTTTTATGATACTCCAAACGTCCTCAGTGGCAGAGAGATCCGGGTACTGAGCTCAACCCCATTTCACTGAGCCACCTATTAAGGGTCTTTGAAGTCACTAAAGTACCAGTTGCATGTAGGATCGAAAATAATGATGAGTTGGTGCTTGATTCCATCAAAACCTGTATTTATGTCAATTTGTGTCCCGTTAGCGTTACTCCTTCTTGGTGAGTCACTTTTTTTTTTTTTCTTGTTATAGAGTATATATATATATATTTCTGAAAACAAAGACCAGTTTAAAGGTTAACTATTTTTTTTAATCGTAAAAATTTTTTTTTTACTATTTATAGTCCAAATATCCCTTAATTAAGGCTCGAATCTAAGGTCATAGCTACGAAAATTAGTTAAGATGATTATAATAAATAATAGAAACTTAATATTTGTATGTATCGAGCCCTGTACGAGGGAAGGTCAAACGATTTATAAGTATGTACTGTATAATAAAAAGGTATGTGGCAAATTTTCCTACAGAAATTTGACTAACCTTGAGTTCTCTAATAATAAACATTATGTGGTTAAATATCAAAATTAATTAAAGATTTATGCTGTTTAATTTTAAAGATCAAACAATTTTGCAGATTGAAAATTTTAATTTTATAACACAGATAACATATTTCCTTTTGTAATCGTATGTGAGGACAATATTGTAAAAAAGAAAAAATCGACTTTTTTCTCGACCTTGAAAAAAGAATGTAAAAGGGAAAAATAGTGTAAAGGGAAAAAAAATAATGCAAAAGTTGAGCCTTTCCACTCGTGTCTTTCCCTCTTTTTGCGGGCGAAAATATGAAATATAATTAAAAGCCCCCTAAAATTAAAGCTTCATTTCTCAAATTTAATTGATTCTGCCACTCATTAATCCACTGATAGCGACCTCATTAATCCTTTATTATTTTTTTTTTTAACTATTTCATTAATTACAAATTCTTCAACTGTTCTCGATTCTTAAAGTTATTTTTAATTTATTTTCTAATGAAACAAAACCGTTATTTATTATCTTGTGCAATGCGAAGGTAAATTTAATCCAGTATGTTCTGACTTCTGACTCCTCCTTCTTGTGTATAGTATGGTCCCCCTAAGCCAATCAGAGCGCTCGCCATCACGCGATCGCTCCCGCGAGAAAAGAATGTTCGAGTTCGAGAAGTTGCTAGTTGTTCGTTGGAGTTGTTAGAAGTCTGAATTTGGGTTTTTTAAGATGTGAATTTTAAGGAAAGGGTTCACCTTCGCTTAATTATTGTGGCCTGAATTTATTAAAAAACCATTTATGCCAACGACGACATTTTTAATTATTTTAATTTGGCGCTGCCAATTTAATACGACATATATATATATATATATATATATATATATATATATACGCGCGCTTTCTCTTAAATACCGGCATTTTTGGCGGGAAATCACACCACTCCTACATCTCATTATTGGCTATTAATTTAATGATTGACAGCTTAGCTGAGGTCCATATTGCCGGGATTCATTATTATGCAGCAACTAACCACAAGAAACTCCAAGTTGCGTTTATTCAGCACTTTATTATCTTAAAATTTGTTCACTTTTATGAGTTTTGCGTTATACTCGCGCATTGTACTAAAACTTACTTTACAGGGGAAACTTTAGAATTAATTTTAAGTTAAGACTTTCTATTGGGATTTTCTTTAAAATATTACTCACTAATAATAATAATAATAATAATAATAAATGGATTTTCTAAATTTGAAGTTAAAAAATAGAAGTTAAAATGTCTAAGGACACACCCGCAGATTCAGTGGTCCTTGAGAATACAGGTGTAGATTATTTAGGTGCCATTTCAGAGACAGAGCAGGGTAATTTAAGTGAATTAAATAACTCTTCCTCTTCTACAAACAAACAGGTAAAAGAGGAAAATGTTCTATTTGAATTTTGCCCTGAAAATGGAATGTTATGGTCCGCGTGGTTACCGTATTTTGACGCGTGGTGTGAGGAGAATAAAAGAAACGCAATGTGGAAGGTTAGGAACATACAAAGGTTTTTAAAAGGGAGAACCCTAACAGTTTATGTTAATAATAGCTTAAATGTGATGCATTGGGAAGAATTAGTAGAAATTTTCAATGAGCAATTTGCCACACCGGGAGAGACCTCTTTAAATGATTTTTCAAGTATTGTATTCAAACAGGGTGACAATGTTATAGACTATTACCATAAAAAACTTTAAGTGGGACGAGCTTTAGGTCTAAAACCTAAATTCCTATTGGACGGGTTAACAGACGAATTGCCACTAACATTAAAAAACTTGTGGTCGTAAATTCCCCAAAAAGTCTAAATGAATGGAGGGATTTGGTTCATCGCTTAAATAAATTGCAAATATCTGAAAAATCAGCTGACCCACTCCCACCTAAGTCGCCAGATCAGTATCCAAAATATAACTACTCGCAAGCATTCAAAAGGGCCCCTATGTAATACAATCCCAGTCCACAAACTTTGAGTCATCGATTTCCAGTTGTAAATCGACTCCATATGGGATACTCGAATCAGAATCAACACACTAGGACTATTGATCCCCGACCCAGTCTACGAGGGCCTAGAGCCCAGCAGTCAAACGCAAATACACGAATATATTTTCAAGGACCTTTACCCCCTTTCCCATGTAAACATTGTACTAAAATTAACATCCCTAACGCTTTTCATTGGCATAGATAATGCCCTTTTAAACAGGAACCTCCGACTCATCTCACAGAGGAGTCCACAGTAGGAAACAGTACGACAGAAGGTGTAAATAACACACATTGACAGTTTGCGAAATATATTCAAATAAGGGTACCCAAAGAAAGAATCAGCAAACAAGTCAAAGTGTTAAAAAACCAAACTCGTATTCTAATCTCATTCCCTTAGTTTTCGATACAGGCAGCAGTTTAAGTATTCTTCCTCAGCATTTTGTTCAGAAATATCGACTTTCCACAAAAAATATCTCGCCAATAAATGTTGTACAAACACAAGGGATGGTGAAGATTACCAAAAAATGCTCTCTGTTATTACAAATACGTAATATTACAAAATAATATTGATATGTTTATTTTGAATAATAACTTACCGTATGCTCTCCTTGGCTTACATCATTGTGGACTATTTGAATTAACATTTGATTGTGCTAAAAAATGTGTAATACAAAATAAAAAATATTCTACCATTGTTAAAAAATATACCAAGTTGCTCCCAAACCTTACATTTAATTCCTGAAAGTGAGAATACAATTAGAAGTGAAAATGTTAATGTTCAATCAAAAAATAGGGTAGAGAAGATAGAGTACACTCCTGCCACTGAAGAAAATCGCGTAAATCCTCAGTCTGCTAGAGAAGGAAAACTTCCTACTTTATTATCAAAATATGTCAAAATTTTTGCTAAATCAAAATATGACGTTGGAAGAATTCGTATGGAACCCCAGAGAATGTATTTAACCTCTGATTTACCTATTTCACTCAGAGCCTATAGAACTTCCCCTAAGGAAGAAGAAGAATTTAAAACCCAAATTCAAAATTTATTACAAGCAGGTATAATAAAAGAAAGTTGTTCCCCTTATTCGGCACCTGTAACATTGGTGTATAAGAGGGAAGAAGGAAAAAAGAGTCGTTTATGGTCGACTTCCGTAAACTTAATTCGATAACAAAAACTGATGCTGAACCCACTTTCCCGAATAGACACTTTATTAGATAAATTAGCTAAAGCAAAATTCTTTTCCACCCTCGACTTGGCAAGTGGATATTAGCACATTCCCTTCAGTTGATGAAGCTAGAAATATAGCAAAAGAAAAAACAATACAATATCATAATAAAAAAGAGTCAGATATGATGCTCGATTTCTCCCTGTGAAATTTAAAGTTGGTGATGAAGTGATTTATGAGGAATTTCAATATCCAAACACGCATAAATTAAGTTCACCTATTCAGGCCCATATAAAATCTTAAAACAGTTATCTAACGTTAATTTATAGATCGATAAACCCAGTCCTCATTTTAAAAGAAATTCAGAAATTGTCCATTCATCTAAGTTAAGATACTATAATAATCCTCAAAATTTCAAATTAAGTCATGAATAAATTAGTTAGGTATCAGCTTCCTGTCCTTTTTTTTTTTTTTTCTTTTTCTTTTTTTGCTTTCCTATTTTCCCATATGCGTTGGATGAGGATCCTAGCTGAGTCAGAGAAATCGAAGGGATGTCGGGAGATATAGCCTCCTTTCTTTGACTCAGTGGCACTAGCGTGCCCTTAACTCTTCTTTTTTACAAATATACCTTTTCGGTTTATTTAGATTTTTTTTTTTTTTAAATATCATGTAGATGGTTTAGCGAAATGAGGATCCTCCGCTCCTAAAGCCCCTTTCTATAAGCAGTCTGTTTTCTCGTGGTCTTCTGATCGTCATCATTGTGATGTGTTCGGAGAACACTGGAAAACTGATTTGTTTTCCCTCTCTGTAGAAGCTAGACAGTTTTCACGTTTATCCCCAAATTACTTTTTTGGAAAGGCTTGAACTTTTCAGAGTTTCACGGGTTAATGTACCCACCATATAATTTTTTTTGAATTGCCAAACTTGAAGTTTATATCAGTCTATAGTATTTTCAAAACAAATAATTACTCAGAGAAAGTAATTAACTTGGTTTTTTGTGTAAATAGTTTGTAAAAATTTTTGCTATTATTAATATTATTATTGTTTGTATCTTTAGTAAGTATTTTTATATAATTGTTTGAAAATGTGTTTTGCAGTGTAGTAAAAACTCTTTACACAGGAAAAAGTATCAATTATATACAACTATAGAAAAGTCTTTATAGTGTCAGTATTTTTTTTTTTTTTTTTCAGATATGTGAACTTTAAAGAACACTGCAAGTACCGTATGTTTTTTTTTTCCTCTTTTTTAAAATAGATTCCTTGCAGATGTGTCATATATTCATTATATTTTTTATGTAATTTTGGGACTTTGTGCACAACTCAAAGGACTTGTCAGCTCAAACAAGAACTATTTGTATTACTGACCAGTTTAAAACCTTATTTACATACACTTATTGGTAAGGACCTTGTTATCAGAGTTCATTGCTTATGAACAAAAATCAATTATAAGACAGTAGGCTTCACTTACTATTTGGGAACAAGAAAAATTGTTTCTGTTTTTGAGAAAATGTTGTATAAGAGTGTTATATTATGTTTTATTCTGTATTTTTATATTATTACTATTAAACTATTGTATGTATAGGGTTGAGCACGTGGAACGTGCACGACTACAGAAAAAAAAAATCAATGAACGGGACTAAATTAGTAATTAAAGGGGAAATATACGCACTCCTCCTTCTACACAATAAAACAGACCATCTTTTCCTGGACTATCTACTACCTCTGAATGAGTTCCCATGGATTTGCAGGCAAGCCCAGGGGAACATCGTCTTGGAGGGGGGATATGAAAGTATAAAGAGAGGTAAGTTTTTAAATTATTATTTTATTACTTTAAATTAATAGTGAGTAATAACTTGAAGAAAATCTCATTAGAAAGTCTTAACTTAAAATTAATTCTAAAGTTTCCCCTGTAAAGTAAGTTTTAGTGCAATGCGCGAGTATAACGCAAAACTCATAAAAGTGAAAATTTTTTAAGATAATAAAGTGCTAATTAAACGCAACTTGCAGTTTCTTGTGGTTAGTTACTGCATAATAATGAATCCCGGCAATCTGGACCTCAGCTAAGCTATCAATCATTAAATTAATAGCCAATAATGAGATGTAGGAGTGGTGTGATTTCCCGCCAGAAATGCCGTTATTTAAGAGAAAGCGCGCGTAGATGAGCTCTCTCTTCTTGTGCTCTAGTGCTTAGCAAAACCACGTCAAAATAACGGCCCGAGAGTGGTCAAGGGGAAAGCATGATGTTTGAGTTGTCTTCCAGTTGTCTCGGCTTCACTGCACTGCATCCACTTGCTCAACCTTCAATTACGGACCGTATCCTGTAATAGGTTCCAGATGGTTTAATAAATGCCTGTGTCTCAATTTGGATTCATTACTGAGTGCAAGACTCTCTCCTTCATAGCTATTATGTGACTCAAGGTAAGTGAATACATCATATATATATATATATATTCACTTGGATTTCCAAAAGATATTTTGTGTATTAAATTATAATTTAAAAAATCTTTTCCATTATTCCTATATGATAAAACAATAGCAAAATACAATGTTTAAAAATAAACTTACATTCCACCTCACTGGGCTTCTTGCAAAAGGCGATATCAAAGTCTATAAATGGTTCTAAAGATGGTATAATGCAATATGCGCCTTTTACGCATCCATTGTTCGTAAAGTTGGATAACACCAGTTCCTTTGCGCATGAATAAGAATAATCCTGAAAAAAAAAAAAAAAAAGAAATTAGTAATCTTAAAATATGACATAAGGAAACGTTTTGTAAAAGCATTTAATGGTAAAGTATGTCTTCTTCTGAGCAGCTAAAGAAGCAGTATTTTTTTTTTCTTTTGTTATTTCCTCTGGAAGTCAATAAATGTTTCCAGTGTAAATATACTGAAAACAAAATAAATCCAATCACCAAGAAAAAATCAACTTATAAGGAGAGGTCACGTCATGGAAAATTCAAATCGTGACGAAATTGCGCAGGAATGTAGTACACTATGAAGGTAGCATCATCAGTAGATAGGCGTCTAGCTGTAGCCAATCAGAAATCGACATTATATTTTGCCCTAAAATCGATTCTGCAATTCGTTTTATCTACTATTTTGAAATCGACTAAGTAGTCACATGTCGATTTTTTTACCGTTCTCGTTCTGTTTGTTTGTGTTTTGTTTGAACATTTTTATTTTTGTTGTGAAAAGGATTTTATTTTTTAATGCACAGTTTGCTATTATTACTATTATTGTGTAGAAATGGAATGTGGTCAATGCAGAAAAAGCTTTAGTGTAAATAAAAACTAATTTTGAAGTAGATGACTGGAAATACATGAAAATATAGTTTAATTTCTGGATTCCCCATTTTTCTTAGAAGAAAAATGGGGGGATCCAAGAATTGATTTTTTTTACAAAACATTAAAAAAAAAAAAAAAAAAAACGAGAAAGAAGGTCAAATATATTGTGTATGTGGTGGTGGTGGGGGAGAGAAAAAGACAAAGGAAACTGTACAAAAATGTAAGAGACAGATTAATATTTATAAGCATATAATTATTTTAAGTCTTCATTAAAGGAAAATTATTTTCTTAGTGAAAAAAAAAAAAAAAAATCTGTGAAAATTCTAAGCATAATTGATAGCACACATATATTATCTTTTTTTTTTTTTATGGATTGAAAAAGAAGTTCCTTTAATAAAACCTTGAAATAGCTGTATGCTATATTTATTTATTCAATGTACTCACCTCACCCCTCGTTTTTTATTATTATTACTATCATTATTAACCAAATCTAATCTTCGTTTTGCTTCTAACAAAGCACTTTTTAAAAGATATTTTTGCATTTTCTACCCATTTATATTATTTACCCTGTTACATTAATCAAGACTTAAAACTATGTCTTTGTTTCGATAAGGACTTGATGACTAAGAAACTAACATTCAAAACAGACTGCACAATAGTGGAAACCCAAAGAAAATGTGAAACTTTTTTTTTTTTTTAGGTGTGTGTGTGTGGGGGGGGGGGAGATTGGGGGTGTTGAAAGGATAAGAGAGGTGTAAAGGCCTCGGTTAGGTAAGTTCGGCTCTGATGTATTGAACTGAAAAAAAAAAAAAATTCTGTTCTGATTTACAAAATCATGAAAATAAGTTTTGGTTTTAATTAACAAATTTTAAGCAACAATTAAAAAAAAAAAAAAAAAAAAAAAAAAAAAAAAAAAACTTGATTTTTTTTTTTTCAGTACTGAAGACTGTTTTATATTAGTGAGGAGATAAGCCTCGGACACATAAAGTGAACTGAGGCAGCACATTATTTTTAGACTGGAGAGCTATGTAACATATATACAATGTCTGTCAGAAATCCCACCTTATTCCTTAAACACGCCAGAATTTCTGATAACTTAACCATCTGACCGTTTTTAGATAGGTCAAAATTGTAATGTATACACACACACACATATACACATATATATATATTTCAATGTGCTAAATTATTATATATTTCAATTTGGTATTTAAAAAGTAACTATGCACATGATTAGAATCATAACAGCAATTATTTCATTATCATAATCATCAGTTTCAGCTTTTATCAATCCACTGCAGGATGAATACCTCTCCTAGGAGATTCCAAACTGTTCAATTTTCTGCAATTCTGCTTTTCCAAACTTTAAAATTTTATCTCTCTACCGACATAATATACTCTTCCTCAGTCTTTTCTTATCTCTTGGTATCCAAAATAGGACTTCAATGGTCCATCTATCATCATTTCTTCTCACAAGGTGCCCAGCTCATCTGTGATTAAACACTTAATTTAACAATTTGAGAGAAAACACATGATTTAATTAAGAAAATTAAAGCTGGGGTAATATGTGACACATAGGGCTGTAGCAAACAAATTTTTGAGGGGGGGGGGGACACAAAAGTTAAAATTAGCCGACCCAACAATGCTTTAAACCCGACTAATGTAAGCACTTAATATATATATATATATATATATATATATATATATGATTAAAAAGAAAGGAATGAGAACGAAGAAGAGACAATCCTATAAATTGCTACAGAAACATACAGATGCCAACAAAATAACAAATATTCAATGAGATTTCATTTTTGCTTTCATTATCCGACTACGATAAATAATAGAAATATTGTTTTTGGTTAAATATTTCGAGTTTTAATCTTATGAGGACTGACGACTATTAGTCTCAATCTGCGGTGTTTTGGGTGCCATTTTTCGATAGTTGGACATTTATCGAAATCTAAAATTTATCGAAAATATATTGAATAATTTGAAAGAGATGCTATAGTATTACAAAAAAAAAAAGAAAAAAAAAAAAAAAAAAAAGAAAAGAAAAAAAAATATATACTAGTGGATCTGCAGATCAGGAGCCTCAACGTCCTATTTGCATCAGACATTTTTCAATAGGTCATTTTTATTTATTCCTTATTATATAATAATATATTGATTCGATCAACTTATTACCATAATCAGATACATTCCTGAGGGGGGCTACCGCCCCCATCAACCCCCCGCTGTATCTCTCTTTGTATACCTATTTGTATATCATATAAAGTGTTACGGAATTGTAAATAATTGCATTTATTTTTGTATAAATTTTTCAAAGAGGCTTAGTAAGTCGATAAAATGCTAATTTTGTGCATTTCTAGTCGTTTTAGCGTTAAAATAGCCTAATTTTCCTTTAAAAACGCATTAAAAAACACCATTTAAGGGAAGAAATGGATTTGACGCCAAATTTGGCGACTGTTTCCCTCCTTGGCGATTTTTTTGGCGACCTTGGCGAGAAAATCCTTATTAGGGATATATCAAATATGAAAGCTCTAATCTCATTGGCTGATGAGATACGATAATTTTCCAGAACAGTCTGTGTACAATAGAATGGTACAAAAGGAGCATTTTTTTAGCCAAGGCGGCCAATCTCAGATCTGTGTCAGTTTCGTCAAATGCTTGCTTGGATTTGAGCCTCTTTGAATGAGACTCGCTTTATGTGTTATTGATAAACAGTTTGTACTGTTGTTTTGCTGTTAACGGCTGTTTTTTAAGCTATGCTTACTGGTTGAATTGAAGCTGATACTTGGTTTATAGACCTGTATTTTTCTGGAACTTTCTGTGAATAAATCACTGAATTTTTGCAAGTTTCGCCTTTCATTCTCGGACAACTTACGAACCTCTAAGTACGCAACAATATGTATTCTTAATAAACGACGGTCTTGTATTATTTCCCTGAAATTCATAAATACTAAATTTCATACAAAAAAAATTACACAGCATATCGGAAAGATTTTGCGTAACCTTTAAACTAATTATCAATTCTATGCCCAATATTTTCAACAGGAAAACATGCTTTTAAAGTTCTAATAAAATTTCATTATATTTGATGGTGTGTAACCATGTTAAAATACACTTTTAAGAAATGCCGACTATAGACCGTAATAGTACGAAATTCCTTTATGTATCCCGGAAAAGTAGCCACAGTCATTATAAACGCCAATAATAAGAATAAACCAAATTGATTATAACTCATTAATTTTTCAAACTAATTTGACATCATTTGGATGATTACAGTACATACTCGGAATTATTTTGTGTGGTCCCATAAATTATTTAGTCTATACATAACCTTTTTTAAGAGAAAACATGATTTTAAGCATCTTTATAATGTATGTTAACTTTATTAAGTTCAATTCAGCATAAACGCATTAAAGTGCGCACTTAAATAAAAATTTGTCCATAGGCTTTAATGTTACGAAATTCTTTTGTGTGTCTCTGTAAACGAACCATAAACATTGTATACGCCAGTAAAAACTATTCAGCTTATTTTGCGTTTAAAATTAATACTAGTTCCAAATGTAACATCGTATGGATGACTAAGTGACATTGTCAGAACACTTTTGTAAGGTCCTGTACATTAATTAGAAAGCTTAAGAGCACATATTTTCTTCAAACAACATAAGTTTAAGCATCTTACTCACGTACTCTAGTTTCATTTTCTTCATTCCAAAGTAATGATATTAAAATGCGTTTAAACGAAATTCACCCCATACGCCGTAATGTTAAGAATTTTGGCGTATCCCTGTACACATTTTATAAAAAATATAGCAATAAAAATTATGCAGCTACTTATATGCAAAGCTGGAACGTGTGCGCCAATTTGCAAGTCAATCGAAGGATTTTTGCGGCCGCTCTTGCGGTACATACAAATTCTTCCCATAGGCCGTAAGGATAAGAAAAATTTTGGCGTGTCCCTGTACACGAACAACAAATGGAATACACACCTAACATTATACAGCTAATTCCGCTGGGTTCATGAATATGTGTACAAAATTGCAAGTCAATAGCGTTATTTTTGGGGCCGCTATCGCGGTACATACAAATTCTTCCCATAGGCCGTAATGATAAAAAAAACTTTGGCGTGTCCCTGTACACGAACTACAAATGGAATGCACACCCAAAACTATACAGCTAATTTCGTGGGGATCATGAACATGTGTACAAAATTTCAAGTCAATAGCGTGATTTTTGCGGCCGCTATCGCACGACAGACAGACAGACAGACGGACGGACAGACGGAACCCAGAATCCTTTTGAGTCTCAACAGAGGGCCTCCACTGACGTTTCGGCAAAAATTGGATGTCAATAGCTTGATTTTTGCGGTGGCTATCGCGGTACATACAGATTCTTCCCATAGGCTGTAATGAGAGAAAATCTTTGGCGCGTCCCTGTACACGAACTACAAATGGAATACACACCTAAAACTATACAGCTGATTCCGTTGGAGTCATAAACATGTGTACCAAATTACAAGTCAATAGCGTGATTTTTGTGGCCGCTATCGCGGTACATACAAATTTCTCCCATAGGCCGTAATGATAAGAAAAACTTTGGCGTGTCCCTGTACACGAATTGCAAATGGAATACACACCCAAAACTATACAGCCGATTTCGTGGGGCACATGAACACGTGTACCAAATTGCAAGTCAATAGCGTGATTTTTCTGGCCGCTATCGCGCGACAGACAAACAGACAGACAGACAGACAGACAGACACAGCCCAAAACCGTTTTGAGTCTCAACAGAAGGCCTCCACTGACGTTTCGGCAATAATAGTTCTCAGTCCTAACCTAAATTCTGCTTTTGACAGAATTTAATCTTTTTCTTTCAAAAAAAAGAATAATAATAATAATCAGTATCAAAACAAACAATATCGAAAAAGTTTTTTTTTTTCGAGTGTGTGTGTGGGGGGGGGGGGGGGTAGGGGGGGAACAGGGTGGTTAAGAAAACAAAATGAAAAATCACAAAATTAAATTTGTAAATCAGAAACTGGTAATAAGAAAAATTAAGAAACTATTTCTGTATATTGATAAAGTCATGTTTTATTTTATTTATTTTATTTAATTTTTAGAAAACAATGACAAATTTAATAGCTGTAAATTTTCAGAATGGGAAAATGGGATTTAAAATTATCAATTATCTAATATGTAAAGACAATTTTCCCCACTGAATAAAATGAGCTTTGATTGACTGACCTTGGTGATCTGTGAGATATCTCTTTAAATAAATAAATAAATGCAGATTATCTTTGTTATTTTTTTATATATTTTAAAGTCACTTGGGCCCAGAAAGTTTTTTTTTTTTTTTGTCCACTTTTTGTGAAAATTGGAAACTGAAAGTAGAATCTAATTTTATTTAAAGCCAGTATTTCAGAAACGACTTAAATGATTTTCTTCAAATTTCCTACGTAAATCTATTTTTAGATGTCCTTTTGCATGTATTAGTTGATTATAGTAGAAAAAGTTTAACGGTGTTCCGATTTGGTAGATCAATCCTAGGTATGGAGAATTGGTGTTTTAAAAACAGCTCTAACTGTTTTCTTCAACTTTGTCAGAACAACTCTTTTTTAAATAGCCTTTCGCATGTATTACAGAAAAAAGAAGAAGAAGAATGGATTATAAATCTATAAGTCAATTAGTAAATTTTTATTGAGTTTTGCAGCCAATAAAATGGTAAAAAGAAAATTTCTTTGCACCTGAAATTTTTTCCCCATCAGCTTACAGGTCCCAGGTTCGAGTCCCGGTACAGCCATGGATCTCTTTACAGTGATTAGGAATTGACTTTTAATCATAGGTTACTTTTTAATGAACCTTAATATGCAGAAAAAAAGAAAAGTAGAGCGAGCGATACTCCAAACCAAAATCAAAGCAGCTGCTTATTTATAGCCCCCGTCCTGTCCCCCCTTATAATTTTACACGTTCGAAAATATCCTCATTAGACTCGTAGGCCCCCAAAACCTATATATACCAATTTTGAACAGTCTAACTCGATTTCTAATTTTTGCCCCCCTTATTGCCCCCTAATAATTTTACACTTCCAAAAATATCCTCATTCGACTCGTATGCCCTCAAAATCTACATATACTAGTTTTGAGCGGTCTAACTCAATTTCTAATTTTAGCCCCCTATACATTTTTCACTTTCGAAAATATCCGCATTTGTCTCGTACTCTCCCAAAATCTATATACACTAATTTTGAACGATCTAACTCAATTTCTAAGTTTTTGTCCCCCTTGCCCCCATCCCGTCTCTCTAATAATTCTACACTTTCAAAATATCCTCATTCGACACGTAGGTCCCCAAAACCTATTTATACCAATTTTGAACAGTCTAACTCAATTTCTAATTTTTTTGTCCCCCCCCCCTGTTCCTTTCTTGCTGCCCCCTAATAATTTTACACTTTCGAAAATATTCTCATTAACTAGTACGCCCTTACAACCTATATATACTAGTTTTAAGCAGTCTAACTCAATTTCTAATTTTTGCCCCCTATACATTTTTAACTTTCTAAAATATCCGCATTCGTCTCGTACACCCCCAAGACCTATGTATACTAATTTTGAATGATCTAACTCAATTTCTATTTTTTTGTCCCCCTTGCCCCATCCCATCCTCCCTAATAATTTTACACTTTTGAAAATATCCTCATTCGACTCGTAGGTCCCCCAAACCTATTTATACCAATTTTGAACGGTCTAGTTCAATTTCTAATTTTTTGCCCCCCCCCCCAGCCCCTCTTATTGCCGCACCTATTAATTTTACACTTTCAAAAATATCCTCATTCGACTTGTAGACCCCGAAAACCTATATATACCAATTTTGAACTGCCTAACTGAATTCCTAACTTTTTGCTCACTTTTGCCCCCCCCCCCCCTTAATCGTCTGCCTAGCTGTTTGGAGTATTCTGTGGTTTGCTCCGAAACTTGCGTAAATACGGGCTAGGACACCTTAGAAAGACTTCCACTGAAGTCACTCCCCCTCTGGCCTAGGACCCAAGAGTAGTCTATCGGCCTTATTCCGCAACACTAAAGCTGTAACTTTTCGAGATAAGGCAAAGTGGGGGGGTTAAGCCCTTCCCCTTCCACCGGTGTAATCTTTGTTATACTAACACTAAACTAACCCCAAGTTAAAAATTTCGTAAAGCTTGGAACATAATTTTTTGAGATAAAGCACTATGGGGGGTAAGACACTCTTCCCTTCCAATGTTGCACTCTTTATTATAATAACACGAAACCAACTCCAAGTTTAAAATTTCGTAAAGTTAGGACCATAACTTTCCAACATAAGAGACTGAGGGGGATAAGATCCTCCCCCTTTTCAATGATGCAATTTTTGTTATACTAGTACCTAACCAGCACCAAATTAAAAATTTCAAAAAGTTAGGGCTGTAAGTTTCCGAGATAAGGCACTGTGGGGGGAGGGGGTAAGACCCCCCGCCCCTTCCAACGGTGCAGTCTTTGTTATACTAACTTTCAAACAACTCCAAATTTAAAATTTAGTAAAGTTTGGACCATTACTTTTCAAAATAAGGCTCCTTGTGGGGATGGGAGGGGGGGGGGGGTAAGACCCTACCCCTTTCAACAGTGCAGTCTTTACCATACTAACGCCAAACATCCTGAAATATAAAATTTCGTAAAATTTGTACCCTAATTTTGGTGAGGGGGAGGGGGATAAAACTCTCCTTCCTTTCAATAGTGAAATCTTTGTTATACTAACAGCCAACCAACCACAAATTCAAAATTTTGTAAAGTTTCGACCATAATTTTTCGAGATGAAGCTCCGTGGGAGGTAAGATCCTTCCCCCCCCCCCCTTCCACTGGTTCGATTTTTGTCATACTAACACCAAACTCCAAACATTAAGTTTCTTAAAAATTCGCACTATAATTTTTTGAGATAAGGCAAGTTGGGATCAGACCCTCCCCCTTCCAGGAATGCAGTGTTTGTCATACTAACAATTAACTCTAAATTCAAAATTTCGTATGGATCGAATCATAAATTTTCGTCAGAACATCAGTGAAGTTAAATCGATGTCCAATTAAATGTAATTTGAATTCCAAAGTCACATTTACAATATTATAATTACATCGTCACTAATTACAATTACATTTCTAATTCCATAAAATAATTAGCCATTAAATTACATATAACTGTAATCATAAATTTTTAATTATAAGTACAGAAAAGGAATTATAATTATAACGTGTAATTACAATTATATTCTAATTCTAGAAAATAATTACCCATTAACATTACATATAATTATAACTGCAACATTTAATCATAATTACAGACAGATAATTATAATTATAATGTTTTTAATTGCAATTACATTTCAATTTTATAAAATGATTATTCATTACATTACATGTAACTGTAACTAAAACTTTTCAATTATAATTACAGTAAAGTAATTATAATTGAAAGCTATTAGTTACAATTAAAGTAATGATTAATTGCAGATGCTCAGTTACAATTACAAGTAATCCTAATTGTAATTGCTTACTGAGAATTGAAATGTAATTCATTACAAATTAATTGAATTACGATTTTGCCCAACTCTGCCTGACAGGTACGCAATATGCAAATACTTATTATTTTTTTATTTAAGTAATTTTAAATATATGATTTAATCCTATTTTAATAACCCCAAGTGCATTAAATAATTATAATGGGAATGCAACTATTTATATAACTGTGTTACACTTGATTACATAATTAAAAGTGGGTCTGACTATATCTTATAAGCAGTAACTTAAAGGTAACTTTTGATAAAGGAGGTTTACAAATAAAAAAAATAAAAAATGATATATATATATATATATATATATATATATATATATATATATATTAGAGACATTTACTGAATATTTTGCATAAAAACTTTTCGGAAGTCTTTCAAAAGAAATAAAACATAACTAACAGTAAAAATTTTTATCGTTATATTTCTTCAGTCTGCATAACTTTCTGATAAAAACTATTTTATTTATTTAATCAGCCCATTTCACAGCAATTGATGCTTCAGAATCACATTTTTTACATTTACAAAACTTGTTCAAAGGTTGGCTTAAATATGAAAAATTGTTTCTTATTAAGTTTTCTAATAAAGGAATATGACTTTTGTTTTTATATAGTCAAATAGCATTTATTTGTAATTGTTAATCAGTTTGGTTGTAATTTTACTATTTCAAAGGAATGAACCGAACAGAAACAAAACAAACAGACGCTTCAGTTATTCGGAAACTAACTAAAGAATCGAAAGCTGAAATATGAGGTCGATTTCTGGTTTGGCTACAGCCAAGCTGGCGCTAGACGTCTGTCATCAGTAGGACCCACTGAAGCCAACACATCGTACAAGAAAGCAGACGCACAGACTAAAATTGAGATACTGACGTCACGCTCTATCGTCCTTTTTCATAACTAAAACTCCTATAATACGAGGTGGCTTACAGCTGATCATTGTTGCCCAGCAGAAATATAGCTTATCGACGTTTAGTTGCAGACGTATTACTCAGCGTCTTTATCGCCTAAAATGGCGAGTTTGCCTAAACAGAAGAGCGAGTTATTGTTTGTACTTGATAAGTTTGGCAGTAATATTTGGCGAAATCTTCTCATAACCCTGGTAAAAAGCAGCCATCGCTGTTGCTGTTAAATTAGTTAATTTTAAATATTTATACACTTTGAAAAGTAGTGTAGGTTGTAAAATGCAACATTTAGATAATCAAACAGCAATAAAAACAAATAATTGATACAAAAAATGCAAGGAAACATATCATAATTACACTTCATATTTGTGATTGAAAGCTAAGCGTACAATTTTCTTTTGGACAATTAATAACTAATTTCTTTCACCTTTCTTCTGTTGGGAATTAAAACGTTCTAAAAACAGTTCTGGTATGATTTGAGCAATTTTCGGCTGCAAAACCTCTATTTTAAGTGATTTGATAACACTTGAAATTCGGACCGCGTGGGCAACAATCGCCAAATTTCCAGTTTAAACGGCCAAAAAAATTTATATTATGCTAAAAACAATTTTACCAATATTTCGTTAACATTTAATTATTTTGCCATCTCACGTACTAAAATATTTTTTGATTTTCATTCAAAAATAAATAATTTTTGTGGCATCGTTAACTGTCTTAATCTTAGCATTTTTGAAATAATTTCTAAAATTACAATTTTACTGACAATAGCATTTTGTTTTTAACACTGTACTCAATGTGTATGTGGAAGACAACATAACAAAATATATTCGAAAATTTACTTTTTAAGCAATAAAATTAGCGGTTGTAGAAGGTAAAAAGAAAAATATCCAAGTGCGGATTTTTTTTTTTTTGCCGTTCAGTGTATATGTAATGTTCTTTGGATTACAAATCGAATGCAGGTATTTTCGAAAGTGTAAAATTTTTAGGAGGGGCAGAAAGGGTGGTGAAGGAATACGGGAGCACAGCGCACGAATATATGCATTTGTAAGCACTGCGCGCACGTGTCACTGCTGCCGAAGGCAGAGGGGAGCCGGTGTGAGTGTTTACCCGATCAGAAATGATATTTTTTAAAATTCATTTTCTTAAGAATAAAAATTTATGAGTAGTAACATTGAATTTTAAGAAATCATAAGGGCGCTGAAGGAATACGGGCACGATGCGCGCATATATATATGCATTCGAGCGCGCGCACGGGTTTACGCTGCTGAAGGCAGTGGGGACCCGGTGCAACATTTTTCCCGATCAGATTTTTTTTTCACACGATAAAAATGCAATTTTGAGAATTCATTACTTATAGTGATTCATTTAAAAATAGTGAACAGCGAAGCGGGCGTAGCCTGCTAGTATATGTATAATAATTAAAGAAATGTTTTGTCTGCCTGTCTGTTCTTCTATACGTTCAGCCCCTACAGAACGCTGAAGTACAAGAATTGACATATGGATGCCCAGGAGCCTGCCCGAGGGGCTCCTGAAAACACAATTTAAAAATTTTAATTAGTTGCGGAGATATTAATTAAAACGTCGACCCATGTCGATCGAAAAATGACCCGAATCCACGGCTAATTGCTTAAAAAGTGAAATTCTATCAGCCGACGACTTTCTCCGGAGCGAAAACAATACATCTGAAAGTCATTAATGTCACAATTTTCTTCAACTTCGTTTAAAAATTGCAAAATTCTTCAATTTTTCATTCTCGCACACAAAACTTACTACACAGCCTGAACATCACAAGACGAGCTTACAGTTCAAATTTCATCGATTTTAGATAATAAACAAAAATTTTACATTATAATTGCAAATTAAATTTTATTCTAACGCATGTAATGTCTCTCGAAAGTGGATGCCACTTTCTAGCAACGACATATTTCTTTTTCTTTTTACTTCCATTAACTTACTACCACAGGTAATGGAAGTATTGTATACGTCGATATCGAGATTTTACCTGATTTACATATTTTAAGGTCTCCCTGATTCAAATAGAGGCTGGGCAAAGGGAGCAAAAAATTAGACATTGAGTAAGACCGTTAAAAATTGGTATATATAGGTTTTGGGCGCCTACGAGTCGAATGAGGATATTTTCGGCAGCGTCAAATTATTTGGAAAGGGGGCAAGGGAGGAGGGAAGAAATTCAGTTAGACCGTTTCAAATTGGTATATATAGGTTTTCGGGGCCTACGAGTCGAATGAGGATATTTTCGGCAGCGTCAAATTATTTGGAAAGGGGGCAAGGGAGCAGGGAAAAAATTCAGTTAGACCGTTTCAGATTGGTATATATAGGTTTTCGGGGCCTAAGAATCAAATGAGGATATTTTCGAAAGTGTAAAATTATTAGGGGGGCAGGGGGGCAAAAATTAGGAATTGAGTTAGACCGTTCAAATTTGGTATATATAGGTTTTAAGGACTACGAGTCGTATGAGGATATTTTAGGACGTGTAAAATTATTAGGGGTGGGAAGAGGGGCAAAGGGGGGGGATTAGAAATTGAGTTAGACCGTTCAAAATTGGTATATATAGGTTTTTGGAGCCTACGAGTCGTATGAGGATATTTTCGAAAGTGTAAAATTATTAGGTGGGACAAGAAGAGGGACAGAGGGGTGGCAAACAATTACATATTGAGTTAGAAAGTTGAAAATTGGTGAATATAGGTTTTGGGGGCCTACGAGTCGAATGACGATATTTTCGAAAGTGTGAAATTATTAGGGGGCGGGAAGAGAGCAAGGGAGCAAAAAATTAGAAATTGAGTTAGACCGTTCGTAATTAGTATATATAGGTTTGGGGGCTGAGAGTCGAATGGGGATATTTTCGAAAGTGTAAAATTATTAGGGGGGCAAAAGGGAGGAGGGGAACAAAAAATTAGAAATAGAGTTAGACTGTTCAAAATTGGTATATATAGGTTTATGGGGCTTACAAGAGGAATGAGGGTATTTCCGAAAGCGTAAAATTATTAGGGTACAAGGCGAGTTGCAAAGAGAGCAAAAAATTAGAAATATAGTTAGACCGTTTAAAATTGGCGTGTATAAGTTTATTGGGATTACAAATCGAATGAAGATATTTACGGAAGTGTGAAATTTTTAGGAGAGGCAGGAAGGGTAATGAAGGAATATGCGCGTGCAGCACGCATATATATGCATTTGTGCGCACTGCGCTAAAATTTACATTTTAATTGCAAATTAAATTTTACTCTAACACACGTAATATCTCTGGAAAAAACATGACAGTTTCTATAACGTTCTTTTAACTTCCATTAACCGACTGCCGTAGGCAATGGAAATATTGTATTCGGCGCAAAACTTGGATATCGAGATTTCACCTGATTTACATATTTTAAGGTGTCCTGAGTCAAAAAAAGGGGGGGGAAGGGAGTAAAAAATTTGAAATTGAGTTTGACAGTTTAAAATTGGTATACATAGGTTTGGGGGAGGCCTACGAGTCGAATGATCATATTTTCGAAAGTGTAACATTATTAGGGGGGATGGGGCAAGGGGGACAAAAAATTAGAAATTGAGTTAGATCATTCAAAATTAGTATACATAGGTCTTGGGGGTGTACGAGACGAATGCGGATATTTTAGAAAGTGAAAAATGTATAGGGGGCAAAAATTAGAAATTGAGTTAGACTGCTTAAAACTGCTATATATAGGTGTACGAGTCAAATGAGGATATTTTCGAAAGTATAAAATTATTAGCCCCCCCAACGATTGCAAGGCATTGTTGATGTCTGAAATAAATAATCTTCTACCCTTTGTCCTAATAATAATAAAAGAAATAATCTGGTGTGTCACTCATACAACTTTCTCTTACCCTGAAATTTAATACCATAAGTACAGGTTTTAGATTAAGAGGAAAGACAACGAGTAGTTTTATGTGAACCTATGTTAAAACAATCAAAATTAGGCTTCGGAAAATTTTTATGTGATAATTAGTTCTATGTGAGAGGGCTACCGCTCACCTCAACCCGCGTGTCATTACTGCACTTACATTTATATAGAATTTAAATCTGTTATTAATTTAAAAGTTCAGTTAAAATTATACAGTCAATTTTCACACGCAACATTCCTTGAAACTTTTCTAGCAACAAACTTATATTAACTTGAAAATACAACTTTTGGATCTCCTCATATTATTCATTTGTAAATTGCTCTAAGACACACAGACAAAAATCAAACGTTAAAAAACTTTACTTCGGTAATCAGGAAGCCTTAAAACGTGTTAATGTACATAAGACAAGCGGTTTCAATTTCTGAGCAGCTTTGGTGGAATATACTTTTTGTGATTGCGTTTTTTAGTCAATTTATGATAATAATTCATATTCTGTTTATATCTTTAAAATAATGCTATGTTTTAAATGAAGCTTTCAAAGATTCTGAAGAAATAACTTTTAAAATGCATCGGGTCGATTTCCCGAGAAGTCAGTTTTCCGACGCCACTTTCCCGACAGGTACGGTTTCCAGACAACTCACTTTCCCGACAAGTACGGTTTCCCGACAGCTGACGTTCCTGACAGGTACGGTTTCCGGACAACTCTCTTTCCCGACAGATACGGTTTCTCGACAACTCACTTTCCCGACAGCTCTTTTTCCCGATAGCTCACTTTCCCGACAACACACTTTCCCGACAGAGGCGTTTTCCAGAGAGTTTGCTCTCCCATAAGCAGTTCCTGATAGTTTACTTTCCTGAAAATTCATTTGCCAGAAACTCAATTTTGCTATTTTTTTATTAACTTCGATTCTTGTTTGTTTGTTTGTCCAGTACAAATCTTGCAATCAATTTTTAACTAACTTTTGAAACTAGACATTTGAAAATTTCAGGATAGTTCAGAACATGGTGAAAATGCAATTTTTTTTAGCACTTTTATCCAACTGTTTCCAGTTGCTGCTGCCTACGGCAACATTACCACTTCAAAGCTTCCAATCTATTTTTACCTAACTTCCCAACTAGCTAAACATTTGAAACTTTCGGAATAGTTCAGAACACGTTGATAATACAATTTTTTATTATTTCTAGTCACCTGTTTCAGGTCGCTACTTCCTTCGGCAGTGTTTATATGATTCAACAGAAAATTTATTTAACTAACCTCCCGACTAGCTAGACATTTGAAACTTTCAGAATTAGTCCAGAACACGGTGAAAATGTCTTTTAGAAGTAAGGCGGATTGACTACCCTAGGATTCTAGGCATAAGGTGGAGTGCCTTCCGGAGGGGGGGGGGAGGGGGTAGTCTAAGAGATCCTAGTCCATATTTATGCAAGTTTCGGAGAAAACCACGGAAAACGCCAAATGATTAGGTCAACGAGCGCGAGCTGGGATCGAACCCGGCACCTCACGTCTACCTGCTTTGAGCCCAGAACCGATCGGTCGCTGGTGGGCCATTTTTAGAAACAGCTCATAGACACTAATTTATATTTTGATGTTAGAACTAAATGTCAAGTTTGGTTAAATTTCGTCCACATATTTATTAGAGCATCCACAAAAGTTTAGGCACACTTGAAGACACTTCAAATAATGCAATCATGTTCAGGATATGTCAAAACGTATAAATTCATTGGAAATCGGTGACAAACTTTCCATTAATTGAATACTTTCTTCGTAAATATAAAGAAGAAAATAAGAAATAAAGCAAATATCTTAAATAATGATGCATCTAGATTATTAATAAAAATATGATTATGAAGACATTAAAATATAGAATCTATCCCATTTCTTTTTATATTATTATTATTTAATTTCTTTTACAGTTATAAGATGAAAGTATTCTATTCCAATCATTTTTTTGCTCTAATTTTTGATGTTTTTGTTTTCTATGTCATTGGGAATTTATTTATTTTTTTTAAATTCTAATATCGTCAATAATAAAAAAAAAAATATTTTAATACATAACTCCTATGAGAATTGAAGATCAAGACTACATTTCGATATTTGTTTATAGATTTCCCTCGCCAATAAACTTGGCGAAAGAGGCTCATCGCCAACAGCCAAGAGCTCTGACCACGAGAAAAGGTCACAAACCACGCGGGCGCAAATACCTCGATGATTCGGCTTTCGGCTAACACAATACCGTAGTAGTTCACGAGCACAGGAGAAATGAGAAATCTTAAAGTTTTTGTCACGTGGCAATACTCGATTATGTTGGCCACACAAGGGGGTTGCCATTTCTCTCTCTTCCTAAATTAAAGCTCCATGATACTAACTTACGACTGAGCTTTCTGTAATCGATACAAACTCTGTGTTTACCTTAAAAGGGTTTTAATTCAAAATTGTCTATCTAGAGTCAAAGTAAAGTCCACTTAATTGTTCATCCAAAGTTCAATTAGAGTCTATTAAGAGTCTCCATTGTTCATAAATACACAATTAACTCTAAATAGTTAATCAATGTCTAAATTCGCACTTTCAATAAAACACGTTCAGACGTATGAAAGCTTAAGTTCCATTTTATTTTCGGTGAAAAACACAATGTTATTTCTAAAGAAATTAATTTCTTGATAAAAGGTATAATTGAACACTTTTAGCTCCTTCGAAGACACAAATAACTGTTTCGAGTGATTTCTTCGATCACTGGGATATTCAGTGACATTCTCGGGGTATGCCAAGTCAGGTTTCAGGTAGTCTGTCACCATGGCGTTCACATTTTTATTTTGAACACTAGATCCTTTGAAGTTGAAAAACATATGTTTACGTTTAACATGAGCCCTATGTGCTTTAATTGGCACGAAAAATAAGTTGCTTTCCCCTGGAGGAGTTTTCAAATTCTCCTTCACACTATACAAAGATGAAGTCCTATCTCTTTCGTCGTGGGTAATTCTGAAGTCGGGGGCTTTTCCTCGTTTATTCGCCTGTATCAAGCCAAAAGTTTCATCAGGTTGTGAAAGCTGTCGTGCTGTTTCACAAGGACCGGTCCAACGAGCGTATAGAATCGCCTGATCGTCCGCTTTAAAATTCCTAGAAGACGAACGTCTAATTTCGCCAGCCCAAGGTAATGATTTCAGATTACCAAATAATCAATTAAATTCGCCATTAGTCATCCCACAATCATTAACGATTACATTCGGAATCCCAGTACGCATAAAAATATCGGATAGAGCACTATAAATCGCCTTAGTCGTTAACGTTTTTAACTCGATAGCTCCCAGCAACTGCCCATGTTGTTCCCTAAACATAATTCAGCGCAAGCGACATCCCTCAAACGTACTTCGGCTTGCCTCATCCCCGGCCAAAACGAACTACACCAAACTCTTCCTTCAGTTTCGTTTTCGCATACGACCGCTTCTCGAGCTAAGTTCAATCTTTCCTGTTTCTCTCGCCTAGGCTACAACATCACAGTTTTCCCTAGCGCTTTACTACCCCTCTCATTTATCACTCCCTTAATAATGCTCGTTTCTTCTCTGACTTCTTCCAAATCCGTACACTCCATCTGGAATTTCAGATGTTTAGCTTTCACCCTCTCTTCAATACAAAGCGTATTTTCCCCCACGACTTCCATTCCCCCTCCACGAAAACCGAAACCTCTCTTTCTCTAGATTCGTGAGGTGATCTCCCTTCTACAAACTTGTCAGTATCTCTGCTCTCTCTCTCTTTTCCACCTCTCTCCTTGAACTGCCCCCTCAACGAATTCCATATCCTAGGCGGAAGCAAGTAGGGGACGCAAAGTTTTCGAGTCAACGCAGCGAGAATTTCTTGAAGCCCGTCAACGAATGTGGCGCTCATTCTGAGAGAAATGGGAAGTTTACATAATTTAGCTTCGGTCTGTTCGCCAAAAGCTGATGTGAGAATTATCTTTCCTTGCTCTTTAAGTTCTATACCTAATAGAGCCAAAGGGTTAAAAATCGCAAAATTTGTGCCAGAATTTTTTATTGCTTTCACATTCCGTCCCTCAACCATTATTTCAATATGCTCTAAAGATTCAATGGCGAGTTGGGTATTTAAAAATTGAGTTTTTACCATCGCGGTAAATATTTCGCTATTATTTTGCTCCGATTTAATATTTTCACTATTAAAACTTTGTTTTCGTTTATCACAGTCACGCTGTAAGTGGGAATTAGATCCGCAAGAATAGCAAGATTTGATTTTAAGTTTATAAGCATAACTCGACTGGTTTTTGGTTGTACGCAAATGAGGAGGTATGTATTTTCTATCACTTTCCGTATCTAACAATTCTACCGTATCGCGTTGTTTTGGTATCTCTGAAAAATTTTGCTTATGTATTGACTTGCCTCTAGACGTATAAAAGTTATCGCAATCCTTGCTCATTTCTATGGGCCTAAACCAATTGTCTCCTTGCCGTATGTCTATATGCGTTTGCGTTTCTGGATCTAAAGTAGAAAATAACTTATCCGCTAATATCAAATCACGCAAGGTATCAAAATCATCGCATTTTCTTAATCTGAGGTAATAATCAAACGTCGTTTTAAGACGAGATGCGAACTGCATGTGTGTTTCGCCCACCTGCCTTTTAGCTGTATAAAAATGCTGCAAACAATTTTGGGCTGTCTGTTCGAAATCTCGTAACACGAGTGTTTTTATTTTTTCATAATCTTTTATCTCCTCATCATTAATATAAACTAAAATATTGGCAGCTTTTTCGCCTAATAAATTTAACAAAATTTCAACTTGGATATTCTTATCTACATTTTTCGTCTTAAATGCGCGTTTCGGAGTTGTGAAGAACAAATACCATAATTCTGGTTTTGACGGACAAGGGATCGTTAATGTTCTTATCGTTTTAAGTTTAAGAGGGGCTTTTTTTTGCTCTCCTGCCTTCCCAATTTTCTGACAAGGATCACACGATTTTACATAGGCTTCAGCCTCTTTAATGATATTTGGCCAGAAAAAATATCGCAACCATTTATCCTTAGTTTTAGTCATGGCCACATGACCGGATATTAAACTGTGACACAGATTCAAAATTTCATTCCTATATTTCCGCGGAATAATTAGCTGACGTCTTTTTCTCCTCTGTGATCTGTAGCAATTCTGTACAGCAAACCTCGATCTATTGTTAAATTCGATTTCTCCTCTTTCGCGCGCGCCCACAACTCTGTCAAGCTTTCATCTTTTTCCTGCTCTTGGCGAAACTCGTTTTTCCCAACGTGCGCCAGAGCGGTGATCCTATCCTCCTCTAACTCGGGGAGGAAAATTAATTCTTCCGTACCCTGAGTTTCCGTAGGCTCGCTCTCTGGCGCCATTTCTGCCTCTCCCTGATCATTCCCAGCGCTTTCACTCGCCAGACTGGTTTTTGGCGCAGTTTCGTTTTTACGCCTTTTCGCCCGCGTTTCGACTGCATGGATTAATTCGGGTTTTTGTTTTTTTCTCTCGATTAATTTCTGCGTCTCATTTCCCAGTAAATAATAATCCATGAGAACTTCCTTATCCGCTACCGCGGCTTTCGTATTAATTAACCCTATTCCCTCAATTTCTAATTCAATATTGGCTATGGGTAGACATCTCACTTCGTTGGCTAAAGCTGCTTTAACCCACACAGTTTCCCCGTTTAATTGCTCATTAGAAATTATTTTATGAGGGGCAATATCGAGGCACGTCCCAGAATCACGTAAAATGGTAAACTTTTCCCCATTTATCTTGGCTTCACTTAAATAAGGTTCAAAAGCCGGGTTTAAATTCTCAGCGTCTCCTACGTGATTTACTTTTTCAGCCTTCTCTTGTCTGCTTTTCCAGACTGGGCAATTTGGCTTAATGTGATCGGGGGAAGAGCACACATAGCAAACAATAGGTTTTCGGGCCTCAAATAATTTAGATCTTTCCGTCAGATCAGACTTATCCCTCCAATTTTTTTGTTCTGGGGCGTTTTTCTCAACCCTATTTTTATCAAAGTTGCGAGGTTTATCTAATTTCTTTTCTAGTGGTGGTTTCGGGATCCAACTTTTCTTATTATTTCTGCGAACTGACTCGTACGCGTCAAACTTCTTAGCTAACTCTCGCGGTTCATTGAGAGAGCTCCACGAATCTATGAAATGATCTTTCATTTCGAAATTAGCCCGTTTCTTTAACTGGTCGGCCACCATTAATTTCTTTAGATCCTCAAAATTTGTCACTTCTACTCCCTCTAACCACCCATTTAAATATGTATCTAAATCATAAGCTAGATCATGCCAAAGAGTTCCCGGGTGTTTTTGGTGTTGCATAAATTTAATTCTAAAATTTTCTGGACTTAATTTAAATCGATCTAATAGCATTTTTTTGACTTTCTCAAAATCGTCACTAATTTCTTGGGGTTCTTTTAAAATTAATTCCGCGATTTCTACGGGCAATAAAGCTAATAAATTAGTCACTAGATCCTCGTCATCTATTTCTAACTTCCTAGCTTGTCTTTGGAATAACGCAAGAAATAATGCCATGTCCGATTTCTCCGGTTCAAATTTTTGCATAACCGATTTTAGTGATTGTCGGCTGGGGCGTTCGCTACGAGTCGAAGCTAGACTTACTGTTTCTGAATGTTGGGCTATTTTAAGTTTTTCTAACTCTAATTCATGTTTCCTTTCCGCTTCTCTTTCAGCGATTTTTTTCTCTTCCGCCTTTCTTTCTAAGAGATCCTCCCGTATTAACTTAATTTGAGCTAGGGCTAGGTCTTTATCATAATCTGGAGACTTTTGAATTTTCCCTATGATATCACTTATCCTATCCGAAGTTTCAATAATCACTCCGAATTCGACTGCGAGCTCTTGCAGTTCCGCTTTCCTATACTGCCCTAAATCTGACATGTTTACCTAATTCTAAATTCACAATTTAATCTTACACAATTCCCAAAAAAAAATTTCTACACAATACCTAACACTTTTACACAATTCCTAACAATTTTACACAATTCTTACAATTTTACCCAATTCCAAAAAATACATATACAAAATTACACTAATAAAACCTATAATTCAATTTTGCAAATTTTTGGGGTGTATAAAATTCCAATACAACACGATTCCAATAATTAAAACTTAATATTCAATTCTACACATTAAATTTGAAATATTTGAAATCACAACCCTTTCCAGGAAAGAAACCTCTTTCCGTAACTTATTTGATTCACTTTTAATTTTCATAAATTACACAAAACAATATGAAATTACTGTGTTATCTTTCTCAAGATATTTTAACACCCTTTTTGTTTTCTCAAATAATATCTGTTTTCAAATATAATCTTTCTCATTTAAAACAAGATAATCAAATATGTGCAAATCAATTAATATTTTTCCAAACTAAACAAATATGAGTTATATTTAAATTAAATTTACCTATAATTTAAATTCCTCCCTGTTTTTACTTAGAGTTTCTAATATTTGTGATATGCCACATTTTTAATTTTTCCAAAAACAATGTTAATTTAAGGTTTACTCTCCCTTAATAAATTTCTAAATAACTTTCAACTTTATACATTTATCATCTAATACCTTAAATAACAAACATTTTACAGCCTCACTAGAAAAGTTTGACTCACCCCTGTTTTGTTGTCGTTTGCTCGAGTTCCGTCCTTCCTTCTGGCACTTATGATGGCTCTCGGATCGGCACTCCGTATGGAATTCGGGATGGGTTCCGGCTGAGGGCTCTCCTCTCTGTCTTGGAGATTCTAGGCGATGCGACGTAGATGTATCCTCCGTTGATTTGATGATTCGACGTACTCCGCTGCGTTTATCCTTCCATTGAGTCTATCACGTTTCTATCGTCCGTAGTCCGTACTTCTTCAGGCAGTGTAGTATTCTCCAACAATCATCTCTCTAGCGCTGCCACCAAGTTAGTATAGCTGTGGCGTTTTGGAATTTCGGGCGAGGGTTCTGGTAGCGAAGAAGAAAATCCCGTCACAGCAGAAGTTGATAAGAAAATTAATTTAATTAAAATTTAAACAAGATTCTATGTACAACCTTTAGTTACAATATTGATGTTGGAGGATTATATACAATGGCCAGGAGCTACAGTATGGATCGATAGTTGATTTGATGCTTTTAACAAACAGTTTCAGTGGATCTCCGTGATCCTAAATTCGGTTTACTGAAACAATCCTTGCACCGTTCCAGGTACAGAAAAGATATAGCTCAGTCCTAGGATAATTTTAAGTACAAAGTCTCTTATGAGCTGACCTGCACCTTCGCCGGTGACAGAAAATACGCTGACCTGTGTTCTCTGCTCCTAGAAGAACACAAAAAATCATTAAATGTCTCGTTACCTCTCCTGGTAAACGGGACAAGAAAAAACCCTCCGACCTTCACTGGCCGAAGACAAGATACGAATCCCCGACTCTCTGCTTCCAGCTCTCTTCCTGGGAAAACTCGTTCTCTCGATGGCAACCCGCGCTCCTCTCTCATTCGCTGAGCGGGCGGGCGCCTTTCCGTCGGGCCGAAGAAATTCCTCGGAAACTCCAATGTTCTCACGACCATCAGGGCGTACCATCAGGGCAGCTTCTTTGTACTTTAGTGTCACAGTTCGAGACAGTCTGGAGCCAAACTATTGTAAGTATCAGCACACCTGCTCTGTGTAGAGATTAAGGTCTGGCCAACTTTAATTAATTGGAAGGGGGGCTGTATGCCACACCATGTTGTTCCCTAAACATAATTCAGCGCAAGCGACATCCCTCAAACGTACTTCGGCTTGCCTCATCCCCGGCCAAAACGAACTACACCAAACTCTTCCTTCAGTTTCGTTTTCGCATACGACCGCTTCTCGAGCTAAGTTCAATCTTTCCTGTTTCTCTCGCCTAGGCTACAACATCACCGTTTTCCCTAGCGCTTTACTACCCCTCTGATTTATCACTCCCTTAATAATGCTCGTTTCTTCTCTGACTTCTTCCAAATCCGTACACTCCATCTGGAATTTCAGATGTTTAGCTTTCACCCTCTCTTCAATACAAAGCGTATTTTCCCCCACGACTTCCATTCCCCCCTCCACGAAAACCGAAACCTCTCTTTCTCTAGATTCGTGAGGTGATCTCCCTTCTACAAACTTGTCAGTATCTCTGCTCTCTCTCTCTTTTCCACCTCTCTCCTTGAACTGCCCCCTCAACGAATTCCATATCCTAGGCGGAAGCAAGTAGGGGACGCAAAGTTTTCGAGTCAACGCAGCGAGAATTTCTTGAAGCCCGTCAACGAATGTGGCGCTCATTCTGAGAGAAATGGGAAGTGTACATAATTTAGCTTCGGTCTGTTCGCCAAAAGCTGATGTGAGAATTATCTTTCCTTGCTCTTTAAGTTCTATACCTAATAGAGCCAAAGGGTTAAAAATCGCAAAATTTGTGCCAGAATTTTTTATTGCTTTCACATTCCGTCCCTCAACCATTATTTCAATATGCTCTAAAGATTCAATGGCGAGTTGGGTATTTAAAAATTGAGTTTTTACCATCGCGGTAAATATTTCGCTATTATTTTGCTCCGATTTAATATTTTCACTATTAAAACTTTGTTTTCGTTTATCACAGTCACGCTGTAAGTGGGAATTAGATCCGCAAGAATAGCAAGATTTGATTTTAAGTTTATAAGCATAACTCGACTGGTTTTTGGTTGTACGCAAATGAGGAGGTATGTATTTTCTATCACTTTCCGTATCTAACAATTCTACCGTATCGCGTTGTTTTGGTATCTCTGAAAAATTTTGCTTATGTATTGACTTGCCTCTAGACGTATAAAAGTTATCGCAATCCTTGCTCATTTCTATGGGCCTAAACCAATTGTCTCCTTGCCGTATGTCTATATGCGTTTGCGTTTCTGGATCTAAAGTAGAAAATAACTTATCCGCTAATATCAAATCACGCAAGGTATCAAAATCATCGCATTTTCTTAATCTGAGGTAATAATCAAACGTCGTTTTAAGACGAGATGCGAACTGCATGTGTGTTTCGCCCACCTGCCTTTTAGCTGTATAAAAATGCTGCAAACAATTTTGGGCTGTCTGTTCGAAATCTCGTAACACGAGTGTTTTTATTTTTTCATAATCTTTTATCTCCTCATCATTAATATAAACTAAAATATTGGCAGCTTTTTCGCCTAATAAATTTAACAAAATTTCAACTTGGATATTCTTATCTACATTTTTCGTCTTAAATGCGCGTTTCGGAGTTGTGAATAACAAATACCATAATTCTGGTTTTGACGGACAAGGGATCGTTAATGTTCTTATCGTTTTAATTATCTGATCTAAATTATCCCTATCACTACGCTGGACAGGTTCCGGCCTAGGGCTTGAACTTCGAGCTCTGACAAGCTCCAATGCTCTAGTATGCTCTTATCTTTGCTTACGATCTTCTACGGTAGTAATGATGAATTCTGCTACAAAATCAGGAAACGTTTTAAATTCGTCAGATCCCAAAAATTTTTTCTTTAAGATCTTTTATTTTTAGGTCTGAAGTGGTGCTAACACCGATTTCTTCTTCCACAGAAATTAAGTCTTCTTTTTTGAGACCCTTTACATTGAAGATTTCCGCCATGCTAGCAAATTAGCTTATCGTAACTTTTAAATTTTTAGATTTTGAACGATTATTCTCCACATATCTTTCAACAGATTTTTAAAGTCACTTTTCATGTTTCTTTTCCCCCAAAACATAAACAAGATAAGTATCTTCTTACCTCGAATCCTGACGGGTGCGACAGTGTAGGAGCTTGACGGGTGGTTCGATGAGGTATGTGTGGATGTGGGGGAAAATGTTCCAAATAAACAGTCCCTATTCGCTAGAAAATGCAGTATTTAATAATTATTTACACACTTATATATACAAAGATCTATTTGAAGATTTTGGTGACTTTCCCGCACTCTCATAGTGCATAAAATAATATTACAAACACCTGAACTAGAGAACGGCAGGACATATTCCTCCGTCTCTCCAAAACCAACTCACAGTACATCCACTGATGCTTTTCTCTGCATCCTTTTCGCGACCCCTTTAAGGGTTGCAATGACATATATTCCCCTCCATAGGGGCTACCATATAGGTGTGGGACTCGCCGGTATTACACTGGTTTGTGTAATTCTCCATTTTACTCTTCCAAACTTTATAATTTCATGTCTCCAACGACACTGTGTTCTCTGCATGGTTGGTTAAAATTACTAAAATTCTACTTTAATCCTCCGTAATGTATCTTAATCGTTTTAGGTGGTCCTGTAAACAAAACATTAGTGCCGATCCAACTATTTTCAATGAGAAAAATTCCTTTGCGTATTTAAAAATTGATGCTAATTTCATTACATTCAATGCCCTGGAAAGTAGCGGAAAAATGCCTAAAATTATCCTTCATACCTGTACAGCTGGTATAATTCCAGCAAAAATTATTCGGGTTCTTCCTATTCATATGAAAGGGGTGGTCAGATAGAAACTCGCAAGAGAATAGGTGAAAGGTAGATTTAGATTAGCGAGGGCAGTTAGTATATTTCGAACTTCATCTTTATTTTATAACTTTTGGATTGAAACATGGCATCTTTAAAAATTAAAAGATTTAGATAAGGATTACTGGTTTAACGCATGTTACACATAGATTAAATAGAATAATAGTATAGTTTTTAATGTCTATTTATATTTTTAATATTAAAAAAAAAAAAAAAAATCATTCAGATTATTGAAGTAATTTCATGTCATAGATGTAGATTTTATATCAATGATTATTTTATTTTCAACACTTTCTGGAAAATGCAAATAATAATAAAGAAAAAGAAAAAAAAAAAAAAAAAAAGAATCTGGTGTGTCACTCACACGACTTTCTCTTACCCTGAAATTTAATACTATAAATATAGGTTGGAGATTAAAAGGTAAGATAACGATGTTATGTAAACCTATGTTAAACAATTCAAATTAGGCTTCGGAAGAGTTTTATATGATAATTAATTCTGTGTGAGGGGTCTACCGCCCCCTCAACCCCCCCGTTTCATTAATGCACCTAGATTTATATAAAATTTAATACGGTTATTAAAAAATAATTCCGTTTTTAAAAAATAATGTATTAATATTATTATTTAAAAAAAAATTATCTTTTATGATAATGCAGACGATTTCCATGTTAGAGAAGTAGTATAACACTAAATATCCAAAAAAAAGTCCATTTTATTCACAAAAAAAAAAAAAAAAAAAAAAAAAAAAAAAAAAAAAAAATACGATTTTTTTTCGTTAAAAGTAAAAAAAATCGATAACTTTTTTTTAAATTATCGCAGATCGATGGTTCAACCATTCGTTCTAAAGGTATTGGCGAGCTCTTTTGAAAGATACTCATCATGAAAATTTACTCCCCTCGAGAGGGGACAGGGGGGGAGCCGAGGCTCCTACATACACAAATTTTTTTTCCAAGTTGACTATCTCTATTACAATATATATATATTCGTTTCATTTGGTTTAGTGCAGTCTATAGGCGTTAAACTCTACTTACCTGCAATTTCCCCCATAGACGTAATGTATTAGAATTCTCTTGATTGTCCCTGTACACGAACCATTTGCTTGATATTAACGGAAAGCTTACTGTAGCATCTATATATGATACACATTTAGAATACCAAGTTTGAAATGTCTGCTACTATTTGTTTTTGAGATATGCTGATAACACACAGACACACACACAGACACACAGACATCCACACAGACCATTTGCTAAAAACATGATTTTCGTATTCAGGGGACCTCAAAACGTGTAAATACAACAAAATCTCGCATTCGAAAATTTGACCCAAAAACAATACTTTCTCTACCTTATTGGTAAGAGAAAGTAAAAAAAAAAGAATAATAATCCTCCTTATTACAACAAGCTATTTATAATCTAATTTAAATTCTCTTAATGTTTCTTTCTTTTTTTCCCCCTAAAAATGAATATATATATCCACGAATACATCCACAAAAATTCAAATATACGTGTACTAAACTGAAGATTCTTTTTCTTTTTCTTTTTTTTAATGTACAGCTAGTTTTAAAATATCATTTATGATACTAGCAAAAAAGGATTTAATTAAAGGGATTTAATATTATACTTTTAAATCTTTATATTTTTATTTATAATGAAAGGGTTTCCTAAAACATTTCTTAAATCACAACTTCCATAATTTTTCATAATAGGAGGTATTTCCCAAAAAATTGTGTTAATGAAATAGCATGGATTTGATTGCATGAAAACTGAAATAAAAAATTGACGACAGTATATAATATCGTGGAAAACTGGCCATGAAATAATTACTGTAGCAAGGAAAAGGGTAGCCTACTGGATAGGGCATTGAAGCCTTCAATTGCACCAGGTGATCAGCGAAATTTATATTTCTTCTTACGAAAGGACTGGCTTAGACTGCGTGGTTGGAGTAAACTTGATTCGCAGCCGACCCGACATGCAAAATGACTTTTGACCTTCAGCCCGAACTGAATCTGCAGCTTCTGACCCGCTATATTGTTAAAATTGTATTATATAATAAACTGAATGAAAGTTCTTTTACACAAACGATAATTATATTATTGAAAAAATCTTTCAGAAAATTAAATATTGCATCAAAATATTACAACAATGTGTTTATCTAATTATAAACAAACTTTTAGCTGTATTAAAATTTATATTTAAAAAATCCACTGCTCCAAGTATTTTGACAGTAAAATAAGAAAGCAAATATAGGTTGGAAAACAAAAATAGTTTTCCATATAAAGTTTTAAACGTTAAGTATTAATATTTAGGAAGATGTAATTAAATTCATGTTATCAGTCATGACTTTAAATTACTAGGAAGGAAGACAATGTCATCCATTCTCTTCATTTAAAAGTTTAGATTCATAAGTAAAGCATAAAACAATGTTCAAAGAAAATATTTTGCGAATAAAACTTATGCAAATTTTACTTGCACCCGACTCAAACTCATGAAAAAACGAACTTTGCTCAGCTCAAGTTCACAATTTAAAGAACGAGCGAAATTCAACTCAAAACTGAAAATGTTTTAATTAAACTCATGAATGCGGTCCTGCACAACACTGATTTAAAACAACGGAGCCTCTAAATGATGGAATTTGTCTCCTATTAATAAGTTTTCTCAAGCGCATAAACAAACGTATTGGAAATTTGATAATAAAAAAAACATACAAAAACAGTGGGTACACTATCCAGAAGTGTTTGCTAAATAAATTTTTACTACAATTTAATTAATAAGTTATAATTAAGAGTTATAAGTTTATAAGTTTAATTAAGCGTTAAATTAAGAATAATTTTCATGGTAATTGGTAACTTTAGAAAAAGTGAAATTACCTATGAAAGTGTCCACAGAGGAGAAGATCTATCAGAAAAGCGAAAACCAAAAAAAAAGAAAAAAAAAAAAAAACACGTAAAAATGAACTTTTAATGAGTTTCGCTAGTTTTTAAAAATGAATTTGAACTGAGCGCGTTCATTTCTTTCAGACATGAGTTTGAGAGCGAACTAACTCCTTTTTTACACGATGAACTTGAGTTTGAACTAGTTCGTTTTTTTCGTGAACTTGCACAACACTGGTTAGCTGTGAACGCGAATTTTTCTGCAGATGAGGATAAGTTCAAACGCTTTAACACCCTAAAAAACACTTAACTCCAATCATTTTTTAAAATCGCTATACCCATTTCAAAGTAAACTTAATTTCTGCCATATATTCTGCCAATATATACTGTCATATGTATTCTGCCAATAAAGGGTTAACAGCGACCGACACTTTTCTGAAGATGAGGATATTTGCAATTGCTTTTTCTCACCAAAAGATGCATAACTTCAAGCTTTCATCGAAATCGCTATGTCCAATTTCGTGTAAACCATATTTCTGCCACACTCTGTGATTGGCCTTTAACAGTTTAACAGCGAACGCGAAAGTTCCGGAAGATGAAAATATTTCCAATCATTTGTGTACCCCTAAACTTTCATCCAAAATCTCATAAAGTAAACCAAATTTTGGCCATATGTTGAAACTGGCAGAAAAAGGGTTAACTGAGAATGCGAATTTTTCTGAAGATGATTGTAAGTCCAATCGTTTTAGCATCTCCCCGAAAACACTTAAACCCAAACTTTCAACAAAATCGCTATATCCATTTCCGAGTAAACACGATTTCTGCTATGTTTTGCAATTGGCCGATAAAGAGTTAAATGCGCACACGAATTTATCTGAAGATGAGATCCAATCGCTTTTTCGCATCAAAAATCCCTAACTTGAAACTTTCATCAAAATCGCTTTCTCGATTTTTGTGTAAACCCAATTTCCGGCACACATTGCAATTGGCCTTTAAAGGTTTAACTGTGAACGCGAATTTTTCTAACGATGAGGACAATTCCAATCGTTTAAGCACCCTCAAAAGCACTTAATTCCAAACTTTCATCAAAATCCCTATAACCATTTCCGAGTAAACCCGATTTCTGTCATATGTTACCATTGGCCAATAAAGGGTTAATAGCAAACGAATTTTTTTCTGAAGATGAGGGTTAATGCAAGCACCCCGAAAAACACTTAACTACAAACTTTTTTGAAAATCGCTATATCCATTTCCGTGAAAAACCAATTTCTGCTGTATGATACAATGGGCCGATAAAGGTTTAACAGCGAACACGAATTTTTCTGCCTTGCGAAATTTTAATGTCGCATGTTTATAGTTAACGATGTTCATCCCGGCGTCAAAGCTGATATTTAACACCTATTCTTATATCTTTACGATAAAAACATTTCTTTTCATGCATGTTTAAGTGAAATTTTGCCCTATTCTCCCATGTTAAAAAAATTATAAATATCGAATAACTGCTGAAGTTTATTAATTAGAATGTTGCAAACAAATAGGGTTCTTGCCAGTGTTATAAATAATCTGGTTTAAAACTGGTCTGACCTCTCTGCGATCATTTGTTCATGAGATATCGTGTATACAGACTAACAAACTAACGGACTAACACACTAACGGACTAACAAACTAACAGACACCCTACAGACGGACACCATACAAATTTTGTCATTTTCGGATTCCTTACACCTGAAAATGTGTAAAAAAGTCAAAAAACCGAGGTCGAAAATTTTCACGATTACCTAAGTTCCCCATACCTATAGCATGGTGGGGAACTAAAAATCACAAAACTGTGTCCCATTACATTAAAATTGAATGTTGTAGAGGTTTTATGTAGGTATATAATAATTACGTTAAGGAATATACACACACTAGCCAATGAATTAGAAGCCTGTAAGCAGTGCCTGATTTAAGGCAGGGCATTCGGGGCATGTGCCCTCATACATTTAAAAAAATAGTTAAAATGAAAAACTTCCAAATTTGTTATAATGATCGTTGTTTTTTGTTTTTACGTCAATGGATGAAGGTATTACTGCGTTGTTTTATAAATTCAGCAGTACGATCTTTCAAGGAAACTATCAGCTCATGGAAAAAATTGCAATATTTTCGCTAAATGCAAATACAACTGCATACTACCCATACTGCATTCCAAAACTCTTACTAAGGCTAAGTAAATCCAAGGCACACATCACAGAGCGGATACACAGGCTCAATGTACTACATTGACCCGATAGAAAAGCATAGAATCTAATTAAGCATTACTCTTACCAATAAAATGAAAAGTGAAGTGAAGTGAAGAGAATTTTCAGATGCGTGAATCAAAATTATGCAGTTTGTTTTGTTTGTAGTAATATTAAAGTACGAGGAAAGGGGGCCCATTGAACACGAGTGCCCTGGGCCTCCAACTGAGTAAATCAGTCCCTGCCTGTAAGAGTTTCTACAAATGCTCGCTGGCGGCGAGTATGTAAATCCTATGCAAAGTATGCAAATCCTATTTAGGAAATGTTCTGATTGTATGTAACTGGTCCCCTGGTATTACTTGAGGATAATCAAAAAGCCATGTAGTATCTGAACATGTTGGTAGACCAAGTGCATCTTGCAAAGGCATATTTTTAATTCGAAGGTAATGGCTACTTCATGGTCGATAATGCAACTATGTATCATGCCAGAATCGTTCGAGATTTGTTCAGTGAACATCAACCTGATTTCCAACAGTTTCCCTGGATGTCACAAAGCCCGGATCTTAATTCAATAGAAAATGTTTTAGACATGTTGGAAAGGTGCATCCGTCAGCAATCACTTCCATCCAATTTACAGGATCTTAAAGTCTGTGTAGCCAATGCATGGTATTCTCTGAACACAAATCCACTCCAGAAGCTTGTATAATCGATGCCCACATGAATAAGGGCTTGCATTTGTGCAGAAGAAGGTCCAACTTGAAAAAGAAGGTCCAATAAAATGTCAATTTACAGGTTTCTAATTCATTGGCCAGTGTGTGTAGTAAGATATCAGTATAATGTAGAAATATAGTAGTTATAATAACGTTAAATAAAGTAATTACATTAATATTTTATTATTGTAGAAAAGGGTTTTATAAATGTAATTTCAAAAATGGGGGGTTTTAAAGGGAAAGAATCCAGCCCCTTCCGCATAGAAATATTTGACAAATAAAACTGTTTCTAAAAATTTTTTGAACTATTTTTAAAATATATTCGCAAACTGTATTTCTTATTTGCCCCTTAATATGTAATCTTCCGTTATTATATCTAAGTGCAAGGTAAGAGAAAGTTGTATAAATATCACACCAGATTATCATTATTATTATTTTATATAATACCTGTTTCTGTGCAACCTATACATTTGCATTTAGAATTTGAAAGTCTATTTAATACTTTTTTATTAAATAAGTTGTATGATATAAAGGGCAGAGCATATAATTTGCAATGAGTTACATTACAATGTAAATACACTGGAATTTCTATGAACTATTATTATTATGAAATGCCTGGTTCCGCATAACCGAAAACCCAAGATAATTTACAAAAAGTTCAAAAACATAAATTGAAAAATCTGATGTGGGCACCACATGACTTCCTTATACACTTTTAGAAATATACATAATGTTAAAAAACATTGACATTGGACCCGAAACAGTTGGCTAAAAATATTTTTAAAAAATGAATTATCACCGTGTTCTGAGTTTTCTGAAAGTTAGCTAAAAACCGATTGCAAGATTTGTACTGGTAACGCTGACGAAGGCAGCAGGGACCCGAAAAAATTGGCTAAAAGTATTAAAAAAAGGAATTTTACCATGTTCTGAACTATTCTGAAAGTTTCAAATGTCTACCTAGTCGGGAAGTTAGTTAAATAATTTTTTTGTTGGACCATATAAACGCTGCCGAAGGCAGCAGGGACCTAAAACAGTTGGCTAAAAGTATTAAAAAGATGCATATTCACCGTGTTCTGAACTATTCTGAATGTTTCAAATGTCTAGCTAGTCGGGAAGTTAGTTAAATAAATTTTCTGTTGAACCATGTAAACGCTGCCGAAGGCAGCAGTGACCAGAAACAATTGGCCAAAAATATTTTAAAAATGCATTATCACCGTATTTTGAGCTTTTCCGGAAGTTTTAAATGTCTAGCTAGTCGGGAAGTTAGTTACAAATCGATTCCAAGATTTGAACTGGTAACGCTGCCGAAGGCAGCAGGGACCCTATACAGTTGGCTAAAAGTATTTAAAAAATGCATTTTCACCGTGTTCTGATCTAATCTGAAAGTTTCAAATGTCTAGCTAGTCGGGAAGTTAGTTAAATAAATTTTCTGATGAATCGCATAAACGCTGCTGAAGGCAGCAGGTATCGGAAACAGTTGGCTAAAAATATTAAAAAAAATGCATTGTCAACGTGTTCTGAGCTTTTCTGAAAGTTTCAAATGTCTAGCTAATCGGAAAGTCAGTTAAATTGCAAGATTTGTCTAAACCGTTTTTGAGTTATTACCGTTTTTTGATACATTATGGCCAAATTTTTGTCATTATGAACCTAATTTTCCTAAATATCTCCAAAACGGAAAATCATAGAAAGTCCAAAAAGGGAGGTGCACAACTAGATGTTATAACAAACCTGTGTACCAATTCGCAACTTTCTACGTCCAACCGTTTTTGAGTTATGCGACATACCCACACACAGACACACACACACACATACAGACGTCACGAAAAATCGTGTAAAATCCCTTATATCTCTAAAACGAGAGCTCGTGTTAAGATGACACTTGCTGGTGTGCAACTAGACATCATGAAAGTCACACGTATAAATTAAGCAACATTCAGCGATCATTCGTTTTCGAGCAATGTGAAATACAAAATCCATTTCGCAAATCGGGATTACTATACTTCCTTATACTTTGTATAAGGTAGTAAAAAAAAAAAAAAGTAAAGTATTGTACTACGATAAATTTCTAATTCATTTAATATAAAGGGGGGGGGAGATTAACATATATTTTATTTAGATATTTTAGACTTACAATCAGCACAATAATAAAAATAATAACAATAAATATTATGTTGCTGCTATCACAAGAACTTTCTTCTGTATTTCCTTAAATAAATTCACTCTGTAATAAAACTCCATGATGAATGCAGATTATTTTCATCTCAAGTAAACATAACAATAAATGTTTTAAGAAGTCAATTTTGTGCCAATATCTAAAAAAACTTCTTTTTTAATGATAATAAAAATAAATAAATAAAAATCGTTAACTTTGTTTGAAATTACATGCATGTCATACTCTGCATGACAATCGAACCCATCAACATTTCTGCAAATTCTTATGTAAAATGACCTTCTGAATCCGAATAGGACGCATATTTTGCCCCATCACGCACCGTTATTTTGGGACACCCCTCTAATTTTATCACTGTTCCGTAATTTTATAGCTATGAGTTTGATTTGGTGGGGGAGGGGGAGAGAAGATTATATTAACTGTTAAATAGCTTCTGAGTCGCAACAGATGTGAAAAAGTGTAAAACATGAACACTTGTAGCAAGGGGGAAATTCAGGGGGAGGTTCGCCAATTGAAATTATAAATTACATTTATTATTAAATTTTTTAATCTATTTTTATTATTATTATATATATTATATATATATATATATATATATATATATATATATATATATATATATTTACTTCCTTATACAAAGTATAAGGAAGTATAGTAATCACGATTTGCGAAATGGATTTTGTATTTCACATTGCTCGAAAACGAATGATCGCTGAATGCTGCCAATTTATACCTTTGATAGTCATGATGTCTAGTTGTACACCTGCAAGTATCGTCTTAACACGAGCTCTCATTTTAGAGATATACAGTCGGCTGCAAAATTATTCGAGCACTAGCCAATAATTCCTATATTTAAAAAATACACTTAAGACTGTTTTGCTAAGTAAATCCTTGTCGAATCATGTTCTTATACTGATTAAGAACATGACTCGACAAGGATTTATTTAACAAAGCTGTATTAAGTGTACTTTTTTTTGGCAAGGATTATTGCTAGTGCTCGAATAATTTTGCAGCCGACTGTAAGCAAATTTACATGACTTTTCGTGACGTCTGTATGTATGTGTGTCTGTGTGTGTGCGCGCGCACGTATGTCGCATAACTCAAAAACGGTTAGACGTAGAAAGTTGCGAATTGGTACATAGGTTTGTTATAATATCTAGTTGTTTACCTCCCTTTTTGGACTTTGTATGATTTTCCATTTTGGAGATATTTAGGAAAATTAGGTTCATAATGACCAAAAATACATAGGTTTTGGCCATAATGTATCAAAAAACGGTAATAACTGATAAACGGTTTGGACAAATTTTGCAATCGATTTTTAACTGACTTCCCGACTAGCTAGACATTTGAAACTTTCAGAAAAGCTCAGAACACATTGACAATGCATTTCTGTAAATATTTTTCGCCAACTGTTTCGGATACCTGCGGCCTTCAGCAGCGTTTATATGATTCAACAGAAAATTTATTTAACAAAAGTCCCGACTAGCTAGACAGTTGAAACTTTCAGAATAGTTCAGAACACAGTGAAAATGCATTTTTTAAATACTTGTAGCCAACTGTTTCGGATACCTGCTGCCTTCGGCAGCGTTACCTGTACAAATATTGCAATCGATTTTTAACTAACTTCCCGAGTAGCTAGATATTTGAAACTTTCAGAAAAGTTCAGAACACGGTGACAATGCCTATTTTAAATATTTTTAGCAAATTGTTTCGGAGTTTTTTTGGTTAAACAGAAAATTTATTTAACTACCTTCTCGACTAGATAGACATTTGAAACTTTCAGGATAATTCTGAACACGGTGAAAATGCATTTTTTAAATACTTTTAGCCAACCTTTTCGGGTCCCTGCTGCTTTCGTTAGCGTTACCAGTACAAATTTTGCAATCGAATTTAAACTAACTTCCTGACTAGCTAGGCACTTGAAACTTTCAGAAAAGCTCGGAACGCGACGATAAAATATTTTTAGCCAACTGTCTCGGGTTCAATGGCAATGCTTTGTAACATTATGTATATATTTCTAAAGGTGTATAAGGAAGTCATGTGGTGCCCACATCAGATTTTTTTTGTTTTTGTTTTTAAGTACTAAAATAATCGTTTTCTACTCTCCATATGAAATTCATTGCCATAAAATTTCCGAGTGGTGATAAAAATTGGTGGAGTAGGAGGCGTCCAAAATAACGATGGGTGATTGGGCAAAATGACAATCATATTCAGATTCAAAAATTCATTTTACTTAAGAATGAACAGAAAGGGTATCATAACTCTTTTTTTTAGCGCAATGTTATAACAAATCTGAGAGTTACTCAGACCCTGATTACCAAATAGTTACCAGGAGCACGTGCTTCGATAGAAATTTTTGAAATGACTTTTTGTTGCCATTACTGTGTCAGTTTATTTGTGTATCAGTTGCAGTTTTTGTTTAATGGCAAAGTGCAGGGCTGGCACAAGCGACTTTTTTTTATATTCTTTTTGTACCACTATTCAAAAAAAAAAAAAAAATAAATAAATAAAATTTATAGTCTAATTTTGCAGATAAATCTGCACTTTGCCAGCATAAATTTATTTCAATCACGTGTTATGGAAATAGCCATAGAAAAGAATAAATGTCGCCTGCGACAGCTCGGGAGTAGTCTATATTCCAAGATGTCCACATGTGTCCTTAGGCCAGTCTGCCAGTGGGGACCAAGAAATCGGTTTGCGCTTGTCATCAGTTGATAGTTGATCAGGTTCCTGTCGATTTACCACGAGTTACTCTAAATAAAAGTAATAATGGAAATATCGTTAATATACAAATTATCGTTTGTAAATTACGTCAAAACGTAGCTCCTTTCTTCGTTTGTTAATTACTTCACATATTGGATCATCCTGGGCCTAGAAAGAAAATATTTTCGTAATTAGAAAAGAAAAAAAAAATATATTATGTAAATTTAAGTATGCATTGCATAATTATATTTAAATTGAATTTAATAGTTTTTACATAATTTCTTTTCTTTCTTTTCTTTCTTTCTTTCTTTTTTTTTTTTTTTTTTTTTTTTTTTAATAATTATTCCGGATTTATGGGGACAGACTACATTTAAAAACTAGTTGGCATAGGTGGACTCTGCTCAGTTTCCCATCACATGTATGTTCTCATAAATTTCTAGTACAGAACATATTATATTCATGTGAAGAGAAATGAATTTGACCAAACGCTTGACACAGTGACAGAACATAATATCCTTCTGATAGGCTACCTACCGTTCCTTTCGATATATTTATCTTATTCTAACCCATTAATTCATTTTATTGGGTTCAATTTCGTAGTTTACTTTTTTTGCTACTATTTCCAATGCAAAAATGGCCAAATTCCATATATATATATATATATATATGGAATATCGCCCAATTTTGATATGTTGGTAAAATCTTAAATTACGAATAACTTACGAAATTTTCCTATTAGAATATTTGTAGTCCCTCATGTTCAAAGAAGTATCATAAATGTTATTTTGAAGTTGTCTGATATATTTATAATCCTCAAAATGGACGTTTATGCTCAATTTTGCCCTTTTCTGTAAGTTCTGTCAATATTAACAAAATTATAAATAACTTACGAATTTTTACATTGGAAAATTCCTAGTCTATGATATTCATGCCAGTATCCAATTTAATATTTCAAAAGTGGTCTGACATCTTTACGATGAAAATATCCCTCAAGATTGACGTTTATGTAAAATTTTACCCTATTCTGTCATGTTAAGAAATTCGTAAATTTCCAATAACTTACGAAATTTTTATATTGTAAAATTCATAGTCAATAATATTCACACCAGTATCCAAAATAATATTTCAAAAGTGGTCTGACATCTTTACGATCAAAATATTGGCCACATTCCCCATCTTTCCCGTAATCCTATTGGCTGAACTAATTTCGGTCCCTCTCCTATACACTGCATAAAAAAAGTAGACGGACACTTACTTGTAATAATTTATAGCCGTTTATTTCTTTAATTAGAGATATGAGGTTCGTTTCTCTAATATAATTATATTCTTGGGACATCATATATTATTATTTTTTGGATATAGATTCAATCCTTTTGAATTATGTAGTGGAAAAATTCAGGAAACAGAAATAGTGCATATTTGCACTGTAATTTTTCTTAAAAAAAGTAGACGGACACATCTTGTATCTCTAAAATAAAACGTTTTTAGTAAGGGTTTCGTCTCCCATTTGCTTTAATGAAATCGTATATTCTGTTAGGCATCGAATGAATGAGATTCTGAATCTTTTTTTTTTTGACAGAAAATTTCCCAAATGTTTGTAAGATCTTCTTTGAGCTGGTGAATTGATTCATACTGGCGTCCACCCTCATAAATTTTATGAACAAGTATATCCCAAATGTTTTCTACAGGATTCATATCCGGACTCTTGGCTGGCCAGGGTAAAACAATGAAGTTGTTCTCATGAAACCATTTTTTAACGTTGTTAACGGTGTGTATTGGCGATCCGTCTTTTTGGAAAATCCAGTTTTCTCCTCCAAGATCACACGCAAATGGCAAAACCTCACTGCTTAGTGTTTCAATATAATCTTTGTGAGTCTGCTTCTTACTTAGGAGCACAAAATTTGTCCTTCCACAATAGCCAACAGCTAGCCACACAATCACGCCACCACCACCAACTTGCCGAGTAGCGTACACTTCGTCTTCTTTCTCCAAACTGTGCCAATAATATTGATATCCATCTGGGCCGTCTAAATTAATTTTTTTCTCATCTGAAAAAAAACTACAGATCACCATTCTGTAGTCCAAGACATATATTTTTGAGCCCACTGTAGGCGTTCTGTCACGTGGTGATCCTTCCAGCATGGATGGTGTTTTCTTTTCTTATATTGAAAGAGCTCTAAGTACTTAATGTAGTTATAAATTCTCTGAGAAGTTACGTTAGTAATTCCTGTGCTTATTCAAACTCTGGGAATTGATGCTTCAGTTTTTTTTCAGCTCAGTAAAAATTTTTCTTTGGTCTCTAACCGAAAGTTTCTTTGGCCGGCCACTCTTTTTCTTCACGTCATGGGCTTCAGAAGCACGTAGAAAATCGCTGATGCTAATTTTGCTTATTAGAAGTAACCTACTAATTTCTCTGACTTTATTAAAATTTTTCAGCGCTATAACCTGTCCTTTCTGGTAATAAGTTAGAGGAATTCCTCGTGGTATGGCGCATTCATCTCCAAGAAATTTAACTACGTAAAACCATCTTGTCAAGCACGTAAAATCAGCTACGTAAAACCATCTTGTTTAGCAATTGGCAAAATGCGAAATGTGCATGCCCATGCAAAACTGGTATTCCACAAGAAACACCCACTTAGGTAATTGCAGTTTTTGACCAGTGTCCATCTACTTTTAAAAAATATTTATATTGTGCAAATGTATATCTTTTCTCTTTTATGCATTTCCCTACATTAAAATTATAAATAATTGAATATTTTTATTTGTCTGTCAAAAATATGAAGATTGATAAGTATAAACATGTTAAAGAATTTTAATTGACATTTCCTATTAAACAAAGACGTGGTTTCAAAATATTGAAAGAAGTGTCCGTATACTTTTTTTATGCAGTGTATATACGAGCACTTCTCCAGATTCAGAATTCTTTTTGCACTGAAGACAGTACGCTTAAGGTTACCGAAACCGCTGTATGCATCTCAAATATTTTTCTTTGGCGTTTCTAACGGCGTTTATTAAATGGCGTTTATTCGGGTTTTAATATTCCAACGCCAAGTCTCCTGTTATTAAATAAAATCATTATAAACCAATTTATTCAGTATCTAATATGCCCACCTCGAGCAGCTATGGAGGCTTCAATCCGGCGAGGCATGCTATCAATGAGTTTATTGATTGTTAACTGAGGTAACCTCAAGCCACATCTGCTGTGCGCAGTTCATCCATGTTTTGCGCCAGTGGTCCTCGGTTCATGTGACGTCCAACGAGATCCCACAAGTGTTCAATGGGATTCAGATCTGGAGAGGCTACCGGCCAGAGAAGGATGTCAAATCCAGTGAAGATGTTAAGGGCCCGCTTCACTCACCGTCGCCGGAAGCCGAAGCTAATGTTATTCTATGGGAAATTTTCTGTACTTATAACTTATTAACTAATAAATATCTTTAAATTCTTTTTTCACATTCCGAAAATTCCCAGTTGTTAAATTGACGGATCTTTAAAACATATTTTTTTATTTTTTTATATTTTATTTTGAAGCTGCAAAATACAAATTTTAAATAAATAAAATTTTTAATTTTGCAATTTCAAAATAAAATATTTAAAAAAATTTCGTTTTTAACAAAGGTCCGTCAATTTAACAGTTGGAATTTTTTGAATGTCAAAACAGAATCTAAAAATATGTATTAGTTAATAAGTTACAAGTAAAGAAAATTTCCCATAGAATAACGCTGGCTCGGCCTTCCGGCGACGGTAAATGAAGAGGACCGTTAAGAGTACGCCGTGCGGCACGCAGCCTGTCATTGTCTTGTTGGAATACCGTGTTGTGTATACCCTGCAACAAGGCTGGTCAACAGGCTTCACAACTTGTGTAACGTAGGGGTCTGCTGTCAAACTGCCTTCAATGTGTACCAGGCGCGCCCTATGAACATTTGAACAGGGAGCAGCCCCCGCTCACCGCTCGAAGAGCGGTGTTGAGCGCTTCCAGGAAAATCCACGTGAGCTGCTCCGACATTTATTGAAAAAAAAAAATTACATCATGCATCGCCTGGCTTAGCCAGCCCGCGACAAGGGGCGATGCAAATGGGCATGGGTATTTACAAGAGCGGCGCCAGACACAAGTCTACCCGCGACACGGGGCGCCGCTTGATTATAGGAGAGAGGGTGCGAGGCTGTGTGGCCTTCCACGACAAGCGGCACGCTACCAGTTTAGACCCTTGCATTTATGAGGGCTACTGCAGCATCACGGGCACACGGGAAGATAACAGGGAGAAAGAAGAATAATGTGTTTAGGAGAAAGAATTTTTCTTTAGTTGTGATTTTAGGTTAGTTTGTTAGATTACATAAATCCATTAGGAATGAGAAAATTTTATTTAATTTATTAATTAAGGGTTTCCTTGTTAAAATGTTGTCCAGCCAATTGATTGGTCTGGGAGAGGGATTTCTAATATGATATAGTGCTGTTAAGGGGCAGTGGAAATAATAGTGTTGCGGAGTTCCCTCCTCGCCGCAGGAACACAGGGGAGAGCGTCGGCAATGAAATTTGTAAAGGTAAGATGGGAAGGGGCCATGACCTGTTAAAAATGCCGTGATAGGTGGAGTTAGGGTCCAGGAATTAATACGAGCCTGTGGGATCAGCGAAAAGGTGTGCCTACCCTTCTCTGAACTATCCCACAGGTTTTGCCATTTGAGATTAATAATTTCTTTGATTCTATTTTTGACATAGGAGGGTGGGGCAGGGATTGTGGAACACTTGGTGGGGAAATCAGTTGCTTCTTTTGCAAGGGAGTCAGCAAGTTCATTGCCGATCACGCCCCTGTGGGCAGAAACGTGTGCCAGGGAGCAAGTTAAGTTAGGATTCGTTAAGAGTTTTTTTATCTGTTGAATTTGTGGGTGTCTGCACCGATGCCGAGCTATTGCCTGAAGGCCCGAGAGACTATCGCTGAAGATGTTAAAGATATCATTCGTGTTCAAGTCGCCAATCCAGCGTATTGCTTTTTCTATGGCATAGATTTCCGCTTGGAAGACTGTATTATAGTCCTCGAGCCTGCAGGCCCACCGATGGGCCACGGTGCCACGGTCCAGCACGCAAAACGCTGCTGCAACCCCGGCGTCCGTTTGGGAACCATCAGTGTAGATCGCCACTGGAGCAGAGGGAGAGAAACTATTTTTAGTGCAATTGGTGATGAATGGGGCAACATCCTTGCCTGGGTGAATATCCCAGCTGCAGGTCAAAGTTTGTATGGGGGTTTGTGGGAAGATGATGTTTGTTAATTCGGGGTCTTTAAGCTGTAGGATTTGAGTTTTTATATATGTCTGCGAGACCTGCAGGTGGGCATGAGGAATCCCAGTGATTACGGTGAGGGCATCAGTGGATATTGTTTTATATCCTCTTGCAATTTGCAAGAGGAAGGGTCTTTGGGCTGAGTTAAGAGAGGTAATGGCATCAGTTCTCAGGTGACCGCCCCAAATGGCGGCTCCGTAGGTTATTATTTTCTCGATGATTGTTTTATACCAGGTTTTTAGGAGAGAGGTGGAGATACCCCACCTCTTTCCCACCATTTTTGCTGAGCTGTGGTATATACTTTGAGTCTTTAGTTTAATTTCTTTTACGTGAGCCAGCCAGTTGAGGTGCCTGTCAAAGGTGATGCCAAGGAGTTTCATGTTTTCGACATGATTGACACTGATGCCGTCTATCCGCATCTTGGGATTCCTAGTTCTTTTAAGGGCTTTAGGGAAGGCGAGAGTTAATGCTTTGGTTTTAGATGGGGATAATTTTAAGTCGAATTCTTTCAAAAGTTTACTGAAGTGGGAAAGGGCTTCCTGGGCCTGGTCCTCCAGGTTTTTTCTAGTTCGACCCGAGACAATCAGGGAGAAATCATCCGCATAAGCAAATGTTGTGAAGCCCGCAGAGTTCATGCTTTTGAGTATTATGTCTGCTATCAGATTCCACAGGATAGGACCTAGGCACGAACCCTGTGGGCAGCCTTTAGTTTGGGGATGTTCGGTATTCCCGTCACCCCAGTTGACAATAATTTTCCTATGGGAGAGGTATGAGCGGATGATTCCGGCCAGATTACTCGGGCAGTTAAGGTCTTGTAGGGCGCGTAGAATGTGTGGCCACTCCACATTGTCGAAGGCTCCTTGAATGTCTAGAGAGATGATAGTGGTGTAGTTTGATGCATTACAGCTGACGGCGCAGGAACTTTTTATGGCTTGTAGTGCTTGGTCACAAGATCTGCCCTCTCTGAACCCAAATTGGTTAGGATGTAGTAGATTGTTTGTTTCGAGGTAAAAGTTTAATCTTGTTACAATTAATTTTTCTAATAGTTTGCCTAAAGTGGGGAGGAGGCAGATCGGTCTGTAGGATGAGGGTTCAGAGGGAAGTTTCCCTTGCTTCAAAAAGTACACCACTTCACCTCTTCTGAGTGTTTCGGGGAAGTATTGGTGTTTGAGACATAGATTGGTCCATTTCTGAAGGATGTGTGGCATTGTGCAGTGTACGTTTCGTAAGATTTTAAAATCTATGTTGTCCGGACCTGGAGCCTTTTTGATGTTGAAGCTGTGAAGAGTAGCTTTAACCTCAGACTCCGTGAAGGGAACATCCGAGGGAGCCGAGTAGAGTGGTGCTTGGTGTTGTGGGTAGACGGTTCTTGGGAAAAGGATGTTTGTGAGGTACTCTAGATTGTTACGTTTTGAGGAGAGAGCTGGAGGACGTTCCAGTTTCAGCTGGGGCGGGGTGAAGAATTTTTGACTGTAAAACTTTTGAGCTGTGCCGAATATTTGTGTTTGTGATGTGCAGAATTTCTTCCATGCGTTATGTTTGGCTTCGTTGATGTGTTTTTTGAATATTGCCGAATGGTGTTTTATTTTCTGTCTGTGTTGTTGTAGAAGTGACGGGTCGAGGTATTTTACTTGTCTTCTTAGGGCGGTTAGGTGATTACGCATGGAACGGAGCTGGGGAGACCAGAAGGAGTAGGCGTACTGCCGTCCCGATTTCTTGAGCCTGAATGCTGCGGCCGCGGCTGTCTGGATGGAGGCTATTAGATTAACTGTAAAATTTTCTAATTGTGTGGTGTTGTTAATGGCGTTGAGTTCGTCTGTTAGTGATAAGGAGGAGTTGAGTAAAAGTTTGTTAAATTTCTTGAAGTTTCCACGTTTAGTGGCAAACCGTTTAGAGTATGTTACTGTGGGTATTGAATTGATAGAGTAAGTGATGTAATTGTGATCTGTGTTATTAAAAATGTCCAGGACTGACCAGTCGTAGATTCGAGCTAGGGTCTTTGTATTACAGAGAGTGAAGTCTGGCCAGCCCTGGGCATTGTCCTTTTGGAAAGTGGGAGCAGAGTTTTCTAAGTTAGCAAGGGTAAGGTTATTGGAGGCTATAAATTCTATTAGGCTGCGACCTCTGCTGTTCTCAATCGGTGAGCACCAAAGGGGGGAGTTAGCATTGAGGTCGCAGCCGCAGATGAAGAGTGACTTTTGAGTGATTAAATGTTGCCATTCCAGTAGACAGGCCTCAAAATCCGCTGACGGGGCTGCGTAAGCGCTGCCAATAATCAGTTCGCCCTCCTTCGTGGTCAGTGTAATAAAAACACAATGGTCCCCAGTGTAAAGATGAGTGTAAATAAGGGTTTGTGATCGAATTATAATGTGAGCTGAGTTGTTTTTAGAGCTGAAACTGGACCAGGAAGAAGGGAAGCCGTACAGATCTCCCCCAACGGTGCAATATGCGTCCTGGAGCAGTCCGATGTCCACGGAGTTATCCTCCATGAACGTGAGGACCGTCGAGTTCGCCGCCTTGCACCTGTTGAGGTTGATCTGCACGATCTTGAGGTTATTGAAATTAACTGGGGGTTCGGGAGAGGAAGAGGATGTTGCCTCTGGGGAAGGTGAGGAGAGTACTTTTTTGTTTTTCTTTTTAGCTTTGAATTTTAATAACTATTTTGGGGTAAGAGGTTGGGTTAGTTTAGGAATAAAAGCTGTTACCTTCCTGAGGTGCGATTTGAGCTGCCGTGGTAGGGACCGTCAGCATAACGAGAGTCATCAGCGTAATAGGGTCCGTCGTAGGGTCCATCACAGGGTCCATCATAGGGTCCGTCAGTGTAGTACTCTTGGTTATAGGGGTAGTTGTAGTAGTCAGAGTAATAGTCAGAGTACAGTGGGTAGTCGGGATATGGCTGATATTTTGAGTCTTTCTGAGAGGGTCCTGGGACTGAACTGTAGTTCCTGCTGAGTGACCTTTGTAGGAAAGCTCTGCTGGAAGTTCTTTGTTGGTTGGCACTCTTTTGAGAGGTGTGTTTGCGGCTTCTAGAGGGGAGTCTTTGGGATGATTTGGAGTGAGCCTTGTAAGACTTTGTTGATCTGGAGCGGCGTCTTGTTGGGCGCTTTGGGGAGTCCGTCCTGCTTTTCCTGGGAGGAGGTGGAGCCGAGACTGTGCAGGAAAACTTGGCTTCCAGTTCCTCTCTACGGGAATTGTATTTCTCCGCATAGAGTGGACAGTCCATAGAGTAGGCCTGATGGTTGGAGGGAAGGGCTCTTTCGTGATTTCTTCTCCTAGTAATGTTGAACCTCTGGCAGTTGATGCAACTCGCCCTGGCGTTGCACCCATCATTCTTGTGGCTGCCTGAGCACTGCGAGCAGAAAAGCTTGTCACTGCACTTGGACGTTGGGTGTTCCAGCGACTGACATTTAGTGCATCTCAGGACCCTTGTGTAGGGCCTGAAGATGCATCTGAAGAGGCCCAGATTAAATGCCTGAGACTTGATAAAGGCTTCTGCAAAGGGCAGCGGCGCTTGAAAAACTAGGTTTTTAAGGTGTGCTGCTCTGGCGGGTTGTGTTCTTACGTGTTTGATAAGGTCTTGGAGGTCCCCAGGGAGGCTGCTGGCCTGAGAGAGTTTTTGGACGAGATCTGCATCCTCTAAGTCTGTCGGCACTCCCAAGAGCAAGAACCAGATGGTGGGGCAGGGTTTAGGCTTGATATCCAGTTTTTCTTTTATCTCCTGGAAAGTCTGCAGATCCTTTGCCAGGAGGACTGCCTCTTCAGGGGAGGAGCATCTGATGTCAACTGAGGCTCTGTATACTTGTTTTCCTTCGATCTTTCCTATAGTTGATATGTGGTGTTTCTTCAGCAGGTTGAGGATATCGGTGCCTCTGTCAGTGGTTGCGTGTGATTTTATGTACAGGGTGCTTCTGAATTTTCTGTATTGTGCTGCAGCTTGTAGTAAGTTCTTGTGGAGTTGGTTGGAGGTCTTTGTAGGATGGTCTGTGGTGTAGGCTTGCTTGTGTGTGCTGGCCTGGGCATAAGAGATTGTGTTTTCTGTAGTGGGCTGTGGCTGATCTGTGATGTTTTGGTTCTCTTCCAGTGATTGCTGAGGATGTCTAGTTGTAGTGTTCTGAATATGTTCTTGTAGTAGTGTTTGCTGGTGTTCAAGTTTTGTTGCAAGTGATTTTTGTAGCTTTTCTTGCTTTTCGAAGTTAGTGTTGAGTGCTTGTTGTAGGCCCTTTAATTCTTGCATGTGGATGTTTAAATCTGTGAATTTACTTTGTATGGATTTTGTGTATTCTTTGAGAGGAGAAATGCTTTGATATGTCTGATGTCGGGTCTGTACTTGTTGTGGTGATGCGGAGGGTGACTGTTGCTGAAGTGGATCCTGGACCTCTGCCAGTGCCTGTAGTTCTATAATCCTGTTGAAGGCTTTCTCGAGTACCGAGAGTGGAGCTGACATGTGTTTTTTCCGGCAGATTATGATGATATTGTTGGCTGCTCTGGCCACATCTTGAATGGATGAGAATGATAGAAAGTCCTCTTTCCTGGTGTACGTTTCTGGTACAGGTGTTGTAAGAGAGAAGTTAGTCATATTTGACTGCCTGCTGCAGGTGGAAACGTTATCGGAAACCTCCTCTGCGTTAGGCTTGCTTTTCGTTGGTGATAACAGATCCATGTGGACTTTGCGTTTTGTATTATGAACAGTTAGTGAAGCTTTCATAAAAGCTGTTTTTATATCGTAGGTTTTACTATGAGATTAGCAATTAGTCGGATTTACTATGATTTTCTATTGGAGCAGGTTGGGGCTCGCTAGAGCGCCTGCACCATACCATTAGTTTGAGAGGAGGGAGAAAAAAAAAAAAAAAAGCAAAAACCGAGAGCCTAGACTCTCGAAAATAGCTAAGAGAAAAGATTATTAAAAGAAAATGAATTTTAAAAATGATACCATTCGACTATGCCAGGGACAGATAGAGAGAGGAAAAGAAATGAAAAAAAAAATAAATAAAAAACTTTAATTGACTGGGGGGGGGGAGACCCAAGTGGTGGAAAGACAGAAGGAGAACTGGAGATGGTTGGATGGAAAATTGGTTAATTAGGCTTGATTTTCTGTAGAAGGGATATAATTGGAACGGAGGCAGAGTGGATAGGGAAGAGCCAATAAGTTTTAATATATATTTAAAAATTTTGATAAGTGAGTTATTTGGCAAACGTTTTTGAAGTCCTACGTTTCCGTGTCTGAGAAACTAATTCTTTTGAACACGGGAACAGTAGACTTGAGTAAAAATAGTAAAAGGCAAATATATGGAATTTGGCAAAATATAGTTGAGGTCCAGCGTTCCTGTGTATGAAAAACTGGGAACTAAGTCCCCAGAACACGAGGACTGTGGACTTAAAAGGAATATGGAATTGGAAAAATAAATAAATAAATTAATAAATAAAAATAAATAAATAGATAAATAAAAATAAAAAGTAAAAAAAAAATAAAAAAATAAATAAATAAATAAAAATGGGAGGGGGAGGGGGGCAACAGGGGGAGCAGAGGCAGACACCAAGAGCTCCTAGGAGGGTAAACAGCGAGGTTAATAAAGGGAGGCACTTGGGGTGGAGCCAGAGGAGCCAAGAGGCTTCCAGGACCCAGAAACGTGGAGAGGGGGTGCCTTGCGCGCCGAGGAGAGGGACAAGGGAAAAAAAAAAGAAGGTGGTGAGCGTAGGGGGTGGGGCAGGCCTGGGGACAGGCCCAAAAACACTTTTAGTAAATTTGGTGCTGGTTGGTATACAATATTTGGGACCAGAGACTAAATTTGAGTAAATCTAGCTGGGAGGGTAAGCCTAGGGGGTGAGGCAGGGGAAGGAGATCTCGAGAAAGAAGCAGTATTAAGCTATTAGTTAAAGTTTGTTACCTGGGGGGTCAGCGGACTCTAAAACTAGAAATTGCAGTAAATGGGAAAGATACTGGATGGGTAGCCGAGTGGGTGGGGAAGTGGAGAGGCTTAACAATTTTTTTTTTTAAATTAATTAATTAATTAATTTTTTTTAATAGTAAGTTTACATGTGGACTCGAGCAATTGAATTATCTGATTTGTGAGAAAAGCAAGAGAAGAGAGAAGAAAAAAAAAAAAAGGAAGAACTTTCGGAAATTTTTCTAAGTCCAAAAAATTAAAAATTTGAATAATTAAAAATTTGATTTTAATGTTAATTAAGCTGATACCTTGATTGATGATGGTTTAAAATACATTTAAAGCAATATTATGGAAAAAAAAAAAAAAGAAGAAGAAGAACTTTCGGAAATTTTTCTAAGTCCAAAAAATTAAATATTTGAATAATTAAATTTGATTTTAATGTTAATTAAGCTGAAATCTTGATTGATGATGGTTTAAAATACATTTGAAGCAATATTATGAAAAAGAAAAAAAAAAAAAAAGAACTTTCGGAAATTTTTCTAAGTCTAAAAAAAATTAAATATTTGAATAATTAAAATTTGATTTTAATGTTAATTAAACTGAAACCTTGATTTATGATGGTTTAAAATACATTTGTGGCAATATTATGAAAAAAGAACTTTCGGAAATTTTTCTAAGTCTAATAAATTAAAAATTAAATTTGATTTTAATGTTAATTAAGCTGAAACCTTGATTGATGATGGTTTAAAATACATTTGAAGCAATATTATGGGAAAAAAAAAAAAAAAAGAAGAACTTTCGGAAATTTTTCTAAGTCCAAAAAATTAAATATTTGAATAATTAAATTTGATTTTAATGTTAATTAAGCTGAAATCTTGATTGTTGATGGTTTAAATTACATTTGAAACAATATTATGAAAAAAAAAAGGACTTTCGGAAATTTTTCTAAGTCCAAAAAAAATTTAAATATTTGAATAATTAAAATTTGATTTTAATGTTAATTAAGCTGAAACCTTGATTGATGATGGTTTAAAATACATTTGTGGCAATATTATGAAAAAAAAAAAAAAAAAAAAAGAAATTTCGGAAATTTTTCTAAGTCTAATAAATTAAAAATTGAATAATTAAATTTGATTTTAATGTTAATTAAGCTGAAACCTTGATTGATGATGGTTTAAAATACATTTGAAGCAATATTATGGGAAAAAAAAAAAAAAAAAAAAAGAAGAAGAAGAACTTTCGGAAATTTTTCTAAGTCCAAAAAATTAAATATATGAATAATTAAATTTGATTTTAATGTTAATTAAGCTGATACCTTGATTGAAGATGGTTTAAAATACTTTGAAGCAATATAAAAAAAAAAAGAGAGAGAGAGAGAGCGTTCGGTCCTACTTCCCGTTAAAGAAAGGTGCGCAACTCGGAGAAAGTGCTTTTGACACCCCTTAAGACTAAGGGACGGGATAGCACTCGCCGAGAAAACGTCAGAGTATTAGAAGTCTAGGGAGCAGGATAGAAGACTTTCATCTTATATGTAGAGAGCACTGTTGCTGAGTGAGAACAGCAAAAAGGCTCTCAGAACACTGAAACCTACCCCAGAGCATCCTGCTAAGAGGGAGCAGGTCTCGACAGAGGGGGGCAAGGAGGAGAATCCCCCCCCCCCAAGAAAATTAGAAAAATTTAGATTTGGCTGTGGAGAGGAGGAATTTAGAGTTATTGTATGTTAACTAGGGGCTACCGGGATTGGAGAAAATGGAGATTTCCGTGCACACAGAAACGTTGGGACTATGATTAAATTTGGAATTAAGACTGGTAATTAAAGTCTCTGCAGACGAGATGCAGAGAAACAAAATAGTTGTTATTATAATGAAAATGTAATTAACACAGTGAGAGCAAAAACAAATAATTAATGAGAAAATGAATACATGTAAATGGATGGATTTATAAGAGTATCAATTAATTAGGAGTTACATTAATAAGAACTGATTCAGATCGTAGTTGTAGAGTTGTTAAGAAATAGGTTGAGTGGAAATAAAGGACCAATCAAAACATAATATTGGCAGGGCTTAATTACTCAAGATTGAGAATAAATCCTGAGTTGTTAGATTTTAATTAGAGTGGTTGGGGGACAGGACAGAACAAGCTTAATAAGGGCATGAGCTAATTAGAAAGGGGGGCTCTGCACTTGGAAATATTGAGAAGACTTAGCCTATCCATGTTAATTAAGGTTAATCATTAACCAGTTAAAGTGATAACTATATGAAATAAAGGTTTTAATTTTTATAAACAAAATTTACATCTTTGAACACGTTATAAATCAGGTTTAATTAGGTTAATTCTGCTGAAAACTCAAACGAACAGCCAGCCCGAAAAAGGGGGTAATTGGGATTTGAGAATAAATCTATCAGTTTGGATAATAACATTAAAGAAAATAATGGGACTGAGCATAATTTACATGTTAGGCACCCGAACACCCCCGAATATGCCATCATGGTAGGAACGAACACCCCTTAAAAACAGGGTCAGCTAGCCCCACGATAACATCCGGGGATAGTCGTGTACCCGTACAAGGACGCTTGCAACTTAAGAAAATAGCGCAAGGCACGAGGGGATTAAAGAATTAGAGATAAACTATTAATGAATGGGTAATTTTAATAATTTTAAGCAAAATACATAATTGAGGTTCAGCAATGGTTGTCAGATCATGTTTGTGGATTGGAAAATATTCCGTATTTAGGTTTTTAGAGAGAGTTTAAGAGCTAAAGCTTGATAAAATAATGTTTAAAATAGAGAAAAGCAAACAGCCATATTGAAAACCATTGCTGACGGAAGCACAAGTTATTGAATATTAAATATACAGTTTATTAAAGAACCACTTGGGTTAGAATTTAATGAGTGGTATCAAAAGATAGATAATAACTTTAGGAAAAGAAAATGGTATAGTACATGACTCCGACTCACCCCTTTCCTATTGTATCTAGCCGGCCATCGGGAGCACTAAAACAAACGTCTTGACTCGTTGAAGGTCGGGCCGATTCCCGCCCTATGAACATTATACCACCTTAAACCATCATGACCGGTGTACAACCAATGTGACGCCCGGCGAAATGACCTGGTTCGTAGCGTTCCTTGGGTAGCCGCCATACCCGTCGATGTCCGTCATTCCTCCACAGACAGAAATGAGATTCATTCGTGAACAATATCCGAGCCCATTCGATGGTCCAGGTACGATGACGATGATACCACGCCAGGCATCTAGCCCTGTGTTGAGCGGTCAACGGTATCTCTGCTGCTGGTACACGTGCACGTAACTGTACTTTATGCAATCTGTTGCGTATGGTTTGAGTGGACACAGATTCACCTGCTCTTGGAGGCAACCGGCTTCGGATGTCACGTACCGTGGAGAAAGGTTCTCGAATATTTGACTGGCGAAGGCGCCGGTCTGTGTACTCTCACGTGCACCTGTGCGCACCACTTCCTCTTCGACGGCGTGCACGTAGGCCTTCCTGAATCCATCGTGTGACACAACGTCGGATGGTACTCACAATTGTGCCCAATAGGAGTTGCTATTGTGCACAGCGACAAACCAAGTTCATGGAATTCAATAATGCAGTCACGTTTGATGATATTGAGTTTGTCGACGTCTCAGAGGCATTTTCTACGCTTCTTCGATAGTTGCGAATACTACGAAAAACCTCAGATGCCGCTTATGAGAAGGGAATGTTACTGGCCTTTATAGCTGCTTGTACAAATTTAACCATTTGCATATACATCTCACCACTATCGCTCCTGAAATTTGTATGACACTACGTGCATTATGTCTTGATTAGAAAAGTGCCCCAGTTCGGGAACGAACCGAATTCCGATTGCGGCTAAATTTCAAAACCAAACTAGAAATGTACAAAACTCGTTCTGATGCTGCTTGCGTGCCAATAGATCAAAGTTTGTTAACGAAACCATTTTTAAATTCAAGAAATCGGTGAAGGTAAGTAATCAACGAAGGCTTTACCCGCTTCGCTGGTTACTATATTTAAAGGAAACTTTTCTGTATAGCTTTATAAACAAAATAAAATAAAATATAAATAAATAAAAATAAAACCATGAAATTGCTGTAAAGCCCGCTTTGGCCCCCTGTACCTTCGGCAGCGGCCAACTCATTCGCAGACACTCGGGTGTCTGTCCCTATTGCCTGTGACAATAGCTTACCAAAGGGCTTCCATTTGGTACTTATCAGATGAAAGTTTCGAAACGGACAGTATCGAAAAAAGTGAAAGAGCAATTTATATTTGAATCCCTGTTCCATATGAACAACACTATACGTGGTGTACATAATACTTTCTTTCACGTTTTTAAGCTATTGTATAGCTTTTATCGCGGGCTTTGAGCGCGGCGACCGAATCGAAAAATTCCGTAACGAAAAAAAAACCTAACACAGTTCGGTAGACTTCGGCTGTACGAAGTTCGCACAGATCGAGACGAGCTGCTACGAAATCGGACGAATACATAAGCAGCTGTTTGTAAGAAAGTATATAGGTGTATAGGTATCTATCATCTATGTACAACAGTGAATAGCTGTACGCGTAAAATTTGTGTATAAAGTAGATCAGATAAAACTTGAATATCTCCATTCGACTTGCAGGCCTTTAAAACCTATTAAATACCTTTTCTCTATTAAAATTTGTTTTCTTATCATTATTGTTATCTTATCATTATTGTTATCTTATTCATTAATATCAAAGAAAAACCTTGAATATCCCCATTCGACTTGCAGGCCTTTAAAACCTATTAAATACCTTTTCTCTATTAAAATTTGTTTTATATCGGTCACCACGATCAAAAAGGGTAACTTGAATTAATATCAAAGAAAAAACTTGAATATCCCCATTCGACTTGCAGGCCTTTAAAACCTATTAAAATACCTTTTCTCTATTAAAATTTGTTTTCTTATCATTATTGTTATCTTATCATTATTGTTATCTTATTCATTAATATCAAAGAAAAACCTTGAATATCCCCATTCGACTTGCAGGCCTTTAAAACCTATTAAATACCTTTTCTCTATTAAAATTTTTTTTATATCGGTCACCACGCTGAAAAAGTGTAACTTGAATTAATATCAAAGAAAAAACCTGAATATCCCCATTCGACTTGCAGGCCTTTAAAACCTATTAAATACCTTTTCTCTATTAAAATTTGTTTTCTTATCGGTCGCCACGTTTAAAAAGTGTAACTTGAATTAATATCAAAGAAAAAAATTGAATATCCCCATTCGACTTGCAGGCCTTTAAAACCTATTAAAATACCTTTTCTCTATTAAAATTTGTTTTCTTATTGTTATCTTATCATTATTGTTATCTTATTCATTAATATCAAAGAAAAAACTTGAATGCCCACATTCGACTTGCAGGCCTTTAAAACCTTTAAATACCTTTTCTCTATTAAAATTTGCTTTCTTATCGGTCACCACGCTCAAAAAGTGTAACTTGAATTAATATCAGAGTAAAAACTTGACTATCCCCATTCGACTTACAGGCCTTTAAAGCCTATTAAATACCTTTTCTCTATTAAAATTTGTTTTCTTATCGGTCACCACGCTCAAAAAGTGTAATTTGAATTAATATCAAAGAAAAAACTTGAATATCCCCATTCGACTTGCAGGCCTTTAAAACCTATTAAAATACCTTTTCTCTATTAAAATTTGTTTTCCTGTTATTGTTATCTTATTCATTAATATCAAAGAAAAAACTTGAATATCCCCATTCGACTTGCAGGCCTTTAAAACCTATTAAATACCTTTTCTCTATTAAAATTTGTTTTCTTATCGGTCACCACGCTCAAAAAGTGTAACTTGAATTAATATCAAAGAAAAAACTTGAATATCCCCATTCGACTTGCAGGCCTTTAAAACCTATTAAATACCTTTTCTCTATTAAAATTTGTTTTCTTATCGGTCACCACGCTCAAAAAGTGTAACTTGAATTAATATCAAAGAAAAAACTTGAATATCCCCATTCGACTTGCAGGCCTTTAAAACCTATTAAAATACCTTTTCTCTATTAAAATTTGTTTTCTTATCATTATTATTATCTTATTCATTAATATCAAAGGAAAAACTTGAATATCCCCATTCGACTTGCAGGCCTTTAAAACCTATTAAATACCTTTTCTCTATTTAAATTTGTTTTCTTTTCGGTCACCACGCTCAAAAAGTGCAACTTGAATTAATATCAAAGAAAAAACTTGAATATCCCCATTCGACTTGCAGGCCTTTAGAACCTATTAAATACCTTTTCTCTATTAAAATTTGTTTTCTTATCGGTCACCAAGCTCAAAATGTGTAACTTGAATTAATATCAAAGAAAAAACTTTAATATCCCCATTCGATTTGCAGGCCTTTAAAACCTATTTAATACCTTTTCTCTATTAAAATTTGTTTTCTTATCGGTCACCACGCTCAAAAAGTGTAACTTGAAATTATATCAAAGAAAAAACTTGAATATCCCCATTCGACTTGCAGGCCTTTAAAAACCTATTAAAATACCTTTTCTCAAAAAATAGAGTTAGATCATTCAAATTTGGGGCATCGAGGTTTTCGATACCTACAAATCGATTGCGGATATTTTTGATATATTCTCATTGCGGATATATTCTCATTTATTCAATAAAAGAAAAAAAATTGTTTTCTTATCGGTCACCACGCTCAAAAAGTGTAACTTGAATTAATATCAAAGAAAAAACTTGAATTAATATCAAAGAAAAAACAATACTGCATAAATAAAATAAATAAATAATTATAATTGCATAAGTTGATAAAAAATGCTATGCAATAGCTTTACCGCGGCAGTCCTCGAGTGCCACACGTATTTTTTTTTTCTATTTTTATTTGATTATTCGATCAAACATAAAATGACAACAATTCCACGCCAAATATAATATTACAATGTGCTATGATTGGCTACGTCTATCGCATGAGACAATTAATTTTTGTTGTTATAATAGTAGGGGAGTTTGTTAATAGTAGTTGATATCTAGAAAAATAAATAATGAAATAATGAAACCTGATCATGGCACAGCCTTAATGTAGCTCCCCTTGGTGACTTTTGAATTTTTATCGCCATTAAAAAAAAAAAAAAGTAACATATGTGATTTTTTTTCTCTGTTTCTTTCTTTCCTTTCCTTTTCTTTCTTTTCTGTTTGTCAATATTTTATAATTTATTTATACTTTTGATGCGCTACTTGGCTTAAAATAGCTTTTGCGAAAGTGAAGTCCTTGGCGAAAAATGTCCGATCTATTTCAGCATCAAAATTTAGAAAATTACCAAGGTAAGTTAAGCTAGTAAGTTAAGCCAAGGTAAGTAGGTTATGTAAAGCTCTTTAATGTAATGCTGAATTAGCTTTCATGCCAAACGTGATTCATCCATGCCAAAAACATACTATTTAAACAAACGAAAAAAAGAAAAAAAAATCTAAAATTGAGGTATATTAAAAATGATTTTTTTTTTTTTTTTTTCATATTTTCTTATACTTGAGCAAATATAATATTTTGTAATTTTTCATTTTTCTCGTGAAAGCATATTTCATTTTATGCTGAAAAAAAGTAAATAAAATAAAAATAAAATAAATAAATAACGCGTATTTTTTTTTTTTTTTTTTTTTTTTTTTTGGCAACAATTAAAAGTTTAAATGTCCAATTTTAAAGCTACCAGGATATTATTTTCATATTTTAATTAATTTAAAAATATCTAATCAAAAATTCGTTACAAATAAGGAACCAAATGAAAAGGGCTGTTTTTCTGAATCCGTCGGATTAAACAGCTTATCGATCGGACAATTAAGATTTTTTAAAAATTAACTAAAGTATGAAAATTAGGTGGCAACTTGCGTCCACACACAGACAAACAGAGCCCAAGAAAATCTCTTAGCCGTTTATATATATAGACTTGTTATTAATGTGATGGAGAACATGTTAAATAATCTGATTTTTGGTACTTATATAATTAACAGTGCAACATCGTACTGTGTAAATCCATTTCGGCCAGTAGCTAAGTAAATTAAGTTGTTGTAACAACTGTACGCGATTACATTTAACTTAAAACATTTTAAATTAATATCAAGTTATAATTCATACACATTCCATTATTTATTGCTAGATCATTTAATGTAACAGATACACTACAACATAGAAAAAAAAAATTTCTTACTTGTGAAAATAAATAAACATGTAAAGTATTCTTAAAATTTATTAAACTCACAAATACATTTATTCTACTCTTTACTAACGCGCAATATTACTTTTATTTTATTTATATTGAATATTAATATTTTTGCTCATAAGAACATTATTTACTGAATTCGACTCTTTGTTTTTCAATGTCATGTGATTGAGCAGATGGCTATTTTATTTATTTAACGTTCATTTACACTTCCATTAATTTTTGGAACACTCGTGCAACTTTATTTAAATGTTTTTTTTTTTTTTTTTTACTCCATTTTCACATTTTCATTTTTTCATGTGCATGGGAAAATTTAATATTTTATATTATTTTATATTTTTCGCGTGAAAATATATTTAATTTTATCTTGAAAAATAAATAAATAAAATAAAATAAAATAATTAAATAAATAAAAATGAAAGTTTTTTTTTTTTTTTTTTTTTTTTTTTTTTGCAACAATTGAAAAATTAAATGTCCATTTTTAAAGCTTTTATCAGGTTATTATTTTCATATTTTAATTAAGTTTAAAGAATCTAATCAAAATTTCGTTACAAATAAGATTCCAGATGAAAGGGGCAATTTTTCGGAATCCATCGGATTAATTAACTTATCAATCGGAAAATTACATTTTTCTGAATTAACTAAAGTATGAAAATCTGGTGGGATCTTGCGTCAACACACAGACAAACAGCGTCCAAGAAAATCTCTTAACCATTTATATATGGAGAGATGATGCAATTTCACTGTTGAGGAATTTATATATATAAAAGATAATTCACATGCGTAGAGCAAAAATTAAAATAATGAAAAAGGAAAAAATAAAGAAATACAACAAATTGTACTGATTTAATGTTCAAAGAGATCCAGCATAATTAAAGTAAGTAAAATAAAATAAGATAACAAATAATAAGAATCAGGGGAAAAGGTACAGCAAATTAAATAAATAGACCCGGAAATTTGAAACTATCATCATGAAGGCTATTTTATGCAAATGGGAAATGCACGATATTTTAAAAGTTGTTAATAAAAATACTAAAAGACATTTTTATTGCTTTTATTGCTTTAATGTATTTTCACTAACTGTATTGCTTTTTAGTAATTTTTCTAGAGAAGTTGATAAAACTTTTCATATTTTCCTGTGCAATAATGGTTTGACAATTTTTTGTTTAATTAATTAATTATTTATTACTTTCTTCTATATTCAATAGAAGAAAGTATTGGATTCATAAAAATTTTCAGCCTCGGGTTTTTGATGGATTTATACGTTTTGAGAGCTGTAGAACACGATTTGACCATTTTTAGAAAATGTCTGTCTGTCTGTGTGTGTGTGTGTGTGAAACATTTTTGTGACAACTGTTTCAAGAACTACTGCACAGAATTTTATACAAATTGGTATGTTGTTGCACCTTGACATAAATTAGTGCCTGCCAATTTTTGGCAAAATTTGTCTTACGGGTTGCGTTGCTATTCCTCTTTTTCAAAATTTTTAACATGGTGATATAGGACAAAATTTTGTATAAATGTGCATAAAGAGAATTATTTTTTAGTAATCATTATGAAATTTAAATGAATTATTTATAATAGAGATAGTCAACTGCGAAAATTTTTTTGTATGTTTAGGAGCCTCGCCGTCCCCCTCGAGGGGAGTAAATTTTCAAGATGGGTATCTTTCGAAAGGTCGCGTCAATACCTTTAAAACGAATGGTTGAACTATAAATCTGTGATAATTTAAAACAAAGTTATCGATTTTGTTTATTTATTTTTACTTATTTATTTATTTATTTTTGCTCCTGTTTGGTTTAATTTTTAACGTCTGAATATGTCCAACGAGATAAATAAATTAGAGTGCTAATTCAACGGATGAAGAATTAGCTTCCCTTGATTCAAGATGAACCACGTGACATGAATCAATAGGTTGCTATGTTTGTCCCTTTATCGCTGTTTTGGCATTTAAAATTTTAATTTGACAAATTATCATTATTATCAGGTAACATGACAGTCCTACGACCGAAACAAATTGTTTTTAACATAACTTTTCCCATATTTCCCATTTTAATAAATAATAAAATACCTTTTTCATCATCGTTTTCCAACAAAGTTTAAAAGTGTTTATAAAAGAAAAGTAAAACTTTTAAAGAGCTAAATTTATCGATAAATAATAATTTTTCAACTATTTTTAAGCATTTCTCGGTTAAATTTCGACTAAACGAAACAAAAAAGAAGTAAAATCAAAATCAAAATGATTTAGAACGAAAGAATATTAAACTACATAAGTAAACAAAAACATTGATGGTTATGACTTTTGCCAAGAACAATCTCCAAACCGTAGCCATAGAAATTTATTGATAATAAACTGTTATCAAGGAAACCAACGCGTAGAGGTTCATATCACATGACTCATGTTGGATCATGCCAGGGTTACCATTTATCACTCTGCTTTATTTAACCCGTTGTATATATCTATGTATGTATATGTATGAGATTAACACGTTTTATAATGCAATTTGTCTTTTTCTGAGAGGCATAATGATCACCAAACTTCTGTTCAATATTTGGTTTTTATTCCGGTATATAAATATAAAATGATATATAAGAAATGGTCATTAAAAAAGCTCTCGATATATGAAATCCTAATCTGTTGTCCGCTCAACCATTCGAAATGAAATGCCCCTTACTGCAATTTAAAAGTATTCAGAGGACTCATGGTTAAGGTCACAGTGACGAATTGTCGAAATTCTTGAATGGCAACCTTCTTTTTTTAGTCGTATCGTAATTTTTTGAGTGAAAAACCGTATGGTATGTTGTTCCGGTGACTGTAGCTGGAGATACAATGGTTTGAATACGCAATCAAAGTGTAATGAGCACAGACAACGGCTGCAATTATATCATACAAAACTTATTAAAAATAAAAAATTGAAGTTGAAATCCTACTTTTTGTCAATTATATATGGTCCTTAAAGTAGAATGTTTAACAAATTTTCCTTGCGTTTCTTTCAAATTTTATACTTGCAAATTTCTTTTACTTTTAAATTTCTGTTTCTATCAAATTTTCAAAAAATTTACTTTCAAACTGAGGCATTGTGCACACGACGATTTTTAGAGATTCAGTTTTACCCAAAATTTTTTGATCAACAAAAATGTATTTCTGTATTTTCCAACTCGCCTACAGAAATTTCCAAAATGTTGTTGTCTACAATATAACTACGTGCAAAGTTTCTTCGCCCATCAAAGAAGCTACATTAAAAATTTACAATTTGATTATATTTCTTGTGACCTCTTTAGTTTCAATTTCTGTGTAATTATACTTCTGGGAGGGGGTCATCGAAGTGGAGGGGACATTAAAATTGTGATGACATGTCTGAGACCATCCTTAGGGGTGCTTTCCAGACCGACACCTATTACCGATTGCGCTGTACTAGTGCGACGTTAAACCCAATAAACAAATAAACCAACATCAACGCAATTCCTGTGTCATTTCTCTCTCTTTCTTTCTTTTTCTTTTTTTTTAAGTGTTGTTATTCCAGCGACATTTACAGAGACTGGAACAATGCCACTTATTTTCTTTTGCTCCAAAAATTACTATACGGTTAAAAATATCGGTATTGCTATTCGAAAATTTTAAAACATTTCACTTTAACTATAACCATTAAAAATGCATCTTAATAAATTCTCACGATCTCTAGAGCATACAGTGCCGGCAAGAAATAAAAAATCTTTACACTTGAACGGCAAATAAATAAGTAAATAAATAAATAAATAAAATAAAAAAATACATGTCAATTGCCATTTCCGACAGAAAAATCTGTCGAACCCCAGTGATGACGCGTCATGTTAGTAGATCACAGACGACCTTTCCCTATCCTACCAACACTCAGTTCGCCTCGGGGATTTTTAGAGTAAAGCTGTATGCTCTTTGCTCCCGTCAGCCAGCAATTCATGCATTTGCTAAAAGTTTGAGAACCTAGATCGGTAGTCCCACTCCACGCAATGGGTCGAAAGAAGCTTAAAATGAAAGGGAATTCCCATGCTAGAGAATTGACCATGCTAGAGAAGTGGGATTTTGTGACTAATGCAGCCAGAGATCTGGCAGATTATTCTAGATGTAACAAAGTGTAAAAAATATTTACTTGGTCAATAAAATGTAAAGATTTAAGCCAAAATCTTAACATTCAATTGATTTATTGTAAATATGACATTGCAGTCAGTATTTTGTTATCTCAGCTTTACATTTTATTACAATCTACAGCCTTTTAGGCATAGTTCTCTGGCTAAATTTGCCAGATGGTTTCGTTTGGCTCCATCTAGAATGAACTGAAAGGTATCTGGCTGCATCCATCAGCGAAACCAATTTTTCTAGCAGTGTCAACGGCACGGGATTTCGTTTCCATTTTAAGCTTCTTCCAACCCGCTGAGAGGAGTGAGAATAAAGATACAGTTTATCCAACTTTTAACAAATGAACAAAATACTGGCCGGTGAGAGCAAAGAACGTAAAACCATACAGTAAAAGTCCCCAGGCGAACTGAGTATTGGTAGGGTAGGGAAAGGTCGTCTGTGAGAACTAACACCACATGGCATCACTAGGCATCGCAGCAAATTTTTGGCGAAAACTGCAAATGACATGTAACTTTTTTTTTTTTTTTTTTTTTTTTTTTTTTTATGCCGCTCAAGTGTAAAGATTTTTTTTTACCGGCACTCTAAATTCGACAGCAAAATTATTGGAACGATAGCAAAAATTCCTGTATAAGAAAAGTACACTTAATACAGTTTTGTTAAATAAATACTTGTCGATTCCTGTTCTTAGACTGGCGAAGAAGATGATCGGACAAGGATTTATTTAACAAAACAGTATTAAGTGTACTTTTTTGCTGCCGACTGTACCATCACATATATCAATGCCTGTCATTTCAGTTTGATTGGTGTAGCGAAGAGAACGCTAGGAGTTCATTTATTGGGAAAGTTTTTTCGACTACACTGCACAATGAAAAAATATACATTCAAAAAACAATAAAGTCGTATGTTAGTGGCGTCTAGTGACGTTTTGAGTTATCTCCTTATGGTGGCTAGAAGAAAAACATTATAGTATAATTCAAATTCACCTTAATGGTTGATTTGCTTAGTTCGATAAGCAATGCAATATGACAGCATTTGAACTGTTTATCAGATAAATAAATTTTTCAAGATGATGGAGTGTTTCTATTCACCCACATGGAGATATTCTAAAATGTCATTCCCGAAACGTCACTGATAAATATATAAAATATGTATCCATGTTTCACTAAAATTGTTCGCAGAAATTTTAACGTTTAAGGTGCATGCTTACCTTTAAAATATAATTTTCGCTCAGAAATCCGCTTTTTTTTTTTTTGGTTAATATTAAAGATTGGCATTTTAGCTTTCTAAATCAGTTTGATTTTTTTTTTTTTTTTTTTTATCTTGCTTAGAACTCGAGTTACAGGCATTTGAATATTAGTCGCTCGCAAGTTTTTGAAACCAGAAGTGACCGTAAATGTTTGTTTAGATAAATGTTTTACTCAATAAAAGCATCAAAATTCATTACTGCATATAAAATGAATTTAAAAAAGAATAAAAAGACTTTGAAATAAATCAGGAATTTTTAAAATTAGTTTTATTTAATAAAAGTTATAATTGAAACGTTATGAAACTTTGATAAAATACTCTAGAAGAATTGTTTTAGGGATTGAACTACTACAATGAATCTAGTTAAACTGTTTTTTTTTTTTTTTTTTTTTTTTTTTGTTGTTGTTGATAGAAGTTTTGAACTGTCATGTATATTTATGATTTTTTCAGTGTGTAAAATGATAACTTCTCTAAAATATTAAATAACATGGTTATTGTTTTGAGAATAGTTCACTCTCTTAAGGACCTTTCAATAATCTAAATAATATTTACAGAATGAAAATATCTTGATTTAAATTTGACTTATGATGTTTTGAAAAAGTGATTTTTTTTTTTCGCAAATTTGATGTATATTTTGAGCTTAAATATCAAAATAGTTTAAAATTTTCACATTTTTTCATATTATTTACTGTTTTCAACTATATTATATTATATAATGCACATAAATTAGCAATTTATTAATTATTTTAAAAAAATCCCCTCTGACAGTAGGCAGTCGCTTTAAATGTATTTCGCTTTTCCTCTAATAGTTAGAAAAATTAGAAATACAAGGAAAACTTCATGAAAGAGAATACTTACTAGATAAGGATTGCAGCCATTTCTCAAGAGAAAACAAGTCCTTGGATCAGGATCCTGAAATGAATAATTATTCATAATTTTAAAACTACCAATCCTAGACTAAGCATATATCAATCAAATGAAACTATAAAAAATACGTTTATTTTAGGAGATGGTGATATACATCATTTTAGTTAAATAATATTGAACACTACAGACACAATACATTGCTACAGAGAAAAATTTAATTACCGTAATTTACTCTCTCTCACATTTTTACTTTATCTTATCCATATACTTGATAGAGAAACTATTATTTTGGAGCAAAATTTTTTAAATTGGGTTTTTGATATATTTACACATTTCAAGGTTTCAAAATAAAATTCGTGCTTGACGACCCAGTTTTCATACTTCTGCACGCAATGCAGTTTTAGTATAGGTCCCCCATGACGTCTTTTAAACTTTTGTCGCCAACTTGGCGCTGAATTTTTATTTAATTATTGTGGCGTAATTTTTCATTAAAAAAAAAAAAAAAAATTATTCCTATTTTGATTATACTTTTTATGGTTTTATTTTTTAGTCAGTTTATAACTGTAAATCATATTCTGTATAAGGAAGACTGGGGCACAGTGGACCACTTTTACACAATTAATTTGTTTCTCCAAAAATAAAAAGCAAGGTACCTGAAAAAATTAGCAAACATTTTTTAAACCTTTCTTGACATGTCCTAATTTTTTTATAACAATACTTCTAATAGATTACGAATAAAAAAAATAAGTTGTGTGCACTAACAAAGTGGACCAACCTCTGTTGTTTATGTTTAATTAATATAAATTACTCATTTTTTTTTTTTTTCTGAAATTAGTTTCTTATGCAGTTCTAGGCTAAATAACATAATTCGAACATTTTCATGAAATAAAATTACCAAAATTTAAAGGAATATAAAAAAAAAAAAAAGAAATCAAATTAGAGTAAGAATTCTATATCAGATTTCTTTTGTCTTTTACGTGCCATCACTAAAAACAATAAGATATATTTTTAATTTGTTTATTAATGTTATATAATTATAAAAATTATGAAATATATAATTAAACACTATGATACTATTCAAACATTTTTATTAATTATTTTGAGATACTAATACTTTACATTATATTTGTGAGATAGGTTTAACTAAAATTATTCTACTTTTATCTTTTACATGTTATTCCTAAAAACAACAACAATAAATTTATATAACCTACTATTTATTATATCACATAATAATTTTATTTATTTTTTTAATATTAAACAATTCAAATAGTTATTAAATTTAGATATTCATGATTATTATACAACTATTCAACTAGTTTCCCTCTTCAGAAATTTATTTTATTATAATATAAAGATTATTATTTTTTTTATTAATTATTTTGAGTCACATTATATTTGTATATGTAAATTCAACTAAAAATAAATAATGTATTAAATATAATTTGGAGTTTTAGGCATATTGGAAAGTGGACTACTGTGCCCTATGTCCAAACAAAACAAATAATAATATTAAAATTCTATATAGACTATAAATATGCTAATAATATTTATAAATTTAAAAACAACACTATCTTAGCTTTTCTTAACAACGATCCAATACTTGTAGTCAATAGTTCTGTCCTGATAGAATTAAAAAAACTTTAAACTTGAAAAAACACTTTGATCAGCTCAAAACCTAAAAGTTGTACAAAATGGCTACCATAGCATTTACCATGGGTTTTTTGGATGTATAGAAGTAGTACCATGATTCCATCTTGAGGCTCAATATAAACTATAAGAGTTAAATATTAAGAGATTAAAATAGGGGTGGTCCACTATGCCCAATCTCCCCTATATCTTTAAAGTATTGCTAGGTTTAAAATGACGCCTGCAAAGATTTTAAAGAAACAACTTTTAAAAATACATTTTTTCATAAAATAATCTCGTCAGACAAATGTTGTATTTTTTCCTTATTAGAACATTGAGCTGAATCCGCGTGCTTAAATATTTATAAATATTACTTTTTATCCTCGCGTATTTCATTAATTACATAACTATCGTATTGTTTTGACAAAAGTTAATCGTAGCTGATACACATTAGAGAAATATTATATAGATTTGCGATCTTCAAAGGGCTTTTCCTTTGTCAATTTTCGGATATAGTGTAGCATTGATATCGCTTTTCTTTGAAAATATAATCAAGTACTACACTGTTAAAAATTTTGTCCTCCTAGGTTGAAAGAAATCACGACACACTGTACCTGCAACCATGCGATGTTGAAACCTTTTACCATTAGTTGATGCTTTGTTAAACCCAGGCTTGATACTGCAATAGCTACATCCATAACGTGTAGAAATTTTTAAACATAATTTGGTGTTAAAAAAAAAATAAAAAAAAAATCACTATAAACGTCGCATGGTTGCAACTCATTTGTACTAAGTTTTGGTTCAACCTATCAAATTGAAGTTACTGTAGTACAAACATTTCATTCATCCTTGAACTGAAATTTTTGACAGTGTATTTTTTAAAATACTAAGATATTGCCACTTGTTTGCATGTAAAGCCTTTAAAAAATTAGCACCTTCACTAGAAATTACACGCACTACATTTCTATGTGACAGGGGCATTTTATTGCAATTAAACTCTTATTCACGATCATTAGAAAACTTTTTTATTGCTGTTTATAGTTAGTTAGTTGTAAGGCGAATAAGGTGCCCGTTGGAAAATGATCATTTCACTTTATTTATTTCTCACTTCAAATAATACATTTGCTAGCAAGCACGTGCAAAATTTTCGTACTTTATTTATATCTTCGTTACCTTTAAAATTTAAAATTATTATTAATATTTTATGGTCGTCATTTTTTCATATGCATGAATAAATGTAATATTTTATAATTTTTCTTCTTTACGCGAAAGCATATTTCATTTTACGTTAAAAAAAAAAAAAAAATGGCAATAATTAAAAATTTAAATGCCTATTTTAAACCTGTTATTTTTACATTTAAATTAATTTTAAAAAACCTAATCAAAAATTCGTTACAAATAAGGTACGAAATGAAAAGAGCGAATTTTCCGAATCCGTCGGATTAAACAGCTTATCGATCGGACAATTCGATTCCTCAAAATTAACTAAAGTATGAGAATTAGGTGGCAACTTGCGTTCACACACAGACAGAGTCCAAGGCTCTTAGCTTTTTTTAAGCGTGACAGAGTCAGTCAGTTAGTAATGAGCGTTAAATATACGCTCATTACTATGCTGATTGTTTAGCATAGGTGCATACCTACACTGTTAAAAAAATGCAGAAAAAATACAGAAATTCTCTGTAATTTCAGAAAAAAAGTCGTAAAATACGTTTTGTCTACGTAATTTTTCCGTAATTTACGCCTTTTTTTCTGAAATTACAGAGAATTTCTGTATTTTTTCTGCATTTTTTTAACAGTGTATCAACGTTCTAATTAATATTTCATCGGTTCCAACCTAATTCGGAGGATTGTTATTACCGCCACTCTTTCAACACCACCTCATTTTTAGAATAGTTCTCTTCAAATGGATTTACGATTAGTTAAGAAGAAAAGTACTCTTAAAAAAAAAAAAAAAAAAGACTAATGTTGAAAAAGAGGCGGGTACTAACAATCCTTCGAATTACTGTGGAAACTATGATGTTCCATAAAGTTGTTAATAAACGACCTCTTTCCGCACCCTTTATTTTTCGAGTAATTTCCTCCAAATGTAGTTACGATTATATAAGACGAAAAATCTCCATGGAAATCATCGACTTTGAATTATATAAATTGCGACAAAAGCTTTATGTGGAAACACGTTTAAGCGGAGGTAAAGGAGACAAATTAGAAAAAAATTGGGGACATTTGGTCACCTTAGTTTAGGGACTAAACTGTCAGGCAAAAGAGTGGGTCTGAACGAGTAAATTGTTCTCATCATCGAGTGGCAAATAATCGCCCGAAACGCGAACTCTCTCGAAGTGTAACGGAAAACAGAAAAGTAACAAGGCAGTAAATTGAGACAATTTACTGCATAGTTAAAAAGAGAACATGATTTTGTATGCTATTTTTAATATAATACAAAAGTAACCACTATATGAGGGCTACACAAAATCTGTCTATTATTAAGTTGCTCTTTAAAATAAAGAAAATGCTATAAAAAAAAAAGAAAAAAATTGCGATTTTTCAACAGTATTGAATGTTAAAGGATGCAACTGTTGAAAAATATTTATAATCTATGTGAATAGCATGATTTTTTTTCCCTCAAACCATCTTAAGTAAAAACCGATTTCCGGTGATAACTATCAATTATGAATCTTTTCTACACAGCACGCAGATATTATTTTGATTAGACTTGTGTGAAACAGAATGGATTAAAACCAGACACTGATATAATTTATTCATTTCCATAATAAGTTATGTTCGATTAAAATAACTGGACTAATGTCAAAGTATATTGCAATACATTTTAATAATATGTGTTATATTTTAACAAAAAAGAAAAAAGAATTACATTGCATATCTAATTTCGAAACTGGAAGACAGACGGGGGGTGCTACATTTGAATAAAGGTCGCTTTGTCGGTATAACCATTCATAATTTCCACAGTCATCTCCGCAGTTAGCATAAACACGGTCTAGGACCCTTAGAAAGGCACCCATGAAGGGTACTTCACTCAGACCTAGGTTTCTACTGCAAATAATTGTTCTTAATCCTTACAATAACAACACTTTCCGGTCTAAATGTTTTCACAAGGACAAAAAGACGGAAGAACAGATATACTAATCAAAATCTTTAACATATATTACTTAAACAAGAAAGATTTGAAAATGGAAAAATTACGAAATTATCATATGGAAAAGACAATACTCGAAAAGTTGATTCAGCATCAAAAGAGCTGAAAAAAAAAAAAAAAAAGGAAAAAGGAAAAAAAAAAAAAAAAAAAAAAAGCTATACTAGACATAAAATTAGCTTTTTATTTATTTATTTATATTTATTTTTAAATCTGTCAATTGTGCAGATTATTTGTTCCACTGAACACGCAACATTAGATATCAAAAGATTATAACAGATATCATGTTGATGAAAGTTTTTAATTATCATGTAGGGGGGAGGTTTATAAATACAGCATCATAGTTTCAAAATACAGTTACGCAAAATTATTTACACAGCAGAGATTTTAAACGTTCTTTTAAGCTATCTAATACAGATTATCTATAATACATATTGCAGATTAAATTATATTATTGTAAAAATAAGACTTAATCTCGAATGTAAACACATTTCAAACACAAAAAGAAAAAAAAAAAAAAAAAAAAAATGGGAGAAAGATAGCAAAAATCAAGCCAGTGGTTACAATAAAAGATGAACTACTTCTGAAATGCAATGCTACTTTATTTATCGAATATATGACAATTAATTAAAGCCATGCATATGTAGTTAATATCATACGCATAATTTAAATAAATAGCATTTACATCAGCAAGCTTCGTTAACTTTGTCTGGATGGTAGTTTACAATCAAGTTTAACCTATTCCGCGGTCATAGCTAGGCTAGAAGATCCGTCCGCCAACGTCAGAAAAACTTATGCTGAATCAACATACATCAGCCATTACTTAAATAGTTTGAAAGTATTAATCAATCTTCTGATATATGTGTATTTTATATATAGCCAACGCACACTCAAAAATTTCTAATGCTGGTGGACAGATCTTCTAACTACTTTTATTCAACGAATATTTCAATTTAGTTTTAATTAATTTGGGCACTTAACAGAATCACCTTATAGAAATACAGTTTAAAGAATCCGCAATGCAGATTAAACAGTTGTACTGAAAAAAAGAGACTTACTTCTTGATTGTAAACATGTACGAAACTCCAAAGAACGACAAGTATAGCAAAAATGAACTGCATGGTTACAACAGAAACCGAAATGACTTACTAAACGGATTTTTGCCTTTATTTATAGAATACTAAATACATACATATCACCGCGCGTCATTCTTTCTCAATAAATTGTTCTTAAATAAAACCTCAAAAGTTTAATAGTCATGTTTTATTATTAGAGACTTTATGAAATTTTCTCATTAAGTTAACATTAAACCTTAAATGCAGCAAGAATATTCTGCATTTGAATAAATAATAAGACATAAACAACATATTTTATTTTATTTTATTTTTTTTACTAGCGTACTTCGCTCGCTTCGCTGGTCATAATGGTTTTAAGTGAATCACTTATACATATAAAATCTGAAAAAAATATAATCCTTGTTTGTTCTTGTTTAGCCTATAGCGAACACAAATATAGTGTAACCACGTTTCGAATGTCTAGCAGTGACGACGAGTCCAAAATCTTGGAGGTGTGCCAAGTGGACCGACAGGTTGGGATTCAGTAAACATCCAGTCATTCGGTGTTCCCTTACCGCTTATTTTCTCTCGACGAAAAGGTTATCTCACCCATTTTAACAGTGGACTCGTTAAGTTTGAACATGCGCAGACGCTTCCATAGTCGTGAGAAATGTGGTTAAAAATTACAAACAATTGGGTTTTATGCATAACAGAATTATCTTTAGAAATATGTGGTTTAGATTTAGATGGGAATTGCTTCTCACATGGACAACTGTATGTTGCGTGTTCCCGTGTCGGCAAACCAGATAGACTTTTTATCTGTGCAGACAATGGAATAACAAAAATTATTGCGAGTATTGCAAAATTAAACTTCTATGAATCGTACACTTTATTTTGTTTCTCATTTCTCATCCATACAACCACAATGTACCACAGCAAAGTGTGGAAAGGTACAGCTAATATATATATATACATAACTAATTTTTTTTAATTTCACTTCAAAATATTATTATCTTCTATTTTTGTTTATATATTTATTTATATTTTATTATTTTTTATTTTTTTTAAATTAAGTATAAAATGTTATTTGTTCCTATTGGTATTTAAATGTTCAGTGCATGTAGGTGGTAAATCAGTCTTATGTCGTGTTAAATCCGTTTCCGTATTTTAAAATCTGTTTACTTTTGTTTTATAGTTCGCGCATTAAAAATTAAGTTTCTGGAACATTATGCACTTAACCCTTAAATGCCGTGTGTTGCTTTTCGGCAACATATCCGATATTGTCTTCTGGAATACTGCTAAAATAATATCCAAGCTGTAATACCTAATGTTGACAATAAATTACGTACTAATAGTATTATTAAACCAATTTTCAGTATGTAGATGACAAAGTTAATGCTGTTTAAGAATAAAGATAGATTAATTTTTTTTTTCTATTGTTACTACATGTGCTTTTTGCTTAGTTTGGAAGCTTGCAAAACCCTGTTTTATTCTGCAATGACCAACTAAAAATGATTACATGAAAAATTATTACATGTAATGCTATGTAGCCCATATTTAGAATTTTTTCAAGGAAAATTATTTTGTCAATTAAAGCCCAATTTCGCAGATAGTCAACAAATTGTTTTTCAGACAGAAACGATACTTAAAATAAAATATTATATTTTACAGTATTTCCTCCATGATTTCTTTAAGAAATGAAAGCTGAAAAACATTTTAGAATTGAAATTTTAGAAGTTGTTAAAAAATCAGGCATTTAAGGATTAACATTACACAAAACCACAAAACTTTGCTTGCATTATTCGTATACTGCCTCAGATGCAGTTACGAATTCTGTAATCTTCCATTATTTTAATTGATTTCGTCTTTTTTTTTTTTAAATCAGCTAATGTTTTGTTAATCTTCTATAACTTTATATATTTATATATATATATATATCTATATACACATTAACATACCATTTGCATATTGTTAGACAAATTTCTCTTTATTTTCCAGATAGAAAACTAATATGAAGGCCCTCGGTCCGGATTCTTTGGCGGAAAATGCATGTTAAAATAACGTGAGGGTTAACTTTTTCTAAAAATCTATGTCTGGTGCCGTATTCCTTGTGTTATGTTGTCTTGAGTAAATTGGATAGTCAGTGATGCTTAAGCAAACAACTATTATCTGTAACAATCCAATTCCAATTCACATTGTTTCAATTTATGAAGAAGGAATGAAGATATCTTAATAAAGTATATAACAAAGTTTTTTTTTTACTTTACTGATCTTTATTGATGAACTAGTTGAAACATCTGCTAATTTCTGTACTCATCTGAAAAAAAAAAAAAAAAAAAAAAAAGCTAATATGATGTGGCTATCACAAGACTTTCTTTTATACATTCCTACAAAAATTCATGCATTACATATTACTCATTAAATTATTATTTGTCTGTATATTAATAGGCAAGCATAAAATTTGTGGCACAGTTTTTTAACATATTAATTATGGGAGTAGAGGGTTGAAAATGGAATCATTTCAAAGGTATGGTTAGCCAGATGTGCAGAATACAAAAACTATTTTCTTACTATGTCATGAAGGTATGTAAAAATACTTTTATTTTTCATGCATTTTTTTTTCATTTTTTCACTGTTTATTTTTTATGTTATAAAAAAAAAAAAAAAAAAAAAAAATACCTACATTGAAATCGCTGTAAACCTTACTTCCGGTACCTGCTGTCTACGGATGGTCTTTTTCCGCCGCTTGCATCGTGTCCAAGTTACCACTGCCTGTAGAAAGTTATATTCTGGGTACTTCAGATTGAGTATTTATCGGGGAAAAGTAAATTAGTTATTATTTAGGAACTACGACTCCAAAGATGACTGTAACTCAATATCTATTAAATATTTTAGTTTCAATATTGAGTAGGAAAATTTTATTGTTAGCGTGAAAATACATTTCTTTTCTTGTCGAAAACAATAAACTGGAAAATTTTTTGGCAGCATATAAATTTAAAACTAATATTTAAATTGCTAATTTTGAAGCTATCATAAGGAAATTATTTTCATATTTTAATTAATTAAAAAATATAAAATATAACAAATATAACAAATATAAAAAGAATCTCGAATGTTGTTCTCGAATGATTTAAAAAATATTTTGATTAGTTAAAATATTTCATCTCTTGCAAAAGGGAAGCATCTATATTTTTCTTTAAAATATACTTATTGATGAGACGTTGATTTTTTTTATAGCCATATCTCTTTAAGAATAAATATTTATTTTATGATTTTTAGGGCTCCAGTGTTTTTTTTTTTTTTTTTTTTTTTTTTTTTTTTTTTACACTTAACTTTTTATTTTGTTCGTTTTAGAGACTAAAAGAAGGCTTTTAAAAATTCTTCTTCTTGGGATACTGTGTAGATAATGAAATACTTTCTTTTACAATTCACACCTTAACTATTAATTATCTGAAAAAAAAAAAAAGTAACACACCCGCCACCGAGTATCGAACCCATGGCCATCGCATTAACAACTTGACGCTTTAACAGACTGAGCCATTGACCAACATAAGTAATCCTTCACATTTATTACTTTGAAATGGAAACACCTTGTTTTTTAGCGTAACACAGAAACACTATGTAAAAATCCAATTTCAATTAATAAAAAAAAACTTCTAATTAAAAGAAAACTAAACAAAAATTCGAAAATCAGGCTTTGAGGTGCATCAGGAGAGGTCATTACGAACCTATATGCAAATTTGTGTAGCTCTGCGATCAGCCATTTTCCTTAAATGCTCCGGACACACGTACACAATCACACACAGACACACACACACAAATATAATACTTTCTTATATGCGTTGATCAGCTCATGTTTTGTTAATATTCTATAAGTTTTTATGTTGATATATATACACACACATTACCATGCCATTTTCATATTGTTAATCGAATTTATCTTTAATTTCCTGAAAAGAAAAATTGATCCCCATGTTACAGTTATTAACAAAGGACCTTATACAGACGAATTGGTTAACAGAGAATGTAAGTCAAAATAACATAAGGGAAATTTTTGTCTAAAAATCTATATCTAATTGTGTGTATCTTGCATTATTTTGTCTTAAGTAGAATGGATTTCATCGATGCTTAACCAAAACAACCATATTTTTTGGAACAATCCAATTTCAATTCATATTGCTTGAATTCATACAGACGGAATAAAGATATCTTAATGAAGTATATGGCAAATGTGACTTTATTATTTTAACTTCACTGATTTTTGTTGATGAACTACATGGAACACCTGACTTTTTCCGTACTCATCTGAAAAAAATAAAAAAAAATACGTATATATATATATAAATAAAATAACATAAATAAATAAACTAGTATATTGTGGCCACCACAAGACTTTCTTCTATATATTCCAACACAAATACACGCATTACATATTATTCATCAAAGTTATCTCTCATCATAATTGCAGACGATTTTTATCAGAGAAAAGTAAACATTAAATGTTCAGAGAAAACCAATTTTACTTTTTATATAACATTGTTAAAAAAAAAAAAAAAAAAAAAAAAAAAAATACTTTTTTTTTTTTTACTTATTTATTTATTTATTTTCTTCTTTTTTTTTTTCAAAACTATCCTAGAAAATGCATTTCCTTTCTTTTTTTTTTTTTAATTTGTTAAAGATGGAAAAAAAAAACCGGTAAGTTTCTTTCATATTATCAGAAATCTATAATTCAAATATTCATTTTAAAGGTATTGATGAGTTCTTTTAAAACATAACTTTAATCACCACCCCAGAGTTACTTCTCAGCCCAGGATGAATCGCTGACCCTAGATATGCAAAAAAAAAAAAAAAAAAAAAAAAATGAAACTCTGGTTAACTATTACTATTTTGTATATACATATGTATACCTTTCACCAAACAACCTTGATGTCAAAAATTTGAATATGGAGACACAAATGAGTATTCCTATTCGAAAAATAAAGTTCTTTGCAAACTTTAATATGTAGACGACCCACTAATTCTCAATCGATCGGCACTAGCTGCAAGTCTATACACCAATTTGCGGCGAAATAATTCGGAAGTGGCTTTTTTATTTATGACTAGCAGGCTACGCCCGCTTCGCTGGTCACTATTTTTAAATGAATCACAATAATTAATGAATTCTCAAAATTGCATTAATTTTTATCATGTGATAAAAAAAGAAAAAAAAAATCTGATCAGGAAAAATGTCGCACCGGGTCCCCACTGCCTTCGGCAGCGTAGACCCGTGCACTGCGCGCACGTATTCCTTCACCATCCTTATGACTTCTCAAAATTCCATGTTATTACTCATAAACTTTCATTCTCAAAAAAAGGAATTAAAAAATATATCATTTAGCATCGGGTAAAAACTCACATCGGGACGCCACTGCCATCGGCAGCGCAGACCCATGCGCGCTGTGCGCGCACGTTTGAGGATATACGTGCGCTGTACACGCATATTCCTTCTCAACTCAAACTTTTATTAAGAAAATAAAATTTAAAAAAAATCTTTTATCATCGGGTAAAAACTCGCACCGGGTCCCAAACCCATGCGCGCTGCGCGCCTATTCCTTCCCCACCGTTCCAGCCCCTCCAAATTAACTTGCATATACCAATTTTGAACGGTCTTACTCAATTAGCTGAGATGCAAAAGAAAACCTGATCAGGACACTTTAAATTGTAAATCAGGTGAAATCTCGAATTCCACTTTCGATAATGTAAAAGAACTTTAAAATATCTTTCGAATGATGTATTAGAAATAATTTAATCATAATTAGAATATGAAATATTGAAATTTAAAAATATTACAGCGCCATCTGGCGGTAGAAATTTATGTAATCTATTGTTCCATTCCAGATCAACAAAGCTTTCAAATGATGTATTACTCATGAAATTATTTTAATTAGTAGATGAGATACAAAAGAAAACCTAATCAGGAAACCTCAAAACGTGTAAATCGGGTGAAATCTCGAATTCCATTTTCGATAATGTAAAAGTACTTTAAAATGTGTATCAACTAAAATAAGCTTTCAAATGATGTATTACTTATGAACTTTTTTTAATGAATAACTGAGATACAAAAAAAAAAAAAAAAACTGATTCAAGACACCTCAAAACGTGTAAATCTGGTGAAAACTTTCGATAATTTAAAAGAACTTTAAAATATCTTTCGAATGATGTATTACAAATAATTTAATCATAATTAGAAATTGATATGTTGAAATATTGAAATTTTAAAATATTACAGCGCCATCTGGCGGTACAAATTTCTGTATTCCACTGTTCGATTCCAAATCAAAAAAGCTTTCTAATGATGTATTACTTATGAAATTATTTTAATTAGTAGATGAGATACAAAAGAAAACCTAATCAGGAAACCTCAAAACGTGTAAATCGGGTAAAATCTCGAATTCCATTTTCGATAATGTAAAAGTACTTTAAAATGTGTATCAAGTAAAATAAGCTTTCAAATGATGTATTACTTATGAAATTATTTTAATTAGTAGCTGAGATGCAAAAGAAAACTGATTCAGGAGACCTCAAAACGTGTAAATCTGGTGAAAACTTTCGATAATTTAAAAGAACTTTAAAATATCTTTCGAATGATGTATTACAAATAATTTAATCATAATTAGAAATTGATATGTTGAAATATTGAAATTTTAAAATATTACAGCGCCATCTGGCGGTACAAATTTCTGTATTCCCCTGTTCGATTCCAAATCAAAAAAGCTTTCTAATGATGTATTACTTATGAAATTATTTTAATTAGTAGATGAGATACAAAAGAAAACCTAATCAGGAAACCTCAAAACGTGTAAATCGGGTAAAATCTCGAATTCCATTTTCGATAATGTAAAAGTACTTTAAAATGTGTATCAACTAAAATAAGCTTTCAAATGATGTATTACTTATGAAATTATTTTAATTAGTAGCTGAGATGCAAAAGAAAACTGATTCAGGAGACCTCAAAACGTGTAAATCTGGTGAAAACTTTCGGTAATTTAAAAGAACTTTAAAATATCTTTCAAATGCTGTATTAAAAATAATTTAATCATAATTAGAAATTGAAATATTGAAATTTTAAAATATTACATCGCCATCTTGCGGTACAATTTTCTGTATTCCACTGTTCGAAAAGCTTTCTAATGATGTATTACTTACGAAATTATTTTAATTAGTAGCTGAGATACAAAAAAAACTAATACAGGAGACCTCAAAACGTGAAAATCTGGTGAAAACTGTCGATAATATAAAAGAACTTTAAAATATCTTTCGAATGATGCATTAAAAATAATTTAATCATAATTAGAAATTGAAATATTGAAATTTGAATGTATTACAGCGCCATCTGGCGGTAGAAATTTCTGTAATCCACTGTTCGATTCCAAATCAAAAAAGCTTTCTAATGATGTATTACTTATAAAATTATTTTAATTAGTAGCTGAGATACAAAAGATAACCTAATCAGGACACCTCAAAACGTTTAAATCGGGTGAAATCTCGAATTCCATTTTCGATAATGTAAAAGTACTTTAAAATGTGTATCAAGTCAGCAAAGCTTTCAAATGATGCATTACTTATGAAATTTTTTTAATTAATTTCTGAAATATAAAAGAAAACTGATTCAGGACACCTCAAAACGTGTAAATCTGATGAAAACTTTCGATAATTTAAAAGAACTTTAAAATATCTTTCGAATGATGTATTCAAAATAATTTAATCATAATTAGAAATGGAAATATTGAAATATTGAAATTTTAAAATATTACAGCGCCATCTGGCGGTACAAATTTCTGTATTCCACTGTTCGATTCAAATCAAAAAAGCTTTCTAATGATGCATTACTTATGAAATTATTTTAATTAGTAGCTGAGATGCAAAAGAAAACTGATTCAGGAGACCTCAAAACGTGTAAATCTGGTGAAAACTTTCGGTAATTTAAAAGAACTTTAAAATATCTTTCAAATGCTGTATTAAAAATAATTTAATCATAATTAGAAATTGAAATATTGAAATTTTAAAATATTACATCGCCATCTTGCGGTACAATTTTCTGTATTCCACTGTTCGAAAAGCTTTCTAATGATGTATTACTTACGAAATTATTTTAATTAGTAGCTGAGATACAAAAAAAACTAATACAGGAGACCTCAAAACGTGAAAATCTGGTGAAAACTGTCGATAATATAAAAGAACTTTAAAATATCTTTCGAATGATGCATTAAAAATAATTTAATCATAATTAGAAATTGAAATATTGAAATTTGAATGTATTACAGCGCCATCTGGCGGTAGAAATTTCTGTAATCCACTGTTCGATTCCAAATCAAAAAAGCTTTCTAATGATGTATTACTTATAAAATTATTTTAATTAGTGGCTGAGATACAAAAGATAACCTAATCAGGACACCTCAAAACGTTTAAATCGGGTGAAATCTCGAATTCCATTTTCGATAATGTAAAAGTACTTTAAAATGTGTATCAAGTCAGCAAAGCTTTCAAATGATGCATTACTTATGAAATTTTTTTAATTAATTTCTGAAATATAAAAGAAAACTGATTCAGGACACCTCAAAACGTGTAAATCTGATGAAAACTTTCGATAATTTAAAAGAACTTTAAAATATCTTTCGAATGATGTATTCAAAATAATTTAATCATAATTAGAAATGGAAATATTGAAATATTGAAATTTTAAAATATTACAGCGCCATCTGGCGGTACAAATTTCTGTATTCCACTGTTCGATTCAAATCAAAAAAGCTTTCTAATGATGCATTACTTATGAAATTATTTTAATTAGTAGCTAAGATACAAAAGAAAACTAATTCAGGAGACCTCAAAACGTGTAAATCTGGTGAAAACTTTCGATAATTTAAAACAACTTAAAAATATCTTTCGAATGATGTATTAAAAATAATTTAATTGGAATTTGAAATATCGAAATTTTAGCTGAGATACAAAAGAAAACCTACTCAGGACATTCTAAAACATGTAAATCACGTGAAATCTCTAATTCCATTATCTACGGTAGTTTTATTAATGGAAGTAAAAAGAAAAATAAACATTTTTTATTTCCCCAAAACCTATACATACCACGGTAGTCGGGTAATGGAAGTAAAAAGAAAAAGAAAAAGTATTTTTTAGTTCCTTCAAACGTATTTTGTTGCTATGGAAACTTCTATCGTCTATTGAAAGATGGATTACGTGTTAGAATAAAATTTATTTTGCAATTAAAATGTAACTGCTTTGTTTATTAATGAAAATTGATGAAATTTTAACTGCAGGTTGGTTTTGTGCTGAAAAGGTTGTATATTAAGTGTTGTGTACGAAAAAGAAAATTTGAAGCACTTTGAAATTTGCAATTTTTAACCCCAGTTAAAGATCATGTGACATTAATGACTTGCACCTGTTTTGTTTCCGTTCGAGACAGCCGTTAAAATCGTCTGCTGAATGCTGATAGAATGCCTCTTTTTAAGCAATAAGGATTTTTGGTCATTGTTCGATCGACATTGGTCAACATTTTAATTAATATCTCCGAAACTAATTAAGATTTTTAAATTCTGTTTCGAGGAAAACATCGGAAAGGCTCCAGAGCATCCGTATGTCAATTCTTGTGTTTCTGCGTTCAGTAGGGGCTGAACGTATAAAAGAACAGACAGACAGACAGACAGACAAACCTTTCCATTTATTATTATATTATAAGACTACACATTTATGTGAGATTTTTGTCCTATACATGCTATATTAAAAATTATGAAGAAATGTAATGTCAGCGCTGCCTATTGAGCAATTGTTCCCAAAATGTTTATACTATATAGAAGAACAAAAAAAAAAAAAAAAGTTACATAATGAGGATAAAAAAGACAACAAAATTTAATAATTAAATGGATCATGCGTTTTCCAAATTGTACGAATGTCTCCCCTCTTAAGTTTCTAACTCAAGCGAAAGAGCTTTCAAAAATTGCGCTCTCGTGTCCCAATTTTTACTTTCTTCTATATACATAAGAAGAAAGTACTGGATTCGTGAAATTTTTCAACCTCTAGTTTTTGATGGATTTACACGTTCTGAGATGTCCTGAACATGATGAACCATTTTAAGAAAATGGTCGGTCAGTCTGGGTGTCTATGTGTCTCATAAATTTTGTGTACGCTGTATCAGAGCGAAATTTACCAATCTTGGCATTTAGTTGAACCTTGACGTAAACTGGTGCTGATTACATTATCAGATCAGTCGCTCAACAGATGGCGCTGCTATTTCATTTTCTGATACTTCTTAACATGGCAGTATAAGACAAAATTCAGTATATGTGTACGTAATGAGAATTATTTTTAACAAATGATTGTAAAATTAATTTCAATTATTGATTGTAGTAATAAAATAGGGGAAAAAATGCGTGCATGTAGGAGCATTGTTAACATCTACTGGTTGGGGTAGAGGGTACTCCTAAAGGCGGATCAAAATTATGAATATAAGTATTTGAAACAATTTCAAACAAAGTTATTAATAATTTAAATTTTTTTCAACTTTAAAGGAAAAGAAAAGCATTTCCTCAGATATCGGCACAAAATTGAAAGTCAGTCGCCATTAAGGGTCATACATTTTTTAAATGAAAATTGTCTGCATTCAACATGGAAAATAATTTTAATTAAAAATAATTAAATAAATAAATCGTACTACTGGAAAATACATAAGAAAATCTTGTAGTGGCCGCAGCATACTATAGTTGTATCTCAATTTCAATTCCGTTCAGGGGGGGGGGGGGGAGAATTCAGTAGTTTTTTAATAGTATTTGAATATGAACTTGAATGAAAAATTTTCATGTGAAATATTAAGTTTCTAGTTCAAGATTTTCTTAAATTGTGCAGTATATAAGTCTCTACTTTTGAAATTTTAAATAGCTCTGAGTACATTCCATTTTTTAAGGAACATGTATGCTAATCGTATTTAGAATCGTCAAAATAAATGAATTCGGATAGCAAACAAACAAAGTTTCATATTTGTATGTGGATATTTCAAACTTTGAAATGAGAAAATACGTCCGGGCTTGATATCTACTGGTTAGTTAAAATGGTAGGAGATTACGCGCTCTACATCATTCACCCGCGTTTGAATAACAACGTGACAACAACGTGATCAACTGTTGTTATTCAAACATGGATAAAAAAAAGCGATATTATAAAGGTAGTAATATCACTCTTGTTGAAATTAATTCGACTATTTCGCCTAAATATGTATGTCACAGCATATGTACTTTGTGTACATTTACATACAGAAACTTTTAATGCCAACTAGTAATTTGTGACCACCCTATAACTTTCTTGTATATATTCGCATACAAATTCATGCAGTATATACTATTTAGTAAAATTATCATTTATGGAAAGTATTTTTACCGATGAATGCAGATAATTTTTATATCAAAGGAGTGGAACACTAAATATCCAATTGAAATCAGTTTTACGCTATACAGAATATATATATCAAGAAATGCGTGGCCAATTTTTCTATTCCCACGCAGCACAGTCACTTGAAACAAGCTTGGCTTTCAAGTGGATTTACCATGACAAGGCAAATCTGACAATTCAAGGATATTTCAAACCGTCTTCAAGGTTCTAAAAATCCTACATGAAAAACCGAAAAAAATCACTTCCTTTAAAATTCCTTCACATGAAAATCAAAAGAATGCTCGTTTTATTTCCTTTCACTTAGGGCTAATAGAGGATATGTAGTGGCTCTACTTTCACTTCATTAGCAATTCCTGTTTCTGTTATCAGTTTCCTTGATTAGTATAAGTACGATGCGTAAGGTTCGTTTCATTTTTAATTGTCTGTTTATTAAGTTGGTAGATTTCTGTATACTGTATTAAATTATGTTTAGTATTGAATGGATTTTCTTTTAAGTTTTCATTAAAACAGGATCCATCATAGTGTGGGGGAGGGAAGAGGTTAGCTGGTAATAACATTAACACTTTGTGGCGCACTTTAATCGCTGCGAGGACGCAATTATTAAGTTCCAACTGCAAATCTCATCCCGGAAAGATTTTAGCAAAATGTTACAATTATATTATTGGAGAAAAGGTAGTCAATTTCTTTGAATTGATCTATCAATCCAGATATTAAATCATTCATCTGGGCAGTTAAACCTTCTACAAGTTTTTTCATTTCTTGCTCCATACGTTATCACCGTTCACAGACAATCCCACTTCTGAAACCAGAAATGTTGCGTACTTGGGGTTCGTAAGTTGTCCGAGAATGAAAGGCGAAATGTGCAAAGATTCAGTAATTTATTTACAGAAAATTCCAGAAGAATTTAGTTCTACAGAGCAAGTATTAACTTTTCAGTTCAAGCAGTAAACACAGCATAAGTAACAGCTGTCTACAGCAAATCCCCAGTACAAACTGCATAGCAATAACACATAAAGCAGAAGACTATATTTCAAAGAGGCTTAGGGCTTTCAGATGCATTGAAGCATAGGCAGAAACTATCTGAAATTGACCCGGATTTGGTGCGATGAGCCTTCTTGTATACCTCTTTATCGAGCCCAGAAAAATCTGGAAATTTCACGTAATTCGTTAACCAATCACGTTAGAGCGTCCATCTTTGGTATATCAATAATGAGGATTTTATCGCCAAAAGTCGCCAAGAGGGAAAAGACACCAAATTTGGCTCCAAATCCATTACCTGCCTTATTGGAGCGTTTTAATGCGTTTCTAAGGGAATATTTGGCTATTTTAACGCTAAAACAAACTCGGAATGCAGAAAGTTAACATTTTATCAACTTACTAAGCCTCTTTGAAAAAATTTCTATAAAAATAAACAGAAATATTTACAAATTCGCAACAATATATATATATACATTAAGTAATGAGTCATTGTGGGGACAAATTTTCCCATAGAATAACAATAGCAATAGCTGTCCGCGGGATTAGGTATTGTTCCCTCTTATGCTCCTTCAGTATAGAGTGGTGTGTGTGTGTGTGGGGAGGGGGGGAAAGGGCATTATTCCCTTTAAAATTCTCTCGTTACAAAACTTCACAGACAAACTTTCTTCTTTCTATATATACTTTTATATTTATTGAATAAAAGTTTATTTCATTTTTCAACACCACTGAAACATGTTTACCAGCTCAGTTTATCTGTCTGTCTTCGCACCTGCTTTCGTGTTGTCACCGCATGCATTATTCCACTACAATTTTTGTATAGAAAACTTCATTTTTTCTTTTTTTAGAAGCAGGAAAATGTTACAAAAGTTGTTATTTATAAACAGTGGTGGAAAAAAGTGCGGTTAATACAACATTTGAATATGCTTGAATTGTCATGAAATCGAAATATAGATTGAAAATTCACTTTAGAATCCTCATAATGAGAACAATGTATATGTATCATTTACAGTTCTTTTGTAGTGCAATTAAAATAATCTGATTTACATAATGGTCAATATTTAGTACGTCTGTCTACTGTATTTTAATCAACTGAAATTGTTACAAACAAAAAGAAATTCATATATGTTTTTGAAACTTGCTGCAGTAGAAAAGTGTACGCACCAGTCTATATTATATATACAGGGTGGCCCTAATTAAACTGACAGTGCTCACATTGTTCGGTAGTGCGATTTAATAGCAAGAATGACAGCAAAGTTTATATTAAGATTAAACAAGATAGATGACGAAGGATTCCAAAAAAACAAAAATTCCAAAATTTACCGCAAGTTGAATATATGGCACTGTTTTACTAAGTAAAGCGTTTTTCGCTATTTATAATTTAACCCTTCAAGGCTCAATTTTTTTTTTTTAGTGCGCGACAAAAATATATAGGTTGTAATTAGTGAGCAGAAGGTAGGAAAAACTTATAAAAATAAAACCATATTTTACGGAAAATTCAACTTTTTAGATCAACGTACCGTATGTGGAACATACATAAAAATATGATTTACTAATACGTCTACTATTGTAATATAAAAAAAAATAAAAATAATAAAAAATAAAAAACTTACCTCTGCAAAATATACACTTCGTTATAACACACAGTATTTTTTTCGAGTCAAAACTGTTCAATAACTACTTTTTCTTTCTTTGAATTCAGACAAACGACTAACGTATCACTTTCATTCAAATTACACACTGAGTGCACTATAATAAAAACACGAACGACATCTTTAGGTAAAGATTCGTATTACTACATTGCTAAATGTCAGTAGCTTCTATCAAGATGTCAAGAGATGTCGCTACTAATAGTTCTATAGCTATAGGAACGACTAAAGTCGGTGTTCCACATATGGAACTGGGTGCATTGTAGGATTAAAATTGATTGCGTACATTTTTTTAAGCACTGCTTTCGTCCCATTTATTATTTTGAAATTGGAGATACCCCGCTAATTTGTCCGTGGAAAAAAGCTTTACTCAGAAAAACAGCGCCATATTTTCTTCTAGAGGTAAATTTTGGAATTTATTATTATTTTTTTTTTCATGAATCCTTTGTCCTTTGTCTTGTTTAATTTTCCTATATTATTTAGAAATATCCTTGCAAGTAAATCGTGCTACATAAAGCATAACACTATTACTATAGACAGTGTCAGATTAATTATGGACACCCTGTATTTAGCAGAATAATAAAAGATAATTCCAGCACAATATGGACTACGAACTTTAAGTGTTTTTGATTTTTGTAAATGTATTTTTTTTTAAACATTATTTACAAAAAGAAAAAACACTTAAAATTCTTCTAATAATCATAATCCCTCTTTTGATCTAGAAGGTAAATTAAATATCTGATGCTTTATATCTAGATTCACCACATTTCGAAAATTCATAGACATGGGCGTCGACTTGTCATGATTTCATGAGTAGGAGTCGTTAAAAAAAAAAAAAAAAAAAAAAAAAAGTGGGAGGGGGGGAGGTTAAGGAGGGATTTACTTAATCACTTACTACTAGTTATATATATATATATTTAATCTGGGAAAAAGGGTGATAGAGAAAAATAGTGTATACTTGAATTTTTTTTTTTTTTTTTTTTTTAATATTTAGTTTAAAAAGCATTTTAAATGTGACAACCTACATTTTAAACAACCCCCACCACCCGAAATTTTGAAAATTTCTTGCCAAAGCCTATGAGTTTTCGAAACGTCACAAATCTAGATATTAAGCATCATATACGTATATATTTTATTTACCCTCTTATATGCGAGGGAAGAGGGTATTTGTCCGAGTCTGTTACAAGCATGCAAATGATTTTTTTAATTATCTGTTTTACATAATAATTAGTACGTCTTTGAATTGTACTTAATAAACTAAAACTGTCACAAATAGAACTTTTATTTATTTATTTATTTATTTTTAACTCACTACAGTATAAAAAATATGAAAAAGTGTATACACCATTACGTATTACACATATTTATCGATACAACCCCCCCCCCCCCCAAAAAAAAAAAAAAAAAAATCCAGCTCAAACTGTTATATAAACTACGAACCTTAAATGTTTGCTTTTGTAAATGGTGTTTTCTTTCTTTCTTTCTTAAGTGTATACACCATTATATATTACACATATTTATCGATACAACCCCTCCCCCCCCCCCCCAAAAAAAAAAAAAAAAAAAAAAAAAAATCAGCTCAAACTGTTATATGAACTACGAACCTTAAATGTTTGTTTTTGTAAATGGCGTTTTCTTTCTTTCTTTCTTTTCTTTCTTTCTTTTTTTTTTCTTTTTTTCTTTTTTTTTTTTTTTTTTTTTTAAGACACCATTTACAAAAATAAAAACATTTAAAGTTTGTAACATTTTTCTTTTTTTTTTAATTAATTCACACCCCTATTTTTATCGAGAGGATAAATAAATAAAAATAAGTAACATTTGATACTTAGTATGTATATATTCACCACATATATTCCAGCCTATGCGTCAGAGTGCTGATTGCTCTTTCAGACTAGTTTCTATCAGAAAATAGTTCGATTATACACACAGACAGCGTCTACATATCCAACTTAAATTTATGCTGACGCTCCAAGTATTATAATAACTTCGACAATTTATGCAGTAGATTTTTAATGGATTGACTTAATTAAATTTTACAAGAGCGAAAAGCGTTGAGGTCATTTGAACCTTGAGCAGTTGTGGGCGAGAACGGATTTGTATAATTTGCCCACTTGTCAAATGAAATTTTTTTTTTATAATTTATGAATTATGCCAATGCAAACACAATACTATAGAAGAAAGTTATTTAATTTTAACACTATCATTGCTGTTTGGTAATAAATGATTAGAATACTAGCTTTGATCATTTATACATCAAATTTTTGATGGAATGATTGAATTTTTACAAGAGCGAAAAGTAACAAGGGCTGGGTTTGAAACTGAGAAGCTTTGGATTAACGTCCCAACGCAATGCTGTTTCACTTTTAGTTGTTGTAAAAGTTAATTTTATCAGTCCATCAAAGATGTTTTGTATAAATGATCGAAGTTATTATCGAAATTATTCATGCATACCAAGCAGCTATAAAAAAATAATCTATTTAAAAAAACTTTTAAAACCCAAATTCTTATTGTAGTGTATCATATAAATCTTTTAGAAGTTAGAATAAAATTTAATTTGAATAAATAAATAAATAAATAAATAACTTTTTTGTTTATTAACTAAAATTGGGGAAATTTGAACTGTGTTAAGAAGAGAGAAATTATTTCTTAAAATTCACAACAGATGACAGCACCACACGATTGCTTGTAAGTTTTGTGATTTCATTTTCTGATTAAGGGCCAATATCTTCCCATTTAATTATTCGTTTGAGGCACCTTTTTATTATTATTTTTTTATATTATAACTTAACATTTTACTGATTTGGTTAATGTTTATGTGTTTTTCCTAATCATTTTTATTTTGCATTGTTAATTGTTTCATTGACATTTTAGTGAATATTCCGCCCAATAGAAGGCGCTTGTAGTCCACAAAAAACTCTTTTTTGCTTCTGAAAACAGATGTAAGAAAAAGGCTTCTTAAAAATACTCTTCAAAAATTCTTAGGATACTGTGTAGTAAACGATAAATTTTCTTTTATCAATTGACATCTTTTCTACTAATTGTCTGCAAAAATTAACATTCCGAACCTTCAGGGTATCGAACGCGAGACCACCGGATTACTAACATGGCGCTCTAAACACCTGAGCCACGGAAAGACAAATAAAAAAGCTTGTATTCACCTTAAAATAGAGGCGCATTTTTTATTTGGTAGAGATTCACAAACATACCGTAGTGAATGACAGTAAGTGCATACAAATTTGGGAAATAAACTAAATTATTTCATCTATAATATTGGGTTTGTTTTCCCACATTCCCAGTATACATAAATAAATTTTTCCAATTTTTATAAGAGCGAAGGGTGTGGGTGAACTATCAACCGAGAGCTGAGACACAGATTTCCTACGTTAATACAGCCCACCAGCGGCCGAGCGGTTCTGCGCTCAAAGCTGGTAGATGGGAGGTGCAGGGTTCGATCCCAGGTCGCGCTCATCGACCTAGCCGTTCGGAGTTTTCCGTGGTTTCCTCCGAAACTTGCGTAAATACGGGCTAGGACCCCTTAGAAAGACCCCCACGGAGGGCATTCCCCCTCTAGGCCTAGGACACATCAGGAGTCAATCGGCCTTAACACCTACAACCAACCAACCGACGTTAATACAATGTGCCCATGTTCGAATCCATAAAAACGTAACCTTCCCCTTTTCATTCAGATAATCTACAAAAAATCTATTTAAAATATGTTTGATCTTCACTGAAATAAGAATTTATTTGCTGCATCAAGTTAAGAATGTATGGTATATGTTCTTGATGACAACCATAATCCATGTTATTCTGTGGAGAATTTTTTTTATAGAATTACTCAATGTATTCTTTTTCTTTTTGTTTTCACATTTGAAAAATTCACAATAGTTAAACTTGTATAAGTTTTTATTTTCATTTATTTATTTTTATTTTTTTAATATTTCATTTTTGAGTTTAAAAATGTGAAAATTTTTTCGAGTGCATGTTTTGCATTTTTTAGGTGTAAAATGAGATATCAAAAACAAATAAATAAATACATTTTTAGAAAATTAGAACAAATGTAACGTTTGTGATTTTTCCGAAAGCGAAAACAGAATTTAAAAAGGTGCATTGGGAAATGAGTAACTCTGTAAACAAATTTCTCCATAGAATAACATGGGCTTTGGCTGTTCGAGAACAGTTACTGTACGCTATGAAAAGCACACATGACAAGTAATATTTTATTCATATTTACTGTATCAAGCATAATTCACATTTGATGTTAATTTCTAGATTCATGTTTGAATTATCAAGCATAATTCATACTTAATGTGTATTACTTGATTCATATTTGAATTACCAAGTTTAAAGCAAGTGGGACAGGTGTAAACTAGAACCTTGGCTTGCATTAAACTTACAAGCTTGAAATATAAACGTCAATGCAAGTTTCTTGACTTCGTTAATCCAGGCTGAAGATACCACAATGCAAGCTTTCTGTTATGTCTGGGATTTTATTCAAATTATCATCGATCAATCATTCAACTACGGTGGTGGTCAAAATTATAAGGACAAGGGAAAAATCGCCAAATCATGATTACAGTTGATTGAAAAATTATGCAAATTTTATGGCGGAAAATGAATGATAAACAAAGTATTTCTTATTTCTTTTTGTTGAAATACATTGCATTATTAATTTCAAATTATAGTCTTTAAAACCTTTTTGGAACATACTTGCACCATAAACATGGTGGATAGCTTTATTTAACGGGTTCAGACAGCTAAAGTTTAATTAAATTCGTACAGAAAACTGAAAATTAAACAAGAACGAAAAATCATGCAGTACACATTGATTAATAACACTTTCCAACTGTACATACACATTGTATCATATAACTTTCAATATTCTTTGCCTACGTTATCACACAACAGTGAGACAGAAGGACTGGAAAGTATACTGATGCACTAACTGAATTTTTAAATCACCCTTAGATATTTTGGAAAGTGTTAAAAAATCTTAACGCAAAAGAAAAGGCAGCTGTTAGATTATAATTGCAGAATATTTTAATGTAGCACTGTAAATCTAAAGGTTAATCATATGAAATTCTATATAAAACATTATTTTAGAATATTAACAATACATGTCAAATTCTTTATGATTTTTAAAGAAGAAATTTTTTTAATGAATTTTTAAAAATGTCTGTCCTTTGTAATTTTTTTTTTTTTTTTTTGTCCCTGAACAAAAACTACATGTACAGGACCTATTAATGTCATTCTAAATAGGGAACATTCCATAGTGAACTTGATTAATACATATCATTTTTAAAAAATTCAGAAAATATTTACGGACACTGGGGAAGAGAGATTGTCAGATAGAAAGATAGACAACCGGACAGACAGATACAGAAATTGAAACCATGTTCACACTTAAAAGATATTCGAAAGTTTTAAAACGCTTAATGTAAACGAACAGTGTAATTCCAGCAAATTTTTAATAATAGCTCTTAATTTAACTGAATATTTTTGCGTGGTCCTGTAAATATAATTTTAATCTTACTATATTCTATAGAAAACATTCGTTTTTGCATATGAATAAAGTATTTCCATTTCATTAAGATTTGTGCAAAGTAAAGTTATTAAAATTTGGTTTATAGAAATACCTCTCATAGAATGCAATACTTTGGTATACTTTCGAGTATCCCTGTATACAAATCTAAGGTGGTGTTACACTATTTTATATAAGAAACATCCGATGGTGAACTTGATTAACATATTGCAATTTCATTCAGATTTGTGTACAGTAAAGGTAAGAAAATGTGGTTTATAGAAATGCCTCTCATAGAACACAATGCTTTAGAATATTTTCGGCTATCCCTGTACACATACCAGTAGAGGTATTCACTCCATTTTCAATAGGACACATCCGCTAGTGAACTTGAATAAAATATATCAATTTCAAGAAGCTCGATAGATATTTACGGGAGTTAGAGCATGGATAGACTACCACAGAGACATAAAAACGGACTGACCAACAGATAGATATATCCAAATTCAAACCATATTCACGCTTACAAATTGTTAGAAAGTGTTGAAAACTTTTAATTTAAACGAAAGTGCAATTCCAGCAATTTTTCATTAATAGCTCTTAATGTAACTGAATTTTTTTGTGCAGCCCTGTAAAACTAATGCTAATGATAATATATTCTATACAAAGCATTCTTTTGTGCTTATGAATAACATATTTCAATTTCTTTATACTTTGTGCAAGAAAAGCTATCAATATTTTGTTTATAGGAATAACTCTGATGGAACGCAATGCTTTGGAATACTTTTGAATGTCCCTGTACATAAACCAGTTAGGAATTTACTCTTTTTGCATAAAAAACATCCGTTAGTGAATTCTAATAACATATTAAAATTTCATTAAGGGTTTTGTACAGTAAAGGTATTAAAATATGGTTTACAGAAATACCTCTCATAAAACACAATGCTTTGGAACACTTTTGGGCGTCCCTGGTACACAAACTAGTAGAAATTTTCACTTCATTTTCATTAGGGAAGATCCGATATGAACTTGAGTAAATTATATCAGTTTCAAGAAATTTCATATATATTTGAGGTAGTTTCAGCGCGGACAGACAGACAGACGAACTGACAAACAGATACACAAATTGAAATCATACTCACATTTAAAAAGTGTTAAAAACGCTTAATGTAAACGAAAGTGCTATTCTAGCAAATTTTTATAAACAGCTCATAATGTAACTGAAATTTTTTGTGCGGCCCTGTAAAACTAATGCTAATCATAATATATTCTATACAAAGCATTCTTTTGTGCTTATGAATAACATATTTCAATTTCATTAGACTTTGTGTAAAGTAAAGTTATTCATATTTGGTTTATAGAAATATCTCTTAGAGAACGCCATGCTTTGGAATACTTTTGAGTGCCCCTGTACACAAACCATTGGTGGTATATGCTCCATTTTATACAGGAAACATCCGATAAAGAACTTAATAACATATTTCAATTTCATTAAGATTCGTGTGCAGTAAAGGTACTAAAATATGGTTTATAGAAATACCTCTCATGGAACACAATGCTTTGGAATACTTTCGGGGATCACTGTACACAAACCGGTGTCGGTCCCCATTTTCAATAGGGAACATCCGATAGTGACCTGAATAACATATATCAGTTTCTCGAAAATTCATTAATATTTACGGGAGTTAGAGCGCGGGCAGACAGGCAAATCGAGTCATTAATACTTTTCAACCTTAATGCAAAGTGTTAAAAAGATATCTTTTGAAACGAAAAAATGCTTTTCATATGGAACCATAGAAGTTTTTCTGCTAAAGTGAACTTTATTGGATTACACTAGTGGATCTGCAGATCAGGAGCCTCAACGTCCTATTTGCATCACGCATTATCCAACAGATCAGTTTCATTTCTTCCGTATTATATAGTATATATAATACGGTATTATATATATAATTATTCGATTAAATTGCTTCATAAACAGAAACGTTTCTAAAGGGGACTCACGCCCCCCTATACCCCACGCTGTATCTCTCTTTTTATAACTATCTGCATCTATACATATATATGTATTCCTAATAACTGATTTTTTTTTAATCAATTCCCAGTAATTCATAAATACTTGTACCAAATATCATGCAAAATGATTACATAACACATCGGAATTATTTTGTGGAACCTTGCAAATGAATTAGCAATTCGTTGCCAACATTTCTTCACTGAAATCTTTCTTTTAAAATTCTAAAAAAAATTCATTATATTTAACGAGGTGTAACCATGTTAAAATACGCCCACCAGTGGCCGAGCGGTTCTGCGCTCAAAGAAGGTAGATGAGAGGTGCCGGGTTCAATCCCAGGTCACGCTCAATCATCTAGCCGTTCGGAGTTTTCATTGATTTCCCCCGAACTAGGACCCCTTAGAAACACCCCCACGGAGGACATTCCCCTATAGGCCTAGGACACTTACGGATTCAATTTGTCGTAACTCCTACAACAACAACAACCATGTTAAAATACACTTTTAAGAAATACCGACTATAGACCGTAATAATACGAACTTATTTTATTTATCCCAGAAAAGAAGTCATAGTAATTATATATACTAAAAAGAATACACCTCTTTAATTATTTATAACCCATTAATATTTCAACCTAATTTGACATCATTTGGAAGATTACAGTACGTCATCTTAATTCTTTTGTGGGGACCCGTGAATAAATTATTTAGTCTATACCTCTCCTTTTCTAGAGTAAACATGCTTTTAAGCATCTTTATAATGTATTGTTACAAAATTGTAAATAATTGTGTTTATTTTTGTATAAATTCTTTCAAAGAGGCTTAGTAAGTTGATAAAGTGCTAATTTTGTGCATTTCTAGTCGTCTTAGCGTTGAAATAGCCTTATTTTCCCTTAAAAACGCATTAAAAAGCCCCAATAAGGCAGGTAATGAATTTGGCGCCAAATTTGGCGACTTTTCCCCACCTTGGCGATTTTTTTGGCGAGCTTGGCGAGAAAATCCTGTATGGGATATACCAAATATGGAAGCTGTAAGTTGATTGGTTGACCACTTTCTAGAGTTTTCTCGAAAAATCTGGATTCCATGGAACAATATATATGCCTGTTTTCTTCGCCAAGGCCAGTCAGAGTCAGTTCAGTTCAGCTTTCAGCCAGCTTCGCTAGTGCTTGCATTGCTCTTGAGCCTCTTTGGAAGAGACTTGCTTTATGTGTTATTGCTATACAGTTTGTACTGTGGATTTGCTATTGACAGCTGTTGTTTAAGCTGTGTTTACTGTTTGAATTGAAGCTGATACTTGGTTTATAGACCTGCATTTTTCTGGAATTTTCTGTGAATAAATTACTGAATTTTTGTACGTTTGGCCTTTCATTCTCAGACAACTCACGAACCCCCAAGTACGCAACATTTCTGGTGTCAGAAGCGGGATTGTCTGTGAATGGTTATAACTAGAGCTATGGAGGAACAGATGAAGAAACTTCTAGAAAGCTTAGCTACCCAGATGAATGAAATGAAGGAAGGACAAAGAGATATGAAAGATAGCCTGAGTCAAGAGATGAATGAAATGAAAGCCGGACAGAAAGAATTGAAAGACGGCTTGACTGAAGAAATGAAGGAAATGAAAGACACTATGGGTGAAGTTCAGGAAGAAATTAAATCTAATCAAGATGAGATGAAGAGAGAGCTTTCAACGGTGAAAGAATCAATCGAAAGTAAATTATCGGATATGGGAAGCAGAATAGATGGAATAGAAGAGAAAGTTTTGAAAATAGAAGGAAGTTTTGAAGAGAAAGCTACGAAGATAGAAGAAAAAGGTTATGAAGGTTGAAGAGAAAGCTATGAAGATAGAAGAAAATGTTATGAAGGTTGAAGAGAAAGCTATGAAGATAGAAGAAAATGTTATGAAGGTTGAAGAGAGTGTTACGAAAATAGAACGGAGTTTCGAGGAGAAAGTTAAAGAAAACTTTGATCAAGAGCTGAAAGGAAGGTTTTCAGAGATAGAAGGTAAACTGAAGAGAATAGAAGAAGATCTGGAGAGAAAAGTGGAAGAAAAGTTAGAATCCCTGCCCCAGGAAACTGAAAAGAAAGAGAGAAGAATCCAGAATCAGGAATTTATTAAGCTTTCCACCTACGACGGCAGTTCCTCGTGGCATGTATATAAAACGCAGTTTTCCATCGTAGCTGAAGCTAACGGCTGGGACTCTACCGCCAAGTCAGTCCACTTAGCAGCAGCATTACGGGGAGATGCAGCCGAGATACTGAGAAATGTTACTAAAGAAGAAAGGAACGACTTCGAAGCCTTGACTAGAGACTGGAGCTACGATTCGGAGAGAAGTGTTCTAAGGACTATAGTCGCCTCCAGCTAAAGTCCCGTTACCAGAAAACGGGCGAAAGTTTGCAAGAGCTGGCAGCGGACATTCAGAGATTGTCACACCTAGCATTCTCAGACTGTCAAGCTGACACTCGAAACGACTTAGCTCTTCAGTACTTTATCGATGCTGTTCGGGATCCAGAAATTCAAAAAGCGCTGAGACTCTCCAACATCAGAGACGTAGAATCAGCTTTAGGCTATGCACTTAGGATAGAGGCAGCGCAACAAGCCTCCCGTAAAGACCGCCATACCATAAGAGCAGTCTCATTAAATGATACGCCTGCTGATGAGAATGAAATGAAGAGAAGTTTCGCAGAGATCTTAAAGAGATTGCGCAGCCTGGAAAATAATATAGAAAAAAAGGATCGGAAGATAAAGTGCTGGGGCTGTGGAGGGGATGGTCATGTGAAGAGGAACTGCCCTGTACGACCAAGTATAGGAAATCACCCGGCTTCAACATCACTGCAGGGAAACTAAGAGGAGGCCATCTCGCGGGGCGGAGGTAAAATTAAAGAGCACCAATTTACAGTATTTCATGTTTCATCGATGAGTGGCGGCGATAATGGACTTCACGTCTATGGCCAAGTCAACAACACCACCTGTCGGATGATTCTGGACACGGGAACCAACGTGACCATCATGAGAACGGATTTGGCTCAAGAACTAAAAGAGAAGATCATCTGGACTGCGCCCTGCGTTAAACTCCAGACTGTGACCGGAGACGAAATCAAAATATATGGAAAAATGAACTTGACCATCACTTTTGGGAATGCCAGTTACCATCATATGGCATATGTGGCTGATATAAGAGATCCTTTAATCATTGGAATTGATTTCCTGAGAAAATTTAACTTTAAATTGGACTTCAAGAATAATGAACTGCATTCGAGTTCGGAAGACATCGCTGTGTTCAGCACTGAAAATCAAGACATTCAGACAATTTGCCAGATAACAGCCAAGTATGAAATTTCCATCCCTCCACACACAGAGACAATAGTTTCGGGAACACCTCCCACAAAGCAATACTTCCGCTATGGACTGATTGAATACCCGAATACAGACAATAGCCCAACAGGAGTTCTGGTAGCTTCATCTCAAGTTGACCTCTCAAAGAGTACTATTCCTGTGAGAGTCGCAAACATCAGCGATAAGATCCGAACAGTGAAGAAGGATGAGGTGTTAGCAGCCTGCACTCCTGTAACATGCATAAACCGCCCCACGCAATCAACCGAATCCAAGTCTTCTGAGCCATTAATAACGGAGCTACTCAAGAATGCAGAATTAGGAAGTGAACAGAGGTGTGCTGCGAAGAAGCTACTCCAAGAATTTAAAGATCTTTTTTCTCGACCACCTGAAGACGTCGGGAGAACGAACATCACCCAGCACAGAATTGATACAGGAAATCATCCTCCAATCAAACAACATCCAAGAAGACTTCCATTTGCTATACAGGAAGAGGTCACTGAACTTCTAAATGAAATGCAGCGCAATGACGTCATCGAGCCATCAACGAGTCCATGGGCATCTCCCATAGTACTGGTGCAAAAAAAAGATGGTTCAACAAGATTTTGCGTGGATTATCGTCGTTTGAATGATATCACGAAGAAAGACAGTTACCCTCTTCCCAGAATTGACGACACATTAGACACACTTGCTGGCAATAAATGGTTCTCGACTTTGGATCTTAAGAGCGGTTACTGGCAAGTAGAATTACATCCTGATGATCGTGAGAAGACTGCATTCACCACGGGACAAGGACTGTGGCAATTTAAAGTTATGCCGTTCGGATTATGTAATGCACCTGCCACCTTCGAACGCCTGATGGAGACAGTGCTGAAAGGACTTTCTTATGAAGCCTGTCTGGTGTATTTGGATGATATTATCATTGTGGGGCGCACTTTTGAAGACCATCTACGAAACATCCGAAAGGTGCTGGAGAAACTCAGAATGGCTAACCTCAAATTGAATCCAGGCAAGTGTAACTTGTTCCGTCGTGAAGTGAGCTACCTTGGCCATATCATCTCTGCCGAAGGTGTGAGAACTGATCCTGAGAAGATCTCTGCAGTCGAGAACTGGAGTCGCCCTGAAAATGTACACCAACTACGAAGTTTCCTGGGGTTATGCACTTACTACAGGAAGTTTGTCAAGGGTTTCTCAAATATTGCCAGACCACTCCACAAGCTGACGGAAGCCAAACAGAAGTTCCTTTGGACAGATGAATGTGAAAATGCGTTCAAGCGGCTTGAAGAGGCCTTAACATCATCGCCTGTCTTGACGTATCCACAGCCCGACAGACAGTTCATACTTGATACAGATGCCAGCCATGAGAGTGTCGGTGCTGTTCTGTCGCAGGAAATTGATGGTCAAGAACATGTCATTGCGTATTGGAGTAAATGCCTGTCTAAACCAGAGCGAAATTACTGTACCACCAGGAAAGAGCTACTCGCCATCGTAAAAGCCATAGAAAATTTCCATCATTACCTCTATGGCAGAAGATTCCTGCTCCGGACTGACCATGCATCTTTAACGTGGTTGCTCCAGTTCAAGAACCCGGAAGGACAGATTGCCAGGTGGATACAACGCCTCCAGGAATATGACTTTGAGATACGTCATCGTAAAGGGACTCTACATGGTAATGTAGATGCCTTGTCACGGAAGCCCTGCTCGGAAAGCTGCAAATACTGCTCTAGAGTCGAACAGAAATACCTGCCGATAAATCCGGTTGCCTGCCAAGTCACTGTCTCAACATCATCAGAACAAGATCCCGATCCCTGGAGTGACGAAGAACTTAGACAAGCCCAATTGGAAGATCCTGACATAAAGCCAATATTACAGCTAAAGGTGACGACCAGCAACAGATCTACCTGGCAGGACATTTCCAGATTTAGTCCCATTACGAAAAGTTATTGGGCACATTGGGACTCTCTTCATATCCGAAACGGCGTATTATACAGAAAGTGGGAATCTGATGATGGGAAAAGCTTCAGATGGCAGATTTTATTACCAAGATCAAAAATTCCAGCTGTTTTAGAACAACTGCATAGTAGCTCTACCGGAGGCCATTTTGGGGTAATGAAGACTCTGCAGAAAGTTCGGGAACGCTTCTACTGGTGCAAGGCAAAGGAGGATGTGGAGAAATGGTGTAAATCCTGTGATGCTTGTGCGGCACGTAAAGGCCCACAGAAACGAAGTCGAGGAAGACTGCAACGGTATATCGTGGGAGCACCATTTGAACGGATTGCAATCGACATCTTGGGTCCTTTGCCACGGACCTCCAGTGAAAATAAATACATGCTCGTCGTGATGGACTATTTCACCAAGTGGCCTGAGGCATATCCCATTCCCAATCAAGAGGCATGCACAGTCGCAGAGGTCCTAGTGCAGCAATGGGTGTCAAGGTACGGCACGTCAATACAACTTCATACCGACCAAGGTACCCAGCAAACACAGCCGTGTCGGAAACATAACAAAATGATGTCAGATATGTCAGACTTGTCAGATGTATCGATTTTCGCGTAACATTTAGGTACCTTTTCACGATAAAAAAAAGTTATATCATCTAATCGATGTCTTTAAAATATCGAAAACATACCGACTTTATGACATGCAATTTCTGTATAAATATTTGTTATCGAAACGATAACTAAAACATGACATATTTATGACACCACACTAACCTGTCCAAAATATGATACTGATCTGATATTGTTGTGTATAAACTGTAACCATGAACATTTCTGGAATAACGCGGTTGCAATATGTTAACGGCAACCGCCAACTGAACTAAAAGACTGTTTAGTTTCGGTTTAGGTTTCGAAATGCAGCTACTACGCAGCTAGCCATGATGGCTATTTAACTACTTGTTTAATCTCTTAATTTGTGTATAATTATGTAAATAATGTGTGTTCCTGTAATAGATATGTACCGTAGTTAGTAAAGATAAAGAAATGCCAAAATATAGTACTTCTTCCAGTATGCATCACACACAAAGTAATGACAGCTGGCGACGATACTAATAATGGATTAGGGCGTGGGCTAAGCCGAAGTCATCTCAAGGTAAAAAAGATTATTATTTTTCTTTGATCGGAAGTAATGGAGGAGCAAATTAAAGCGTTGCTTGAACAAAATCAAGAACTATTAAAGGCACTGCAGAAGAAAGATTCTTCGGTGCAACATAAAGTAGCGGTACAGTTTGAGAAATTTAATGATGAAACGGAAAATTTCGATTGCTTCCTGGAACGCTTCGAGACATATCTTGATGTCCAACAGGTTCCAGAAGAATTAAGAGCTAAAGTTTTTATTTCATCTTTAAGCCCAAAATTATACCAGTTATTGAAAAATCTGTTAGCTCCTGACATTCCTTCTGACCAGACCTTGAATAAGTTGAAAGATGTTTTAAAAACGCATCTAAATCCGAAACCCTTAATAATCCCTTCACGCCATAGGTTTCTTAACCGTAAACAACATGAGGGGGAAACGATAAATAATTATATGGCTGAATTAAGAGCCCTTGCCTTGCATTGTGATTATGATACTAATATGTTAAATATTATGCTGAGAGACGTTTTTGTGAGTGGATTGCGGGATAAAACTATTCTCGATAGATTGTTCGAAGAGGATAATATAGATCTCGACAAAACATTACAGATAGCGTTAGCGATGGAGAAGGCTTGTAAAGGGACAAATGATATTATGGGCAGGGGAATAAATGCTTTGCATGCTGGGAGGAAGGGTAAACAGAAGTATCAGAAACAAACTTTTGCGGAAAGGCAGAAAAAATCGGAATGTACGAGATGCTCTGGCACGGACCATAATAGCAATGATTGTAAATTTATTACAAGTAAATGCAATTATTGTTCTAAAATCGGCCATATCCAAAGAGCGTGTTTTGCTGCAAAGAAAGCGGCTGCTAAACCAGTCAAACAAAAACAGGTAAATTTGAATAATGTTATTGAGAACAAAAATCAAGTACCTTTATTTGAACTACAGGCTGAGGGATATACATTACGGGAGGAAGAGCCAAGGCAACCCCCGATAATGGTAAATCTAAAAATTGAGAATAAAAACTGCCAAATGGAATTGGATACTGGTGGAGCCGTGAGTGTTATGAGCATTAGGAATTTTAGGAAAATCTCTAATAAGGAAATTCGGCCTACTAATATTGTCTTCAAGACGTATAAGGGGGACTCTTTAATGCCAATGGGGTATGTCACCGTGAAGGTTGAATATAAATATCAATGTTTGCTGTTAAATTTATACATAGTGAAAGAGAATTTGGATACGATCCTTGGCCGTGAATGGCTCCATAAAATAAAACTAGATTGGAACGCTATAAAAACTGTCAGAGCAGTAAGTAACATAAATTTAAACAAACTTTTAACTCAATATAAGGAATTATTTGATGACAAATTAGGAGAGATCAACAATTATGAGGTTAAGCTGGAACTGAAGCAGGGGGTTAAACCAATATTTCGCAGATTCAGAACGGTACCGTTTGCTCTAAAAGAAAGAGTTGAAAAAGAAATTGATAGGTTGGAGAAGGAAGGAATCATTGAAAGGGTGGAGAGTTCAGAGTGGGCTACGCCCGTGGTTCCGGTAGTTAAATCAGACGGCAATATTAGATTATGTGCTGATTTTTCTGTAACGCTTAACCCTAATTTGGTCGTTCCGCAGCACCCCTTACCGAAACTGGAAGAAATTTTTTCAAGCTTAAACGGGGGTAAACAGTTTTCAAAACTTGATTTCAAACATGCATACTTACAAATGAAGGTACACCCCGAAAGCCAAAATCTTTTAACCATTAACACGCATAAGGGGCTGTATATTTGCAAAAGACTAATGTACGGCTTAAACGGAGCACCTGCAATTTGGCAACGCTATGTAGACGGGCTCTTCCAGGGAATGGAAGGTGTTAAGGTGTTTATGGATGATGCACGGATTACGGGGTCTGACGAAATGTCACACTTAAGGGCCTTGGAGGAATTTTTCAAAAAATGTAAAGAACATGGTTTGAAATTGAATTTAAATAAAAGTCAATTTTTTCAAAAAGAGATAAATTTTTTGGGACACACAATAGATGCAAATGGGTTGCACAAAACTGATGGTAAGATTTCAGCAATTTTAAATGCCCCTGTTCCGAAAGATGTACAGGAGGTAAAGAGTTTTTTGGGGCTGGTAAATTTCTACGGGAAATTTTGTAAAAACTTAGCCACCATGTCAAATCCCCTTAATGACCTTACAAAAAAAGATGTAAAATTTAAATGGTCGAGGAATTGTCAGGAAGCTTTCGAGAAAATCAAAAAGGAGATTTGCTCTCCCAGAGTTTTAGTGCATTATGATCCACACCTACCGATAACTTTAGCTACTGATGCTTCACCAGTTGGTGTAGGTAGTGTATTGTCTCATCTGTACCCTGACGGAACTGAACGACCCATAGCATTCGCTTCAAGAACTTTGTCACGAACTGAACAAAAATACTCCCAAATAGATAAAGAGGCCCTAGCCATCGTATGGGCCGTACAGAAATTTTATCTATATTTAAAGTGTCGAAGATTCACTTTGATTACAGACCACAAACCGCTAGTAGCTATCTTTGGTTCTAAACGGGGATTACCTGTTTTAGCAGCTACTAGGCTTTTGCATTATGCCCTAATTTTGCAATCTTTTGAATTTGACATCAAGTATAGGGATACTAAAAATCATGGAAATGCAGACTGTCTTTCGCGCTTACCGAAGAAGTCTGAAGAATTGGATGTCAAAGATGATATTTACATTAATCAGATGGGGCAAATAGAAACCTTACCTATAACATCCAGAGAATTACGACAAGCTACGTCGAAAGACCAAGAGCTGGGGCCGCTTCTAAATGCTCTTAGAGAGGGCAAGGATTTGCAGGGTAGGGAAGCAAAATACACAATTGAAGATGGGTGTATTATGTATGGTCAAAGGGTATGCATCCCGAAGGTATATCAAAAACAAGTGTTAGCAGAACTACATGAGGGGCACCTTGGTATTGTAAAGATGAAGGCTATCGCCAGATCATTCGTATACTGGAAGAATATTGATAGAGATATCGAGGATGCTGCGAAAAATTGTACAGAGTGTGCCAAATATAAAGCTGATCCATCTAGGGTAAAAGTCCATCACTGGGAGTACCCTAGTTCGCCATGGGAAAGGGTTCATATAGATTTCGCTGGGCCTATCTTTGAACACATGTTCCTTCTTATTGTCGATGCACATTCTAAGTGGTTGGAAGTTTATCCAATGAAAACAACTACCGCCCATAAGACCATAGATTGCCTTCGAGATTGCTTCAGCCGATTTGGCTTACCTGTAGTACTTGTAAGCGATAATGGACCTCAGTTCACTTCACACGAATTTGAAATGTTCATGTTAAACAATGGCATTAAGCACAAAACATCTGCACCATTTAAGCCATCGAGCAATGGTCAAGCTGAGCGTTACGTGTACACTTTGAAACAATCGTTACGTGCAATGCAACACTATGCTGGAAGCATAAGTCAAAAATTAAGCACGTTCTTGCTTCATTATCGAAAGGCACCTAACGTCACCACAATGCATAGTCCAGCCATGTTATTCCTGAAGCGGGACATAAGAACCCGAATTAATTTGTTGTTGCCTGATTTGAAATCCAGAGTGCAAGAAAATATTAGAAAAGGTGTTTATGAGTTCAGGGACAGAAAATTTAATGTGGGTGACAAAGTGGCTGTTCGAGATTATAGAGCAGCAAATTCCAAATGGAAATTTGGACAAGTAATCAGCCAAGATGGTGCGCTACATTATACTATTGATGTTCAAGGGACATTAGTACGAAGACATGTAGATCAAATCCGTCCAGTTGGTGATCAGGTACAAAACGTTGATTATCCAGTGCGTAGTCATCATTGGACTCCATCTCAGAGTTTCCCGGTTGCTGAGGATTCTACTACGACGATTCTAAATGATGAATCCAATATTCAAGGAACACCTATGGAAACTTCAACCAGATCATCTGCACCCACTGAAAATGTTCCGGCTGGAGACTCATCAATTGAAACACCAGCAGTAAAAGACAGTGAGCTTACTACGACGAGTGTGAGTTCACCAAAAGTGCCACAAAATCCAGGAGCCACGCTACGACGTTCTGGAAGGATTCGTAGACCCCCCCAAAGACTTGATCTCTAAGGGGAGAGGAGGTGTTGTGTATAAACTGTAACCATGAACATTTCTGGAATAACGCGGTTGCAATATGTTAACGGCAACCGCCAACTGAACTAAAAGACTGTTTAGTTTCGGTTTAGGTTTCGAAATGCAGCTACTACGCAGCTAGCCATGATGGCTATTTAACTACTTGTTTAATCTCTTAATTTGTGTATAATTATGTAAATAATGTGTGTTCCTGTAATAGATATGTACCGTAGTTAGTAAAGATAAAGAAATGCCAAAATATAGCACTTCTTCCAGTATGCATCACACACAAAGTAATGACAGATATCAGAAACATGTTAATTTTTTGACATTCTTTTTGAAGTATCGAAATGTTATCGAATGAACATCAGACATTGCTTTGCTAGCCGTAACCCGTAACCGCTAACTGAACCAACCGCATTGTTTGTTTACAAGCCAGAAGCGAAGTTCGTGTAGCAGTGATTTTGTTTTCGATATTTTCATATATTTTAATCGGTTGCTAATTCATTTAGGTAAGGAATTTTCTTCTTATTACATGCTCTCATACTTCTCAAAAAAATTAAAAGAGAATATTGTATTGACTTTTTATAAAATTATAAATATGTTTGGTGTTTCATACTTACTTCAGTTAAGAATGTTTCTTCGGAAATTTGTTATTTTATGATTCGCACGTTTAGGCTTAATCTGTATGATAAATGCATTTTGATTTTAAAAAAGTCAAAGTACTCACTAATTTTAATGTAAATTGGAGAATATAATTGTAATTATAAACTTTGTGATACCCTCCGGTGCTAAGTTTAAATAATATAGAAGGTAAAAAAATATTCATAGTGTTAGGCTTAGTTACTATTTTCCAAGCCAGTGTTGCATAGTTATTCTGTAAGGAACGTATTTTTCATATCTCATAAATAATAAAAGCCAAAAGCTCTAAAATCTTAGGAGAAAGAAATTGCGAGTTATTTATACCTACTATTTTAACTCGTTTGCAGAAGTAGTAAATGTAATGATTGTAGATATCGTTATCTTTTATAAATGTTGTGAGTTATTCATATTCGCATTGAATATTTTGCAGCGAATATAATAAAAAATGTTCAATTATAAAATTTAAAATAAGAAAAAAATCAGAAAATATTGTATTTTGAATTACAGTGATAAATAAGAATTAAGTATGAAACTAAGATTGTTCATTCAAATGGATGAACATAACTATTCATTTATACTTTCTGAACTAAAATTGAGTTTGACAATATTCATCGTATTGAAACCTTGATAACAGATGATGGTATAGACAACATTAACAAGATAATGAGAGAATTTGTCTAAAATGTACAATATATTATGATGTGAGTTTTCAATTTTATATGTTTAGTAATATTTATAATGTGTTTGATCAGTGTCAAAACTGGCTACTCGGGGATAAGCTTAAAATTATTGTTATTGCATCGCAATATTGTAAAATTTTAAGCCAAAGATGAATTACAGCAATCTATTTGCTAGTCGTAAATAAACTTTTTAATGTTATAAGTGAAATTTTAAGTCTTGTAAAAAGGCACCAGGATCTTTCATGTTTGTTTACCACATTTTTTTTTTTTTTTTTCCAAATCTTAGATACTGTGAAGTAAATTTTATTAACAAGTCGTGACATTGGCATGATTCTGGTAAGTTTGTCTTTTTTTTATACTAACTTTCTTATTTATTAAAATTTCAGGCTATTTTATTTTAATCTCTCAAACCTTGTATAACAATCTATATAAATAAAGCAAAGAGTTTGCCTGGAGAACATCCGGGTTGACGACTCCTATTTTTGATTGGTCTAAATTTAACTACTTTGATGATGAGAGTTGGCCATTTTTTTTAGTAAAAACTGATAATTTTTTTAAAAAGATACTGCATAGATGTTATACTTTTTAAAAGAGCTCTAGAAATTGTTCGTTTTTTGTGTGAACATTATATGCATCAAGTTATTGAAGATATTACATTGCAAAATTTTCTTTTAATTAATTAAAATATGAAAATAAATATTAGTTATATATAATTTAATATTTTGTCATTTCGGCGATGAGTTGATATGGGTATCGGAATGGCATAAGTAAACATTTTGGTGTGAAACGTCTGAGCTACTTCAGTGCCAAATTTCAAATTCTGCCAAAAGGTCCAAGCTCTTTCATTCAATGATTTTACAGAATTTTTCTCAATTTTATTTTAAATATTTTTGTAATGCAAGTGGGAAAAAAAGGAAAAGCATTTTTTAAAATTTATCTATTTATGCAAATTATCTTCATATAAAATATCCTATGCATTTTTCATTCTGTTTATTATCAAAAAGAAAATGACTAATGCAGTTTTTCATGTATTATTGACATTTCTATAAATTAAATTATCCAGTACCAAGACATTGTGGTTAAGAAGTCACTGCTGATGTCAGCGAATGCCTGAAGCGTAGTTTTTAAGCAATTTCAATGTATTTTATTTTTAGTTTTAATTAGTAGAATGGTATAAAAAATATTGATTCTTTTTAAAATTCATTTAAATGTATTGACCAGCAAAGCCTGCTAGTAATATTAAATAGATTGAAGCTGTGAAAATATTTTTTGAAATCACTCTGTTGTTTTTTAAATTAATTTTATGAATAAATTGTAATATAACATTAACTTTATTATTAGGCTGGTAAGATTTATTGTATAAGAATTTATGAAAAAATTAGTGATGTTTCTGATAAAAATGACACTCCGAGGGTATATAATAAGTAAGTTGAATTGATGGATGTTTTAAAACTTAATTTTCTTATTTTTTGATAAATTTATATAAATTTTTCATGCATGAACTTTTATCACTGTTACTTTACTTATATTATTTATTATTATTATTGTTGTTGTTATCAATATGTTATAGTGATTGCATTTTACCAAAATTTCATATAACATTATCAAAAAACAAGAAAATTAAGTTTGTAAACATCCATCAACCAGATATACTTATTATGCATCCTTGGAACACTGAGAATTTTTCATGAAATTTTAAAATTTAATCGCAATAGTTTCAATATTCATGCATAAACTTTTATTACTGTTATTTTTCTGTTTTCAATATGTTAAAAAGTTTTTGTTGTATCAAAATTTCATATAAATTTATCAAAAAATACAAAAATTAAGTTTCAAAACATGCACTGGCTTGATATATACTTATATACCCTCGAGCATTAAGCATTTTTCTTGAATTAATTTTAACATGAACTGTTTCCACAATCCCTGTCAAAATGAAGATTAATTTCTGAGCTACTGATAATATGAACAGTTTTTTTTATTCTTCTTGAAATCATGGGTGTTGGCACAATAGGGCAACCCCCCCCCCCTCCTCCTGTAAAATTCTAATAAGCATTTTTTTTTTTTTTCCTTTAACTTTAAAACTATCAAACTATGCTATCAGAATTTTATTTAACCACTTCACCGACCATCCCGAGATAACTCGGGAGAAACTTAGCCTTCCACATGCTACAGTGGCTGGTGAAGTGGTTATTATTTATTATTATTATTATTTTCAGGCTGTGCCTGCCTTCACCCCCCCCCCCCCTGAATTTTTTTCTGGAGATGCCACTGCTTGAGATTCGCATTAACAAGGTTCAACTGTATAAACTAATCTTCATTTTGATGAGGACTGTGGAAACAGTTCATATTAAAATTAATTCATGTTAACGAGGTTTGACTGTATATACTTTGTTATTAAACCTTTTTTTATACCACAAATGCATGTTAATTTCTGTATTTTTACCATTTAGCCACCCCTTCCTAATATATCCCGATTTTCCTGACCATTGAGGGGGAGCTTGAATGGCATTTTAGAGTAATATATTTTTCTTTAAATTCAAAATTATTCTTTTCTTATTTTTATTTGCACAAAAGTATAACTAAAATTTTCTGTAAAAAATACATTAAGGTTTTACAAAGATGTTGAAGAAAGGATTATTAATATAATTTACAATAATATTTTTACCTTACATAAATCCTTACTAAGTCCGAGCTTCATATATATTTCGGCTACCTAACGGTGCCATCTTCAGATACACTCGGTAAAAAATGATTTGAAGGTGCTATTTGGATGACTTGTTTATCTTTTGTAGTTTCCTCTTCGATTTCTTCACTTCTCTTGTTTTTTTTATATAGTTGTTGCCACTCGGTAGGAATAATGCTATGTTCGATATCATTGATAGTGTTATTATTGGTTAGTATTTCGATAGCTTCTCTTTTGAGAGCGTAATGTTGAGAGTTGTATGGGGCTATTTTTTGAAAGTTAATGGAATCAATGTTAATTGGGTTAGTATTGTTAGTTCTTGAGAAAGCTGTGGAATGTCTATTGTATTTTAAGTCGGTTATGTGTTCTGAAATACGTTCTTTTATTTTCCTTTTAGTCATTCCTATGTATGAGGCTTTATTTTTATTTTTATTTTGATTTTATTTCCAATATCAAAATAAAAATAAAAATAAAGCCTCATACATAGGAATGACTAAAAGGAAAATAAAAGAACGTATTTCAGAACACATAACCGACTTAAAATACAATAGACATTCCACAGCTTTCTCAAGAACTAACAATACTAACCCAATTAACATTGATTCCATTAACTTTCAAAAAATAGCCCCATACAACTCTCAACATTACGCTCTCAAAAGAGAAGCTATCGAAATACTAACCAATAATAACACTATCAATGAACATAGCATTATTCCTACCGAGTGGCAACAACTATATAAGAAAAACAAGAGAAGTGAAGAAATCGAAGAGGAAACTACAAAAGATAAACAAGTCATCCAAATAGCACCTTCAAATCATTTTTTACCGAGTGTATCTGAAGATGGCAGCGTTAGGTAGCCGAAATATATATGAAGCTCGGACTTAGTAAGGATTTATGTAAGGTAAAAATATTATTGTAAATTACATTAAGGTTTTTTCTTCTTAAATATTTCATTATCATTAATCGTCTTTATACCAAGTTTGCTGGCAATCTACTTGCCGTTTTAACTGCAGAATGTTATACCAAATAGTTTAATTATAATGACTCTGTATTTATATATTCATAATTTTGTAGTTTGTTTATAAAATAAATATCTCTCATTAACACATTTCTTTCAATAATGCATAAAAATAATGAAATTCTCAGTACTACTCTGTATTGGCCAAATACTTAGCCCAAATTTGGACGAGTACCAGGTATATACAGAGTATATACTCTCGGTTCAGCTCTAATTAAGATTTTGAACCATAAAATAGCTCTCCAAAGATGAAATTTATCAAATTTTGTAAATTTTTTCTTCATGTAATGTCATTAAGAAATTAATTTAAAAAAAGAAAGAAAGAAATAATAAAAAACTGTTGGTCAAATTATAAATTCAGCCCCCCTCACAATTAATATTGTGTGTAGGGGGGGAGGGGGCTAGACTAAAGTCTTCTCAATCCTCCCATTCAATTATAATGTCTACTCCCTCTATATATGTGTATATAAATAAGACTGTTATTAATTTGCATTGAAACTTACCAATTTTAATCAAATTTTAAAAGTAGCGACCTAATACAAACTTCAAAATACCAAATTTGAATTTCCTGCAGTTATTTGTTTTGAAGTTATACTGATAAAAGATACGCATCAACTGCTAAAAATTGGTTTTTCAGATTCAGTGTGCTTCAAAACATGATATTAAACAAAAAGAAAAGCCAAAGATGAAAATAGAACTAAAAAAAAAAAAAAAAAATACTTTGTTTATAGTATGGGTAAAATAAATTAATTATCCTTCGTGAGTAGTGTTCATGGACATAGTAAAATTTAGCAAAAAGAGCAGCACATATAATAAAAAACAATGTTTAACTTAATTTTGGATAGCCCTGTGTTTGTTTATAAACTATATGCACTTCACACTGTGCACTTAAATTTATTTTTATATGAAAAAAAACTAATACAAAATGAAATACACTTCCAGCAATTTCGAAATATTTGTAAAGATTTAAACGCTTAATTCTCCGTCAAAAAAAAAAAAAAAAACACTAATAATTTTTTTAGAAGCCTAATATTTAATTACCTGTAGAAATATTAATTAATTCGATGTGTAGTATGTGTTTCTTAATTTTATACAGTATTAATTTATTAATTTTCAATTAATAATTAGTTAAATATCTTTTGAAATTTAAATCATGTTTATTAGTTCCACTTATTGTTACATTTTGAAATTTCTTTCCAAATTAGTAGAGGAAATATTTTTTCTACAGTTTGGGAATATTTGTCGGATATAAAAATCAGCTGCTTAAAATAAAATTACTTTGGCTCATAACAAACGTGATTTTACTGAGAGACAATTACTGTTTATATATATATATATATACTGTAAAAACCAGCATATGGGCTGCATTCACGTACGGGCCGCACTAATGTAATTTCGGTTCCGGAAAAATTGAATTTTGCAGAATCTCCATACCACGTGTAAGGGTCTCACTTCGAAAAATAAACTAACACCTAAAATTACATAAAAACAAGTACTATTTATATATTCCTTACAATATTCATCATTTTAATATTGAATATATTGTAAAGGTGCATTGCTGCTTGGTTCGCCTGACAAAAAGTTGCGTTTTCTTTTGACCCAAAACAATTGTTGCCAATTCTTGCATTTTATGGTGTTTATTCAAAATTTTGTAATTATTACTTTTTATCGGCAGTTGTGTAGTGCTTTTTCAATTTATATATATATACTAGCCGCCTTCGGCGACCAGCTGGTTTGCGACCCTTGAAAAATCCGACTTTACGAAACTCCTGCTCGGTGGCGCCTGCAGCACCTTTTTCCTGTTTCAGGTCTTAACACAGCTTATTGACATAGTGTGAAAATAGCTTTATTGAAAAATTTAATTGCACTAAATTCCCGCTCGGTAGCCCCCACGGCGCACTCTTCCCGTTTCAATACCTGAAACAGCCTGTTCTCTCACCATGTTATGATATGATCTTTCAAATTTCTGACTTTAGAAAAGTCCCGCTCGGTGGAGCAGCAAACTAAACTGATGAGTGGTGTGGAGAAGTAAGAGTTTAAAATTCTCAAGATAAGAAAACACTGCTACTCGCTCCAAACCATAATATGTTCAATGGTTGCTCGCTACATCGACGAGTAATCTAAGCATGGTGAGCTCTAGAACTCGAGAGCCTTAGTGAGCTCTGTTCTCTAACAACCACTCACAGCCTTCCATTGAAAACTGTTTTAAGCTCGATTTCAACAGCCAATCATCTATGACTCCAGTCGCAGTATTGAGGAATACGATGAAATAGACTTGTTTATAGTCTGATGGGATCGGGAAAACTATTAGATGAAGAGGAAAAATCCAGGCGTCAAAATGAAAAATCTGGTTGCAAAATACGAGTAACGACTGCTTATTTCTAACACTGATTCCAGCGCCATCTGGCGGTAGAAATTTCTGTAATCTACTGCTTGATTCCAAATCAACAAAGCTTTCAAACGATGTATTACTTACGAAATTATTTTAATTAGTAGCTGAGATACAAAAGAAAACCTAATTAGGACACCTTAAAATGTGTAAATCAGGTGAAATCTCGAATTCTACTTTCGATAATATAAAAGTACTTTAAAATATCTTTCGAATGATTAATTTAATTAGAATTTGAAATATTGAAATTTTAAAATATTACAGCGCCATCTGGTGGTAGAAATTTTTGTAATCTACTGTTCAATTCCATATCAACAAAGCTTTCAAATGATGTATTACATATGAAATTATTTTAATTAGTAGCTGAAATACAAAAGAAAACCGATTCAGGACACCTCAAAACGTGTAAATCAGGTGAAATCTCGAATTCCACTTTCGATAATATAAATGTACTTTAAAATATCTTTCAAATGATGCATTAAAAATAATATAATCATAATTAGAATTCACGGTATATGCAATGGTTTTATGCATAAAATAAACAAATTTATAACTCATTCAGTTTTTGAAAAAATCTTTCAATCTTTTGAGATGTGAATCGTCTAACCAAGATCTATATACACACAAAAAAAAAAAAAAAAAAAAGGTAAGGAAAAAAAAAAAAAAGAAAGAAATGATTTATCTCTAAAAGATTTTGAGTTATAAATTGTTTTGTGAAAAAATCGATGTTTCGTAAACGCCAAGTTTTTTTCATCTATTAATTTAATTTTTACTTTCTGAACACTGTGTATTTTTGACATGATTACAATACTCTCCTTACTAAAGTACTGTAATCATGTTAAAAATCAAAATTTGAGAGTTTGGTGTTTCAGAATGTTTCCAGGTCATCTGAACTCATCTTTAATATTCTGACGATGATGTGAGTGAACACGATAGCGACTAAATGCTTTGTTCAAATGAACTGAAAGTTGGTACATACATTATAAGTCTGTCACTATAGCATAAAGCCTATTGATTTTGATCAATCTAGCACTTTTCTTTTTTTACAGGGACACACAAAAAAAAAAAATTCTTTAACATTATGGTCTATGGGCCTAAACTTGTTAAAGTGTGATAGCGTCTAAATGCCTTATATGATTGAGCTGAAAATTTGTATGCATGTTACAGATCACTTTCACACAAATTGTATGAATTTTAGAGAATCTTGTTTTTACAGGGGCTCAAATTATTTAAAGTGCGATAGGGTACAAAATCTCTACCAACTGAGTTGAAAATTTGTACAATTATTATAATTCACTGTTGCACAAACTGTTTAGATTTTAGTAGTCTAGCATTTGTAGCTTTTTTACAGGGACACGATGAAAATCTCTTTAATTGTAGATAAAATAAAGTGATAAGAAAATTTTACACAAAATCAACTTTGTTTCTGTCTAAAAAAATATTGTAAGGGTAAAGAAGTCATTTACATAGTTTTTGAAAAATGAGAGGGGTAGAATTTGCTATAATATTTTCCGTTGTAAGAATTTTAATGAATTTAGGGAGAAAACATGTCTCATTTTACTTATTTAATGCAAAGTACATAAAAATCTATTTTTTCTCACTATCGCGTATGGCAATTAAAACTTTAGAAGAAAAAAAAAAAAAAAAAAAAAAAAGAAAACTTATTTTCAATCGGATTTTTTTGCAACTTAAATCCTAGCAAAAAATATTAGTCATTTGGAATGCATTACTCTTTTAAATTTGTGCTTTTACATTTTATAGTTTTTATAAATTGGAATTTTCTACCTCTCTAAAATGATTTTCTTCTTATTTTTTACTTTTCAAGCATACATTATGTAAGGGAAGTATTGTAATTGTGAAAAAATATGATATTTTTGGATTCATGGGACCCCAAATCGTGTAAATAGAACTAAAACTCACTTTTGAAAATTTGACCCCAAAACAATATTTTCTCTATTTTACAGGTAAGATAAAATAATAATTCAGTTGAAAAAGTAGTTTGGAACTTAAAATGATAATTTGAATTTAAAAAGATTCTGCTAATACTACATACTTGTGCTACAACGGTACTGAGTGGAATATAAGCAGTTAAGCAAATTATATAAAAATATCTGAAGTAAATATCAAACTAAATGCATATTAAAATGTTCTGTTATTTAAAGATTATGATCTTAAAAATCTAACTTTTAAGGAAATTTTTTTATTATTTATTATAATATTATAAAAGTAAATAACCAATCCTTTAACACATTCGCTGCCACTGGCGCGTCAGCATGGCGCTACCTCCCATGCCGGTGACGCTCTGGGGCGACAATCGAGTATGATAAGTAAACTGCTTTAGTTTTAGTTCGGATTTGGAGGTTGAACGATGAGGTTTTTGTGGCACGTTAGTGAAGCATTATTTTTATATTTTCAGTGCGTGGTTTTTAAATTTTGTGTTTAAATTTTTTTTTTTGTGCAGCCAACGTTTTTAATCATTAAAACACTTATTTTAAATTCGGCTTCTGAGGATGGATATATAAATTTTGGTGGCAGCGAATGTGTTAAATGACCACCTCCATCAAAATAATAAATAAAACAACTCTTTTTATTTTAACAATGAATGTGTGATATTAAATAATTTCTATAATATTATAATGAAAAAAAGAAAAATGTGGTTGATTTAAACTCAAAATAATTGGGTTGATAAAGTAGTTTGGAAATCAAACTGATAACTTGAATTTAATAAAAAGATTCTGCAAATACAACACTGAGCTACAAATTGTTACAATGGGGCTCAGTGGAATATAAGCAATTCCATTTATAAGCAAGTTTATAAAATATATTTCCAGTAACCATTAAACTAAATGCATATTAAAATGTTCTGCTACTTAAAGTCACAAATTCACTTTATTTATTAACAATATGTTGGCGAATAATGAAATAATAAACAATAACAATCGAGAATTCATAATGTCAAACGCATAGTCAAGTGGACTAAATTTTGCTTTTTGCCCCGGATGCATTCGTCTAGCACACGGCTGACCGCCAGCACAGCTCTCCTGTTACAGTGGAGTTCAGTGGAGTTAACACTGCAATAGCATGGTGCTTCGTACAACCTCTTGGGAGACAATGTGATGTTGGTGTGAAGGGTGTTTTTTTTTTTTTTTTTTTTTCAGAACACTGGTTGGTAAGACAGTAGAAAACAAAATCTTATTTGTGTTTTATATTTCATTTTTTTTTTTTTTTTTCCTTCTGAAAAGTGAAAGCTGAACTTTTTTGTTCCTATTTTATATTAAATGCACTAATTATTTATATTTTTCTTAATATTTCTCTAGGGTTTCTTCTTCACCTACAAATATGGACAAAGTGCTATTGGCAGAGAACGCGACAGAACGAAGCAAAATTTTAAATTATGTGAATGTATTATTTTTTCGATTTAAAAAATAAAATAAATACTATGGAAATAATTTTTTTAAATTCTGTGTCCTTTAACTGATTCTTTATCATAATGAAATTTTGTAGAATTCTTTTAGTTTTACAAATAAAGAGTTATATAAATAAAGGCCGTAATATATCTTGAATACTGCAGTCAATTGAGTCCAAATTTGGTAAGTATATTATATATCACGGTTGATTTTACAAAAATAAGTGTCTTTTAAGTTGTAGACCTGTAAATTAACTGTTGTACTTCATCTCAATATAGTATTTCTAATATGGGGACCTTTTCAGGCCACAATACAATATGGACTTTTTAGAATGCTTTTTTATTCAGCCTGGTTGTCTGTTATTGAGCCACTTTTCTGGTATATTTTGAGCCTAAGGAAGCAAAAATGTAACGAAAGCGGTTTCACCTGTGAACATCGTGATTGTGAGGCAAAAGCGCTGGGCTATGAATCCAAAGGTCGTGAGTTCGAACCCACTCGAGGGCGAGTGTTTAAAAATGTTTTTTGTATAATTCTAAATTGTTTATTGCTAATTAAAAAGAATGCTTTTTTATCGGCATCCTAAAAAGTAATAAATAAGGCAAATTTTTCTGTACTCAAACCAATTAATAGATAAAAAGCATTCATTGATGACTAAATCCTATAACACATTTTGTCATCAATGAATGCTTTTTATCTTTTAATTTGTTTGAGTACAGAAAATTTTGCCTTATATTGAGCCAGGTTGTCTTTCTTTCTGCCGGTGTGTCATCGAGCCACTTTTCTGCTATATTTTGACTTTAGGGTCATCCCTATGAATATGAGGGGCTAGCTTTTAAGTTACAAGTAAAAAATAATAATATAAAAAAAAAAAAAGAATGATTTTTTAATCAGCGTCCTAAAAAGTAGTAAATAAGGCAAAATTTTCTGTACTCAAACTAATTAAAAGATAAAAAGCATTGATTGATGACTACATTCTACTATATAATAACACACTTTATCATCAATGAATGCTTTTTACCTTTTAATTGGTTTGAGTACAGAAAATTTTGTCTTATTTACTACTTTTTTAGGACACTGATAAAAAAGTTTCTTTTTCAGAATCTTTTTTTTTAGATTATTTTTTTTTCCTGCTCATTTATAAGATTTAATCCTTCAAAAAATTACATTGGTTGCACCAGTAACAATTGTTATCTTTCAAATATGGCTAACAAGTTTATTTTTATAAGAAATATTCATAAATTTACTAAAATAAATATTGTCATTTCCACATGAAATAAAAATACACTTCACTAGCTAGCTCCTAATTTGCTTTTTCACAAATAAACAACCCTCTCCCCCAATCTCTGCAGAAGGTAAGGACAGGAAAAAAAAAAGTTTTTGCCTGAAAATTCTTATAAATTTGTAGCATCACATATTTATTTTATCCTTCGTTTTTTTTTTTTTTTTTTTTTTTAATAATCTAAGAATTTGAAACAAAAAATTATTAAATAATTCTCTGTTAAACCAATGTATCTGGTGTTGCAAATTAGGAGCCGCAACATGCGAATTGCATTTCAAAAAAACTTATTTTGTGTAAAAATCAAGCTGTGAAACATGATCTTTTTGTACAAATTTTGAAGGAAGAAAATTACCCCCCCCAAAAAATGAAGAAAATGAAAAATTTTAATTGCTGACTTTAAATTGTTTTTGGAAACTTCTGCCGAAGAAAAATTCAATGTTTTTTCTGTGAGTGACAAGAAAACCAGAATACAAAGGAATTCATGGTAAGTATCTCCTATAGCAAACTGTCTGGCAAGTGTGCTAGGCATAGATGTGAGTGGCATGCAGTGTCTTGATTCAGCATCTACATCTCATGGTAGACTTAGGGCTTCAATAGTGCTGTGCTTTATACAATGGTTTAGGTAAACAATGTAATAAAGTATTAAAGTTGGTTGACTACACAAAGGTCATAGGATTTGGAAGAGTGAGGGTCTTACTAAATGGTTTTATCCTGTATTTAATCGAATTTCAGAAAAAAACTCAGAAAACTTACAGCAAAGTTGTTAAACACAGATTGGAATCAAATCCAGTATTTCCTGTCTACCAACTTCAAGAGCAGAACCTCTTTGCCATGTGGGAAGCAAAACTTCAAGGATAATGTCAAAAATTTTATTGTGAATAATGCAATTAAAACTTAAAAAGAAAACTGCTGAGTAGGTGCATTGAATAGATTGTTTTATTTTGAGAATTTTTACAGTGTAAAATAATTATAAATCAGTGAAATCATCTAGAAAAAATTTGTGCTTAACCCTTGTGCACAATTTTACTGTCAGTTCTCCCAAAAAACACAAAATTTGACAATTATAAAATAATTGAAATAGACGTTAAATGTGATGTCAAACAGTTTAGCAACAGCTGTTATGATTCAGGATTTTTTATGTATAAGTAGCATGAATAAGAATCAATTAAGAGTAGACAATCAAAACTTATTTGCAATTCAATAAAAAATTTGCATAAAACATTAAAACAAATCAGTAATGAAATTTTATCTAAATGTAATATAAAAGTATTTTCACTTAAATTATTCATTTATTTTATCTTAAAAAATTAACAAATTTTTTCTTGTTAAAAACTTAAAAAAAAAAAAAAAAAAAAAAATTGTTTTTGCTGAAAAAATCTGTAATGTATTAAATATATTTTTTTAATTAATAATTAAATTAAAAATGTAAACAATTTTTAGTTCAAATTAAAAAAGAAAACCTTGCTGAGACTCGTCTCAATACCTCCCACACATAAATCAAACACTCAAATACTACACCCCACTTTCTTGTACTGTGTGTTTCATTTGTTCTCATAGCGACAGATGAAACTTTTTCTAGGGTCATATCTAATCTTGACCTGTTAAAAGTGGGGGGGGGGGGGGGGGGGGGGTACAATTTTTACACTCTACCTGCACTAACCAACAATAATTTTTTATTTAAAATCATAAGTCACATTGGAAGGGGGGGGGGGATGGATTGTTTCTAAGCTTGTTTGTCCTCTGATGTAATATTCCTCTCTTTCAGTAGTGAAGACTTAGTGTGTAACAAAAGAACTGCAAACATTCCGTAGCATTATTCACAAGAAATCTCTGTATAATACTAAATTGTGGTTTAAATAAATTGAGAGTGATTTTCTGGTGGAGAATGCTGTGCAATGATCTGGAATATCGGAAACACTGCATACTAACACATATATAAATATGCCTTTTATGAAAAAAATTTTATTGACTGTTCAAATTTAAAGAATAATAATTAATAATAAAAATAAAACTTATAAAAGTTTTTTTTTTTTTTTTTTTAAGAAGAATTTATATCTAATAATATACTAAAATCAAAATAATTTATCAAAGAATTTCTTTTTAAAGAAAATAAAAATGCTTTGATAGATCTATTTATATATATATATATTTTAGTGGATAAACTCAAAGCTTTAATTAGTTGCTTTTTAAATACAATTAAGATTGTCCATAACAGAATTTTTAAAATGGATTTACTTTTAATAATTCTTAGTTTTGATTTAGTAAATCATTCAAATGGGACTACTTAAAATTAAAAAAAAAAAAAAAAAAAAGTAATTACATGCCATAATGAAATATATATATATATATTTAATTTAAATTATGGTTTTCTTTAATCGTGAATTGCGAAAATAATAATTTTTTGAAACTTTTAAGTAAAAATATTTTTAAACTGCTGATTTTTATTTAATTTATTTTTGTCAGAGTTACCACCATTTGACCGTACCGTTAAAATATAGTTAAATATATATATATATATTTTAAAGAAAAGAAATCGATACCTGTAAAAATAATTATTTTGTGTTTATGTATAGATAATATTAAAATTTTGCATATTAAAATTGACAGGAAACGCCGACTTTCGAATAACTGTCGGTAGCTTGGCACAAGTCCGATATGTATCATATATGCGTCAAAAATAAGCATCGAAATGGCAACATAAAGGTATCGATAAAGTGTCGTTTTTTTAACATTTTTGTATCGGAGCTATCGGTGGCGTTCGTATCTGTATCAGATACGCGATGCCGGACCGACACCTATTCCCGTATCGCTACGGGTATCGATTTCGCGGACAGTTTCGACACAGAAAAGTTACGAATCGCTGGCATCATAATGATACCTTTCATGTTTGTCGTAAGATATCATTTTGGTGTCAATATGATAGTTCTGTGTTTGCTGGGTAGGAACTTTACCTCTGATGTTTTCAAAGGACTGTGTCAACTACTTGGCATAGACAAAACCCGGACAACACCTTACGTCTCCAGTCGGACGGCATGGTCGAGAGGTTCAATCGTACCATCCTGAATAACCTCTCACTTCTAGTATCAAGGAACCAGCAAGATTGGGACTTGAAGTTGCCATTGTTCCTTCTGGCTTATCGAACTGCTGTCCATGAAACACCGGCTATACTCCAGCCCAGATGCTGTTCGGACTTGAACTTCGTCTCCCTTGTGATCTCCTGTTTGGTTGTCCACCCGATGCGCCTTCATCGCCCTAGGAGTACATCCAAGATCTCCAGGCACGATTTGAGGACGTACACAACTTTGCTCGGGAGCGGATTAACATGGCAACGGAGAAAATGAAGACAAGGTACGATCTAAAGGCTACACAACATGAGTTCCAGGAAGGAGAGAAGGTCTGGTTGTGGAATCCTGTTCGCCGCAAAGGACTCTCTCCCAAGTTACAGTGCAACTGGGACGGACCATACACAGTCTTAAAAAGGCTGAATGATGTATTGGTGCGGATCAATAAAACACCTTCATCAAAACCGAAGGTAGTGCACTATAACAGGCTAGCCAAGTACCACAATTAATGGTAATATTAAAATTTAAAATGTAAATACTGGTAAAATTTGCGCATGCGTAATGTAAATATTTGTATATAGATACTTGTACATATTTGTGAATTTTGTAAATATTTCTCACTTGATTTTTGTTTCTATTTTGTCGTTATATGCAACTTAGTTTTGTATTTGAGATTGTGTAAATTTGGTTAGTTTCGCCTCTTAACCAAGGGTGGCACTGCCCGGGACGTGCAGTCCTTGGGAGGGGGCAGTGTTACAAAATTGTAAATAATTGTGTTTATTTTTGTATAAATTCTTTCAAAGAGGCTTTGTAAGTTGATAAAGTGCTAATTTTGTGCATTTCTAGTCGTCTTAACGTTGAAATAGCCTTATTTTCCCTTAAAAACGCATTAAAAAGCCCCAATAAGGCAGGTAATGGATTTGGCGCCAAATTTGGCGACTTTTCCCCACCTTGGCGATTTTTTGGCGACCTTGGTGAGAAAATCCTTATATGGGATATACCAAATATGGAAGCTGTAAGTTGATTGGTTGACCACTTTCTAGAGTTTTCTCGAAAAATCTGGATTCCATGGAACAGTATATAAGCCTGTTTTCTTCGCCAAGGCCAGTCAGAGTCAGTTCAGTTCAGCTTTCAGCCAGCTTCGCTAGTGCTTGCATTGCTCTTGAGCCTCTTTGGAAGAGACTTGCTTTATGTGTTATTGCTATACAGTTTGTACTGTGGATTTGCTATTGACAGCTGTTGTTTAAGCTGTGTTTACTGTTTGAATTGAAGCTGATACTTGGTTTATAGACCTGCATTTTTCTGGAATTTTCTGTGAATAAATTACTGAATTTTTGTACGTTTGGCCTTTCATTCTCAGACAACTCACGAACCCCCAAGTACGCAACAGTATGTTAATTCCATTATGTTGAATGCAGCATAAACGCATTAAAGTGCGCTTAAATAAAAAATTTTCTGTAGGCTCTAATGTCACGAAATTCTTTTGTGTATCTGTGTAAACAAACCGTAAACATTGTAAAAACCAGTAAAAACTATACAGCTTATTTTACGTTTTTCATGAACAATTGATCGAAATTTAACATAATTTAGGTGATTACGTTACATTGTCAGAACACATTTGTGTGGTCCTGTACATTAATTAGGAAGCCTAAGAGCATATATTTTCTGCAGAAAACATAAGTTTAAGCATATCAGTAATGTACTCTAATTTAATTTTGTTTATTGCAAAATAATGAAGTCAAAATGCGTTTAAACGAAATTCACCCCATATGCCGTAATGATAAGAATTTTGACATGTCCCTCTACACAATCCATAAAAATATAGACATAAAAAGTTATACAGCTATTTCTATACAAAGCCTGAACGTGTGTGGTAATTTACAAGTCAATCGTATGATTTTTGCGGCCGCTATTGCGGTACATGTAAATTCTGCGCATAGGCCATAATGATAAGAAAATTTTTGTGTGTCCCTGTACAGGAACTACAAATAAAATACACAACCGAAACTATACAGATAAAATTCTGTGTGGCTCATAAATATGTGTACCAATTTGTAAGTCAATAACGGGATTTCTGCGGTCGTTATCGCGGTACATACAAATTCTTCCTATAGGCCGTAATGATAAAAAAAACTTTGACTTGTCCCTGTACATGAAATGGAGTATACAAATGGAATATACACTTAAAACTATACGGCTAATTCTGATAGGGTCATGAATATGTGTACCAAATTACAAGTCAATAGCGTGATTTTTGCAGCCGCTATTGCGGTAGATACAAATGTCTTCCCTTAGGCCGCAATGATAAAAAAAATTTTGGCGTATCCCTGCACACGAACTACAAATGGAATACACACCTAAAACTATACAGCAGATTTCGTGGGGCTCATGAACATGTGTACCAAATTCCAAGTCAATAGCGTAATGTTTGCGGCCGTTATTGCGTGACAGACAGACAGAATAATAGAATGACAGACCTACAGACAGAACCCAAAATCTTTTGAGTCTTAACAGGGAGGCCTCCATTGACGTTTCGGCAAAAAAATGTTGGTATTAGCTTTCTAAGCTATTATTATTTACGAATAATAGCCATGTCATTATTTAAGCTCTGAATTTTTGTTACACATATAAGTCAACATTTACTGTTAGATAAAATTATATTGAGAGGACGTTTTAGTCTAAATCCGTTACTAAGGTGACGGACTCGACTAAACAAATTATATATTTAAGCTATATTTTTAAGTGTGTGCGTGTACTATTGTGCGTTTTAGGCTGGAGGAAGACTGACAACGCGGGTCTCAGTGAAATAGCTTCCGTGGATGCCTTTCAAAAGAACTTAGCCTGTATTTAAGCAAATTTAGGAGAAAAACTCCGAATGACTACGAAAATGGGCACAATTTGGGTTAGAACTCTGCACTTCACATCCAACAGATTTGAGTGCAAAACCTCTGAAAAACTTTTGCATGAGGTTTTATATTCTGAAAGGTTACAAAATTCCAGCAATGACTTTCTACAGAAAACGTATTCGTGTTACTGTGCAATGTAAACATTAAACACGTTACGTTACGTAATTACTTTAAATAGGCTGCACAATTTGGAACTAGTGAATTAAGATACTAATCCCTTATTTTCCAGGAAGCATGCATACTATTTATTTAACTAAAAAAATCGTAAATAATAGAGAAATCAGAACTTTAATACGAAAAAATGTATATTCTTCATCATTTTTTGTAAATTCGATATCTAAAATGCTTGGGGGAGGGCAAATGTCTCATGTTTCCCTGACGCTAGGTAATTACTAAGAACGAAACATATTATGAGTTTGAGTCTGAGATGTTTTTTCCGCTCAAATTCGTGAAAAGTAAAACGAATTTCGCTCAGCTAAAGTTCATAATGTATAAAACGAGAGAAGTTCAACTCAAAACTCTAAATTTTTGAGCTAAACTCGAGAAAGCGTTCGTGCACAGCTCTGATATACGTCATCAACTAAGGTTACAGAAGAAAAAGGTACGCGGTTCGGGATTTTTTTTTTTTTTTTTTTTCGGCTGTTTCCTTTGGAATATTTTTAAAGATCCTGGTTAATTTTTCGGGGCTATCTTATCGGGACATTTTATCTTGACACTGTTCTATCAGGGACGTATTTTTTTGTTGTGAATTTATCGGGGCTATTTTAATGAGGCTGTTTCGCCTTGGGACGAATTTATCTAGGTTATTTTTTCGGGGCTAAATTGTCTGGGGCTAATTTGCACGAGGCGGGTGTATTTTGTCGGGGATAAATTGTCCGGGTTATCTTACCCTGAGAATATTTCGCCTAGGAATATTTTCTTTTGGAGCTATATTATCGGGAAAATTTTATTGTGTTGTGATGGATCCGTTTATCAGCGCTAATTTAATGTATTAATTTTGTCATAGATCTATTTTGTTGGGGCAGTCTTTTAAGCTCGTTTAACGGGGGTATTTTTATATGGGATTTTTTTTTTTTTTTTTCTTTGTCGGGGCTGTTTTGTAAGGAATATTTTTGATTTGAGGCTGTTTTGTTATGGTTATTTCTTTTGGGCTAATTATTTGTCCAGGCTATTTTGATCTACTTTACCGTGGCTATTTTGTTTGGGGTTATTTCATTATGGCTATTTTTAAGGGGCTGTTTTCTAAGATTTATTTCTATTTCTATTTATTTTTTTGTCTGGGCTATTTCTTCAGGGCTATTATATCGGGCCGTTTTGTCAGGGATGTTTAGTTGGAGTTTATTTTTTCTTTTTTTTTTTGTCTGGACAGTTTTGTCGTGGGATATTTTGTCAGGGGCTGTTTTGTCAGGGCTGTTTTATCGGGGCTCTTTTTTCGGAGCTCTTTTATCTTGGGCTGTTTTGATGAGGTACCCTCTATTTTCGAATTTTTTATTAGTTGTTTTAATTAATAAATTTTTTTGCAGCTGGGAGATTATATGGCGATGCCATCTGTTGCCGTGACTGGAGATGATAATATGTACAAAAAATGTCTATCAAAAAAAAAAAGTAATAAATAAATAAAATCTCTTCATTAAGGGCCCTCTTCACTCACCGCCGCCGGAAGCCAAAACTAATGTTATTCTAAGGGAAATTTTTCTTTACAAATAACTTATTAACTAATACATATTTTTAAATTCTGTTTTCACATTATGAAAATTCCCAGCTGTTAAATTGACGCACCTTTTTTAAAAGAATATTTTTTTAATTTTTTATATTTTATTTTGAAGCTGCAAAATACGAATTTTCAATATGTGAATTTTTTTCATTTTGCAATTTCAAAATAAAATATTAAAAATAAAAAAAAAAAATACATTTTTAAAAAAGGTCCGTCAATTTAACAGTTGGGAATTTTCTGAATGTGAAAACAGAATTTAAAAATATGTATTAGTTAATAAGTTATTTGTAAAGAAAATTTCCCCATAGAATAACATTGGCTCGGGCTTCCGGCGACGGTAAGTAAAGAGGGCCGTTAAGCATTGAAACATAACAAATCTGGTTAATTACGATTGAAATTTAGATTTGATATTTTAACCTATCTTTCTGTGTTTTGGTGTATTGAAACCGAAACTGAAGGCAATTTTTCTCTATCACATATAGATTTTTGTGTATACAGATCTCTCCGACACAATTTCTTCTGTATCGCTTCCATAATATAATTATATGACATCTTTTATAGCATGTTTCCATGACTAATCTACCCAAACATGGTATCATACTAGAAACTACCAAAAATGAAGAAATTGCCTCAGCAAATACGCTGTAATCAGAAAAATCTACAAGAAAATTTAGTTTCATTTTCGTTTTTTTCTCAGCCCACTGATAAAACATTTGCATCATCTAAAATTATCAAATTAAATTTTGCCGACACTATTTTTGTAGACTTGTGCCATTAATGTAATGTAAGTTTTAACACTAAATCAGAACGAATTCAAAATATTTAATAAATAGAGTTTGACCTACATTCAGTACAAATAATTAATTTTACATCAATGTTAATTAAATCTAAATAATTTTAATGTTAAGTACAATATATTAAATTAAGAGTTAGAATAATAAACAAGGGAGAATAATTTGGTGATTCACTCATCTCCTGAATCAGTCCTGACACAGAAGATTCCACGCATTCAAGAAATTATTTCTTTAATCGAAAATGTTTCGTTTTAGTTATACATATGAATTTGATGAATGTACGCCCATCAGCGGCAGACTGGTTATGCGTTCAAAGCTGGTAGATGAGAAGTGCCGGGTTCGATCCCAGGTCGCGCTCGTCGACCTAACTGTTCGGAGTTTTCCGTGGTTTTCTCTGAAATTCATGTAAATATGGACTAGGACCCCTTAGAAATACCCCCACAGATTGTATTCCATCAAGGACCCTAGAGCAATCAATCGGCCTTATACCCTGCAACAACAACAACATTGATGAATATAATCCCAAGCAGGGGACTTGATTGTAAATAAATGAGAGAAGTCATTATTTTTTTTTATGAAAAGACTAACGCAACGTTTTTGATGATTGCAACATCGAATCTGTTAATAACAAATAGAATAAAGTTTGAAACAGCAACAACTCCAAGAATTTATTTGCTTTTTTTTCATCTGAAATGAGACAGAGAATAGTTCAAATCATAATGTTTTCAAAGAACATTTACTTTTGCGCTTTACACTTAGGTTTTTTCAAGGAGTTATTATTATTTTATTTTATTTATTTTTTCCTTCAAACTCCTGGTGCTTCACTCTGAATGATTTCTGATCACGCGGCGATTTATTCAGAGACCAAATTCTAAATTTAACCCTTTTGGCTGTCTTTCTTATGGAAAATTATTTTTACGTTTTTCTCATTTTTCGTTGGAGGTATGCATTGGTTGCGACCGTTGCGACCAATTTCAAGTACTCCGAAACGAAGCACTCATGTTGACATTGAATTTTGCACGTAAGACATTAATTCCCCACAAAACAAAATATCAGAATTTTGGTGCTGCCATCTCTGATTACATACTGCAGTTAGAAAACTCGGGATCTTGATATGTTTTGTTTTGTTAACCAATAAACTAATTTCAAAAACGACCTATTCCTTCTGTTTAAGTAAATCAGCAGAAAAATTATCTAGAATAAAAACTGATATTTTAAATTTTTCTTTCTTTTCCTTTCGTTCTTTCTTTCTTTCTTTCGCAAAAACATTTATTTAAATTATATGTGCACATATATTCCCATTAAATAATTCAATAAATTTATGAAAATTATACAAAATAAAAAGTACAATAATTTCCAAAGACAAACATTATTATTTAGCACTCTTTATCAATAAAATGCTATAAATAGTAAATATAAGTAGTGAAAAAGAAATTCTTATAAATAATATTTTTATATTTTAAACACTAGTGAAATTCAATAAATATAAGCGCTTTTGCATATGGGCTCCTTTGAAACGTTATTTTTTAAATTTTGGTGTAGTTCTGCCTTCTGACAAGCAGGGGAGGTAGAAAAGTACAAAATTTGAATAAAACAGGGATTTATTTTTTTTTTTAATTGTTGCATAAAATTTATTAATGTTTGGTTTCTGGAAGAAAACAATAAACACTGAACGGTTAACGGTTAACATATATTATGAGGATTCTTTCAAGAAAATGTGGAAAAAAAATAAATAAATGAAAGAGCTTTTCTTTTTAAACAATATTTTCTATGTTAATTAAATTATATAATTATTAATAAATTATATATTTATTTAAATTACACTCCTGCTCAAAAGTTTAGCAAGGTTTGCAAACAATAAGTTTATTTATTTATTTATTTTTATTTAAGAACTTCTCTCTCTGGTAAATAAACGACGGACCATATATTAATCGAATTAAATTTATTTTTATTTCTTTGAGTTGGAGAATGTTGACGCTTACCGTCCAACGTATTTTTCTCTACTGCTGAATTTTTACATTGCCTCACTAGAGGGTGTATCAAAAGGGGCTTACATGATGCCACAGAATATTTAATAATTTTGGGAGGGAGAAATACTTAACATACTCCCCCCACCCCCTCCCTTGAAAGTTTTGAATTTCAAGAATAATATAACATATAAATAACATGAATCTGATATGAATATTACATTATGCAATAATAATAATAATAGGTTGCAACCAAAATAATACATAAATCACAATTAAAGGTACGTTCCGGAACATTTTATATACATTATATACACAACACGTAATATTAAAGAAAAGTAACTTACCAACACATAAACTATAATGCAAACATATCTATTTTACCAACACATTATATGGGACATGGCCCCGGGCAACGCCGGGTTGGTCAGCTAACATGTAGTCTTAGTATTAAACGAAATAGAAAATAAGAGATAGTAACTGTTTATTTGGAGTCAGTTAGACGTCACACTGACAGTACTTTGTAGAAAGGGATGTCATATATAGTATTTCTATTTAGAAGCATTTTCCTGAATTTCTTTTTTTAAGTGAAATGTCGTAAATTATATTAGATATTTTAACATGAAATACATTTAAATGATGATGCGACGATTTTTGAAACATTACGATCAATAAAGTGACCGTCGAATTGGACGGGTTCCAGATAGTTAAGTATTAAGATTTTAAATAAATAATTTTATTCTTGATTTTTTTTTAGGACTGAGGGCCTATTAGTCTCAATCTGGGATTTTTGCGTTGCCGATTTCGATAGTTGGACATTTATCGAAATCTAAAATTTATCGAAAATATAATTGAATAATTTGAAAGCGATGTTATAATTGGGAAGGGAAAAAAAAAAAAAAAAAAAAAAAAAAACTAATAGTCTCTGTCCTAAACTAAATTCTGCTTTTGCCAGAATTTCATCAAAGTCTTTTTTTTTTTATTATTATTGAAAGAAAAAGAAAAGAAAATTAATAATATTCAGTATTGTTACAAGCGATATCGAAAAAGTTTTTTTTAATAATTTTGAATTAGGAAATAAAAAGTGCGCGTGAAAAAATATGAAATAAAAATAAGTAAAAAAATTAATTTAATGTTTTTGTTTTTCGGGGGCTGCTCATGCATATAAAAAATGCGTATTAAAACGAGTCGAAGAAGGAAGCGAAATAAGTACTGAGTTATATTACGATAAATACGATGTAAAATATGATACGATATATTAGACCTATCGTCCAGGTTTAGTAGGCATTTTCGTTGAAAGAAATAGTTTGTTCGTTCGGTGCAACTTGCACATTAGTCCCGTGAGGTACAACTTTCACAATAGTCCCTTGAGGTACAACTTTCATTTTAGTCCCGTCAGGTGCAACTTGCACATTAGTCCTTTATTATTATTATTATTATTATTATTATTATTATTATTATTCAAAATTCTGTAAGGATTAACAGGAGAAAAAAAAATCAATTCGCATCTGACATTGTTTAAAAATTAGTAAACAGACAAAAAAAAAAAAAAAATCGCCAATAACACTAGTAAATTTTATAACCAAATAATTTTTTTCATCGTTACAAAAATGTAATTTTTAAAAATTAAATCTGTAAATGATTCATTTAAATGCCTTTTAGAATCTTAATGCAGAAGTTAAATCTTCAAAGTAAAGCTTTTTAATATCAAACAGGCAACAACATTTCGCAAAATTCAGCTCTTAAAGTTCGGAACCACTTCTACAACTTTATAATCCATTTTCGCCTTTCTGCTTTATCAACTGAAAACTTATAAGTTGTATACAATTTTTATATATACATTGTATGCAATTCCATTGTATACGATGGAGATTTGTTACGAGAGTGTTTTGGAAAACGACACAATCGCCCATATTTCACATAACAAATTATCTGAAAATAGTTCGCTTAAAAACAACCACGCACAATTCCCACCCTACAGGAGAATGTAATAATGGTCACATTGAAGAGAAAGAATGGCGGGTGCGTCAGAAAAATCTCAATCGCTCATGACGCCATGCGTACGGCCTGGAAACAGGCCCTCATATTTCTTTAGATGCGCTTTCTTTTTAAGCATATCTTTCAACAAAATGTACAATGAAGGATAAATCGTTCGACTTTTGACAATTAACAGATGCTCTTTTGCTTCTCCTACTATTTATAAAAAAACATAAAGTATTCATGAATCAGTGTCGTTTAAAGGTCACCTATTGCATATAGTATATAAACATCTGAGTTCAGTGCATATTGAATAAATATTTATTCTTCGATCGTTGTTCTAATGTTTTGTGAGGTATCAAATTTGCTTTAAAAAATATGAAAGACCTCGTTCCGCTTTGCATCTCAGTTTTCATGCTGTTTTACTATGAAGCAATAGTAGTTGCTGGAAATGGAAAAGTAAGTAAAAATGAATTAATGTTATGAACTATGATTTTACTTTCTCTTACCCATAAGGTAGAGAAAGTACTGTTTTTGAGTCAAATTTTCGAAAGAGAGATTTTGTTATATTTACACGTTTTGAGGTCTCCTGAATACGAAAATCTTGTTTTTAACGGTTGGTCTGTGTGTATATGTGTGTGTGTGTGTGTGTCTGTCTTTTAACAGCATATCTCAAAAACAAATTATGGCAGAAAGTTCAAACTTAGTATTCTAAATGTGTATCATATAGGTATGCTACAGTAAGCTTTTCGTTGAGATGAAGCAAATGGTCCGTGTACAGGGACACTCAAAAGTTTTCAGATACACTACGTCTATGGGGGAAATTGCAGGTAAGAAGAGTTTAACATCTATAGACTGCACTAAACCAAATGAAACGAATATATATTTTTTATAATACAGATAATCAACTGAGAAATTTTTTTTGTTTATGTAGGAGCCTCGCCTCCCCCCCTGGGGGAAGTCCCCCTTCGAGGGGAGTAAATTTTCATGATGTGTATCTTTCAAAAGAACTCGCCAATACCTTTAAAACGAATGGTTGAACCATCGATCCGCGATAATTTAAAATAAAGTTTTCATTTTTTTTTTTTTTTTTTTTCATTTTTAACAAAAAAAAAAAAAAAAAAGTAATATTGAGAATAAATTCAATTTTTTTTTTGAACATTTAGCGCTATACTACTTCTCTAATATGGAAATCGTCTGCATTATCCTAAAACATAATTTATTTAAATAATAATTTTAATAAATTATTTTTTAAAAACAGAATTATTTTTTAATAAGTGAATTAAATTCTATATAAATGTAGGGCATTAATGAAACGGGGGTTTAAGGGGCGGTAGCCCCCTCACACAGAACTAGTTATCATATAAAACTCTTCCGAAGCCTAATTTGAATTGTTTAACATAGGTTTACATAACAGTACTCGTTATCTTACCTCTTAATCTCCAACCTGTATTTCTAGTAATAAATTTCAGGGTAAGAGAAAGTCGTGTGAGTGACACACCAGATTATTTTTATTATCATTATTTCTTGTTCAGAAAAATGTTAGTATATCTAATAATACTAGGTAATATTTTCTTTATTTTCTTATTTGCACATACCTACGCTTTTTACCTGTGTATAATGTCGATGTGATGGGATTTCCATTAAACACATTTCTATCCGTAAGAAAATTTGGTTTTAAATAGTTAAGAAGTTTCGTCGAATTTAAAACATATAGTTCATTAGAAATTACGTAATTTATAGTTCTGATATAGTTAGAAATTTAAGAATCCGCTTCACTTACCGTCACCGGAAGCCCAAGCAAATGTTATTATATGCGAAATTTTGTTTACTTACAGCTCATTAACTAATCCATATTTTTAAATTCTGTTTTCAGAAAATTCCCAAATGTTAAATTGACGGGTGTTTTCTAAAAGCAGAGTTATTTTATTTTTAATATTTTATTTTCATATTGTAAAATGAAAAATTTCACATATTGAAAATTCGTATATTACAGATTCAACATAAAACATTTAAAATTTAGAAAATCCATTTTTAGAAAACGTCCACGAATTAAACAGTTGTAGATTTTGTGAAGTTGAAAAGAGAATTTAAAAATTCGTATTAGTCAATGAGATATGAGTAAATAAAATTTCTTATAGAATAACAATGGCTTGAGCTTCCGCCGACGCGACGGTAAGTGAAGCGGACCGTTAAAAGGTGTTTATGCATTTCTTGAAAATATTTTTATTGCATCAAAATCTCTTGTAGAGCCCATTGAATATATTTTAAAGCTTTATTTTTTTAGGCATGATCATTATGGTCTTAAATTAAGTTTTCTAAATGCATATTTGGTATATCCACATTGGAATTTCTAGGTTTTATGATATCCGAAAATGGTCTTTCACCGATGTCTGAATACGTTAAAGTCAATTTAAAATTACCAATAACTATAACTCACACCCAACTTCGTAAATACAGTCGGCTGCAAAATTATGCGAGCACTAGCAATAATCCTTGCCAAAAAAAAAGTACACTTAATACAGCTTTGTTAAATAAATCCTTGTCGAGTCATGTTCTTAATCAGTCTAAGAACATGATTCGACAAGGATTTACTTAGTAAAACCGTCTTAAGTGTACTTTTTAAATATAGGAATTAATGATAGTGCTCGAATAATTTTGCAGCCGACTGTATATGGGTATTTTTATTTTTTTACAGACGAATCATTTCCAAAGCTTCTGGCATTTTAGCCCCCCTTTATTAGACTTCTTGAAGGGCCCAAAAATAAAAAGGAACATCCTCGTTACGACACTTCAATTTTAGACGATCAATTACAATGGAACGACTAAGCAAATCTTGAAATTACGACATCTATAAAAGCAATTTCTCATGCAACGCTTCTAAAACATCCTGTTTCTGATGCCCAATTCCGATGCCCCAATGCTTATGGGTCAAATGTCGCAGTTGGTGGCTCTGTTTTGCAAATGTCTGGCAACCAATGGAAACTCGTAGCATTTAGTTCTGCAAAGTTAACGAAATCTCAAAAGAAGTCGCCGAAATATGACCGCAAAATTAAAAAATAAATAAAAATAAAAATAAATAAACTGCACTATTTGAAGTCCGTCATTTTTTCATTTACACAGATCAAAATCCTTAATTTATGCTTTAAAAAAATCCTGAAAAGTGCCGTCCGCGGCCAACTACGTGGTCTAGGTTCTATACAGCAATATTTTCTTCCGCTAATACGAAAGGTTTTAATAACCCTGTTGTTGACCTCTCAACTCGCATTGGGATTAAAGAAATTTTCCAAACTGCCTTTGATTAAAAAAAAAAAAAAAAAATCGTTTGAACACAGTCAACTGACAAGAACTTGAAGAACTTTTGAAATTCAATATCATAACTTTAAAATTAAAAAAAAATATATAATTATGTATTCCTTTTGAAGATGGCGTCATCTACATTTAAATAATATCTTATTATTGGCATTAATACGACAATTCATGTCCCAGAATAGCAAATATAGGCATATTATTAATAATTATTACACCAAAAGATGCGAAATAATAATGCAAAAAATTCAAAATGACCATTTAAATAAAATTATTACATTTAGTAAATAGATATTAATTAAAAAAACCCTTATAATAGCTTTAGAATTCTGAAATGTTTATTATACAGTTGATGAAAAAAAAGAAATCTTTACGAGATCATTTATTTATTTATTGACATAAAAAAAAATAATAATAATAACGTGCAAAAAACTGAAATAAAATTGAAATAAATTTTTATGGGAAATTAAAATTGCACGGGCTAAGAAATTTATTTATGCATAAAACGCAATTGCTTGTAACCTTTAACCCTTTGCGGATTCAATTCGGATCATTTAAATTATACTTCCACCGGAATTCATGAACTAAATTAAACTGAAGGAAATTTTAAATTTTAAGGTTAAAAAAACCGGCCTTTTCTGATATGTTATAAACATAAATTTTTGCTAAAACATTTCCGGGATGAATTTTAGCAGCTGGATCTTAAATTTTGCGTCCTCGTAGCAAGGACAGTGCGCGTTAAGGGGTTAACTATATTTCTCACGAGCCATGTGCGGACATAACAAGTCCACTGTTAAAATAGGTGAGATAACCTTTTCGCAAAGAGAAAATAAGCGATAAGGGAACGCCGAATGACTGGATATTTACTGAATCTCAACCATTTGGCACACCTCCAATATTTTAAAATCGTCCTCACTGCTAGATATTAGAAACGTGGTAACACTATATTTGTATTCGCTATAGACTAAACAAGAACGAACAAGGATTATATTTTTTTTTTCAGATTTTATATGTATAAGTGATTCACTTAAAATCATTATGACTTGCGAAGCGAGCGAGGTCCGCTAGTAAAACATAATCTGGTCTGTCACTCACACGACTTTCTCTTACCCTGAAATTTAATACTATAAATACAGGTAGGAGATTAAGAGGTAAGATAACGAGTACGGTTATGTAAATCTATGTTAAACAATTCAAATTAGGCTTTGGAAGAATTTTATATGATAATTAGTTCTGTGTGAGGGGGACTACCGCCCCCCTCTACTCCCCGTTTCATTAATGCACCTGCATTTATAGAGAATTTAATTTGGTTATTAAAAACTAATTCTGTTTTTAAAAAATAATTTATTAAAATTATTATTTAAACAAATTATCTTTTATGATAATGCAGACGATTTCCATATTGGACAAGTAGTATAACGTTAAATATCCGAAAAAAAAGTTGAATTCATTCAACATTTATTTATTTATTTATTTATTTATTTTGTTAGAAATGAAAAAAAAAATATAACTTTGTTTTAAATTATCAGAGATCGATGGTTCAACCATTCGTTTTAAAGGTACTAGCGAGCTCTTTTGAAAGATAACCATCATGAAAATTTGCTCCCCTCGAGGGGGGACTTACCCCCCAGGGGGGGGGGGAGGGCAAGGCTCCTACATACACAATTTTTTTTTCCAGTTGACTATCTCTATTACAAAAAATATATATTCGTTTCATTTGGTTTAGTGCAGTCTATAGATGTTAAACTCTACTTACCTGCAATTTTCCCCCATAGACGCAATATATTTGAATAATTTTGAGTGTCCCTGTACACGAACCATTTGCTTCATCTCAACGAAAAGCTTACTGTAGCATCCCTATAGGATACAAATTTAGAACACCGAGTTTGGAATTTCTGGTACTATTTGTTCTTGAGATATGCTGATAACAGATTGATACAGATCATTCTCTAAAAACATGATTTTCATATTCAGGGGACTTCAGAACATGTAAATATAACAAAAACTCGCGTTCGAAAATTCGACCCTAAAACAATACATTCTCGACCCTATGGGTAAGAGAAAGTAATAAATGAAATATGTTGTTTATGTCTTATTATTTATCCAATTGCAGAATATTCATGCTATATTTAACGTTTAATGTTTACTTAATGATGATATATCATAAAGTCTCTAATAATAAAACATGTCTATTAAACTTTTGAGGTTTTATTTAAGAAACATTTATTGAGAAAGAGCGACGCACGATATTATCTATATATTTAGTATTCTATAAATAAAGGCAAAAATTCGTATCGTAAGTCATTTTAGTTTCTGTTGTAACCATGCGGTTCATTTTTGCTATAGTTGTCGTTCTTTGGAGTTTCGTATATGTTTACAATCAAAAAGTAAGTCTCATTTTTGCAATACAATTGTTTAATCTGCATTGCGAATTCTTTAAACTGTATTTCTATAAAGTAATTCTGTTAATTGCCCAAATTAATTAAAACTAAATAGAAATACATAATCTTTGAATAAATGTAGTTAGAAAATATATCCACCAACATTAGAAATTTTTTAGTTTGGGGGTGGACTATATATAAAATAGACATACATCAGCAGATTGCTTAGCTAATACTTATAAACTATTTAAGTAATAGCCGATGTGTGTTGATTCAACATAAGAAGAAATGTTTCTGAAGTTGGCGGACGGATCTTGTAGCCTAGCTACGACCGCGGAATACGTTAAGCTTGATTGTAAACTACCATCCGGACAAAGTTAACCCTTTGTGGTGCAAGGTAATTCAGATCATTTAAAATACACTGCCACCGGAATTCATGAACAAAGTTAAATTAAAAGAAATTTTAAAATTTACGTTTTAAAAAGAACGGCCTTTTCTGTCACGTTATAAACATAAAGTTTTGCTAAATAATTTACGAGATGAGTTTTTGCAGCTGGAGCTTAATAATTGCGTCTTCGCAGCGAGGACAGCGCACCACAAAGGGTTAACGAAGTTTACTGATGTAAATGCTATTTAAATTATGCATATGGTATGATCTGCATATGCATGGCTTTAATTAATTATTACATATTCTATAAATAATGTAGCTTTCCATTTCGGAAGTAGTTCATCTTTTATTGTAACCACGGGCTTGATTTTTGCTACCTTTCTGCATTTTTTTTTTTTTTTTTTTTGAAATGTGTTTACAATCGAAATTAAGTCTATTTTTACAATAAGATTATTTAATTTGCAATATGTATTATACATAATCTGTATTAGATAACTTAAAAGAACGTTTAAAAACTCCGTTGTATAAATAATTTTGCATAACTGTATTTTTACACTATGGAGCTATATTTATAAACCTCCCCCCTACATGAGAATTAAAATTTCATTTACATGATGTCTGTTATAAACTTTTGATATCTAATGTTGCGTGTTCAGTGGAACAATCTGTAAAATTGACAGATTTAAAAATATATAAATAAATAAATGAATGAATAAAAAGCTAATTGTATGTCTAGTATAGTTCTGCTCTTTTTTTTTTTTTTTCTAAGCTCTTGTCATGTTGAACAAACTTTTCGAGTACTGTCTTTTCCATATGATAATTTCGTAATTTTTCGATTTTCGATCCTTTCATGTTTAACTGATATATGTTAAAGATTTTAATCAGTGTGTCTGTTCTCCCGTCTCTTTGTCCTTTTAAAAACATTTAAAATAATCTGGTGCGTCACTCACACGACTTTCTCTTACCCTGAAATTTAATACTATAAATACAAGCTGGAGATTAAGAGGTAAGGTAACGATGTTATGTAAACCTATATTAAACAATTCAAATTTGGCTTCGGGAGAGTTTTATATGATAATTAGTTCTGAGTGAGGCGGCCTGCCGGCCCCCTCAACCCCCCGTTTCATTCATGCCCCTACATTTATATAGAATTTAATTCAGTTATTAAAAAATAATTCTGTTTTTTTTTAATAATTTATTAAAATTATTATTTAAAAAATTATCTTTTATGATAATGCAGACGATTTCCATATTAGAGAAGTAGTATAACACCAAATATATATATATATATATAAAGTCCATTTTATTCTCAATAAAAAAAAAAAAAAAAAAAAAAAAAAAAACGATTTTTTAAAGATTTTTTTCTTTAAAAGTAAAAAAAAAAAAAAAAAAAAAAAAAAAAATCTATAACTTTGTTTTAAATTATTGCAGATCGATTGTTCAACCATTCGTTTTAAAGGTATTGGCGAGCTCTTTTGAAAGGTACCCATCATGAAAATTTACTCCCTTCGAGGGGGGAATTCCCCGCAGGGGGGAAGGCGAGGCTCCTACATACACAAATATTTTTTTCCAGTTGACTATCTCTATTACAAAAAATATATATTCGTTTCATTTTAGTGCAGTTTATAGACGTTAAACTCTACTTACCTGCAATTTCCCCCATAGACGTACTGTATTAGAATTCTCTTGATTGTCCCTGTACACGAACCATTTACTTGATCTTAACGAAAAGCTTACTGTAGCATCCCTGTATGATACACATTTAGAACACCAAGTTTGAACTTTCTGCCATAATTTGTTTTTCAGATATGCTGATAACAGACAGACACACAGACACACAGACATACACACAGACTTACACACAGACCATTCGCTAAAAACATGATTTTCGTATTCAGGGGACCTCAGAACATGTAAATGTAACAAAAACTCGCGTTCGAAAATTTGACCCAAAAACAATACTCTCTCTACCTTATGGGTAAGAGAAAGTAAAAACAACCGGAAAATATTGTTGTTGTAAGGATTAAGAAGTAGAAACCTAGGCAGCAGAAACCTAGGCCTGAGAGTACCCTTCATAAATGTCTTTCTAAGGGTCCTACCGTAGTTATACTAGCTGTGGAGATAACCGTGGAAACTCTGAATAGCTAGACTGACAAGTCGACGTTTGTTCAAATCTAGTACCAGCCGTCTGTCTCCCAGTTTTGAGATTAGATCTGAAAAATATGTGCCTATTTTATTGCGAGTGATGAAATGATACTGTCTTTTTCAAGTAGATTTTATGGTTCACCTTTTTTTTTTTTTTCCTTACAGCAAAACAGTTTTAAACTGTATTTTATAAAGCACTGGTTTATGGTTAAATTTATTTTCAATGTAATTCAGTTTTTTTTTTTTTTTTTTTGGTTAATATATAACACATACTATTAAGATATATTGCAATATACTTTGATATTAGACTAGTTATTATAGTCGAACATAACTTATTATGGAAATGAATAAATTATATCAGTATCTTGATTAAATCCATCCTGTTTCAAATAAGTCTAATTGAAATAATATCTGAGCGTGTTGAAAAGATTTACTATTGATAGTTCTCACCAAAAATCAGTTTTTTACCTAAGACATTATGGGGGGAAAAAAATCATGCGATTCACATAGATTATAAATACTTTCCAACAGTTGCATCGTTTAACATTCAATACGGTAGGAAACTCGCATTTTTTTCTTTTTAACACTTTCCAACAAGGTTGAAAAGTGTTTATGACTTGGGTCGGTCGCCAAATAGCCGATAAGCGTGTCATACACCGTGGTCTTTTTCTCGCCAAATTGCGTACGAGGAAAACAACACGACGTCCTGTTCGCATCTTTGAAATTTGAAATTGCACCAAAGACGTCGCTCATTCTTGACTGGACCCGAATAATATGAAGTAATTAAATTTTATATGACTAATTAAATGTCTCCTGAAAATTTGTAAATCTTGACCAGTCATCTAAACTGATTTGCTAACAGAGTCCGTACCTCCAGACGATGCATTTGAAAGTAACTGGTATTTCAGTATTTTAGAGGAAAAAACAGAACATTGGCAGTTGTGCTGCCATTAGAACAAGCCGCAAGAGCCATGGTTACCAAAATGCTTCCCTCTGCATATATTACACCTCCAAAAAATTCTAATTTTCTAGTTGAGGGAACCTCACAACGTGTAAATATAACAAAACATAATTACAAAAATTCCACGCAAAAGCGATATTTTCTCTACTGTTTATATGGATAAGAGAAAGTAAAGATGTGAGAGAGAGTAAATTATGATAATTAAAATTTACGCTGCAATAATGTATTATACCTGTAGTGTTCGATGTTATTTAACTAGAGTGATATCACCAGCTCCTAAAATAAAAGTACAATAATTCTTTTTTATCTTTTTTTTTTTTTTTTTGTAATTTTATTTGATTTATAGAGGTGCTTATTTTAAGATTGAAAGTTTTAAAATTATGAACGATTATCTATTTCAGAATTCTGATCCAAGGACTTGTTATCGCGTGAGAAAGGGATGCGAACCTCTTCTGGTAAGTATTCTGTTTGTTGAATTTTTTCTTATATATATTTCTAATTTTCCTAGCTATTAGATGAAAAGTGAATTACATTACATGTTAAAATTTCTCTAAAAACATTTAGTAAAACAGGGATACATATATCATATACGCATCAGTGATGTCTCGCGAATGACGTTTTATGATATCTCCACGTGGTAGAATACAAACAGTCCATTTATCTTGAAAAACGTATTTGTCTGATCAACAGTTCAAATGTCGTCATATATCTATGTTGTTTCTCGAATTAAGAAAATCAACCATTAATATGAATAAGTATTTCACTATAATGTTCTTATTCTAACCACCCATATAGTCCAAAACGTCATCAGACGCCACTAATACATTGAAAACATGGGTATTTATTGTTTTTGCATGTATATTTTTTCATTGTATCTGGGTGGTCATAAAAACTTTCCCAAAATATGAACTCCTAGTGGTCTATTCGTTACACCAATCAAAATGAAATGTCAGGTATTGATATTTGTGATGGTATGTCCAAAAGATTGTGACAATTTAGTACAATGCACTTTTCACGGTTATAGTTGAAATGAAAAGATTTCAAATTTTCGAATAGAAATACCGATTTTTTAATCCCCTAGTAATTTTCGGTGTAATGACGGTGTTGTGACGTTTTCTCAGTCACAGTAACTGTCTCTAAAGTAACAACACCTTTAAAAAAAAGAGAAAAGTGAGAAATAAACGACACAGAATATGAGTTGTTGTTAGTTTGTTTGTTCTTTGGCTTTAATGTCGCACTAGTATTGCTGTATGGGTAGTTTGTGACGGTCTGGGACGTACCCCTAAAGATGGTTTGAGACATACCATCACAAATTTGATCCTCCACTGAAGGGATGCCTCCTCCGCTTCATTCACCACCTACAAGTATAATTTACACAGAAATTGAGACTGAACAAGTTACAAGAAAAAAGTAATCAGATTATAAATTTTCAACGTAGCTCCTTTTATGGGCAAAGGAACATTATACGTACAGTCTGCAGCAAAATTATTGAAGCACTAGCAAGAATTCCTTCTTAAAAGATGGGAACCTAATACTATTTTGTTAAGTAAATATTTGTCGAGTCACCATAGTCTTATACTGTTTATAAAAAAGTAAATTGATGATAAAAATTAGCGATCAAATTAATATATATGTATATATGTGTGTGTGTGTGTGTGTGAAAAGTGTGGATGTGTGCTTCAATGATTTTGCTGCCAACTGTAAAATACTGTAGACAACAGTATGTTGGAAATTTCTGTAACGAAGTTGCAAAATACAGAAATAAATTTTTATTGAACAGACAATTAGGATAAAAATGAATCGCTAAAAGTTTTCGTGTGCATAGTGCCACAGTTTGATAGTAAATTTCTTGGAAATTTGAAAGAAACAGAAGTTTGAAAGTTAAATTTAAAAGAAATTAGCAAGTAAAATTTGAAAGATGCAGAAGGAAATTTTGTCTACTACTACTTTAAGCATCATATAAGGATCTACTTTAAGGATCGTAACAGACGAAAAGTATGATTTCAACTTTGATTTTTGATTTTTAATAAGTTCTGTATGACATGTTTGTATAAATTTTCTGTTCTCATTATACTTTCTTTGATTGTATTTTGAACCACTGTATCTCCAGCTACAGTTACCGGAAAACGCCACATACGGTTTTCCACTCAAAACATTACGATAGACTAAAAAAAGTGAAGTTTGCAAGTCAGAAATTTCGACAATTTGTTACTGTAACCGGTTTACGAAAATTTCTCCCTCAGCATCTCGCCCCCGGCATTTTCCCCCCAGCATTTCGCCCTCGGTAGATGGCTGATGGTTGGGCTTTACGTCGCACTAGTGCTGCGCAAATGGGCAATTGGCGACTGTCTGGGACACACCCCTAGAGGTGGTCCGGAGACAGGCCATCAGAATTTTGATCCTCCATGGAAGGGACGGCTCTCCCGCTTCAGTGACCCACAGAGGTATAATTTTTGAAGGAAACACGTAGGACTTTGCGGCCACGACAGATTTTACGTGCACCAGCCACCATTAGTGTATACGACGGTCTTTAGACGGCTCGAGTACCGAACCCGCAATTTTCCAATTACGAGGCCGGCGCTCTACCGACTGGACTACCGCGGCCCTAACATTTTTTGGAGTTATAGTATTTGGGTAAGGTCTGTTTAACTACAAAAGTTATGCTGTTATACTCTCATGGTCTTTCCAAGATTGCTCTTCGTCTACGAATCAGTGGCATTTTTGATGAATTTTTTAAAAGGGTAAAGCACATACCTGCCTAATGGTTGTAAATTATTTGATGTATGGGCTAGAAAAAATTATCAAATCATTCCGATTTCAGATCGGAGGAATGATGCAAGGAAACTTGGCGTGCGGAGAATCAGCATGCAGAGTAAAGGAAGTTAACTGTGCTCACTCAAGATGACTGCTGCATTAGTAGCGGTATCGCAGGAGCCATATTGAGTCTATAAAACATTAACTAGAGCTATGCTATTTAATGGATTCTACAGTTGTATTCCCTAACAATACATTTAGGGTTAACTTATCCACAGTACATCTTCAGGATGTTTCTGGGATGTCTTTTCCTCCTGAAGACATCTTGAAAATGTCCTAGAGAGAAGATGCGCTGTTAGGGTTTCAATTTCATGTTTTTTCGGACATGGAATCTCCTCTTATATCTTTCTTCGAAAGTTTTCAGTACCAATGTCCAATGTTGGTATGTCAATATGAGATTGAGGATTGTCTAAAAACTATAGAACAGGCTTCTCTTTAGTGACTTTCGTGTTTTTAAAGTGAGTGAAATCACCTCACTCCTCGAGAAGTGATTTTACCAGTATAGAATGAAAATAATTTAATGAAAGTAAATATTAAATAAATTAATATTTAAGACTCAATATTTTAAGGATAAATTCAAATTAATATACACTCCTTCTCAAAAGTTTAGAAAGATTTTTCAAACGATCAATTTTTTCAAATTAAAAACTTATCTCTCAATGAAATGTTTTTAAACATTGGGTATTTAAGGAACTGGGTTTTCCTCATGTTTTTCAGTGAAAATTGCCTTAAGACGTCAATTAGGGGGCTGGTAACAAATTGAGCAAAATTAATAATGTTTGTGATCACCCTGTATCGTTATGTGAACGAAATGAACTGCAAGTTTAGGATATGTAATATAGACCCAGTTCAATTTGTGGATGAATTTCTGTGACGATAGCATATTAAATAACGGAAATATAAGTATTTATTTTAAAACTAAAAAAAAAAAAAAAAAAAAATTAAAATTATTATTATTTTTTTAATTTATAAGAAACAGAGTTTTTAACGAAAATTATTCCCACTTTCAGATAAGTTGGTAAAACATTTTTAAAATATTATTCCGCAATCGGAATACAAATATCTTAAATATCTCATGAAATATGAGAATTTTTATGAAAAACGTTTTTACTACGCATGTGCGAAAGTTAAAACATTTTTTATTGCATAGGTTGAAAGCTAGATGCATTGGGCAACTTTTATCAAAAGTGCATTTGAATAGAATAAAAATTAAGCGAATTGTACGAAAAAGAACCAGCTAGATTTTAGATATTTTCCAAAAGTTGAAATTTCTTAAGGGTTTTTTTCACATGCTGCGTAATTAATTTGAAGATCCAATTATTTCAACCATCTTTCAAAGGTTGTTTTGGGGGAAAAACCCCTTATGATCTCACAAATCATACTAAATAAACAAAAATATGTTAGAGTTACAAGCTTATCAGGGGTTTTTCACAAAAAATACATTTCGAGCGTAGTTGGAATAATTGTATCTTCAAATTAATTACGCGGCATGTGAAAAACCCCTTAAGAAATTTCAGATTTTGGAAAATATCTAAAATCTAGCTCGTTCTTTTTCGTACTATTCACTTAATTTTTATTCTATTCAAATGCACTTTTGATAAAAGTTGCCCAATACATCTAGCTTTCAACCTATGTAATAATAATAATAATAATAATAAATTAACTTTCGCACATGCGTAGTAAAAACGTTTTTCATAAAAATGTTCATATTTCATAAGATATTTAAGATATTTTTAATTCGATTGAGGTACATTCTTTTAAAAGTATTTTCCAACATATGTGAAAAAGGGAATAATTTTTATTAAAAACTCTGTATAATATAAATAAAAAACATGTTGATTTTTTTGGAGTTTTAAAATAAATACTTATGTCTCCGTCATTTAAGATGCTATCGACGCACAAATTCATTCACAAATTGAGCTGGATCTATATTAACATATCCTAAAGTTATAGTTCATTTCGTTTACTTAACGATACAAGGTGATCACAAACATTATTAACTTTGCTCAACTTGTTACCAGCCTCCTAATTGTTGTCTTGAACCAATTTTCACTGAAAAACCTGAGGAAAGCCCAGTTCTTTAAATACCCAATGTTTGAAAACATTCCATAGAGAGATAAGTTTTTAATTTGAAAAAAAACTGATCGCTTGCAAATCTTTCTAAACTTGAGTGTAGTTATATAAATAATTTATAAAGGCCTTTACTAATTATTAAATTATTTTTTTAAATATTGTATCATTTAAAATTCACAACAAATCAAAAGAAAAACTAGTAATATAAGAATACATGGGGTCTAGACAAGAATGAGCGACGGTCGCCAAGTAGGCGATAAGCATTCATATGTAGTGGTCTTTTTCTCGCCAAATCGCATACGAGGAAAACGTCACGACGTCCTGTTCACATCGTTGAAATTTGAAATTGCGCGAAAGACGTCGTTCATTCTTGACGAGACCCGAATATATCGAAAATTTTAATTTTATATGGATAATTAAGTGTTTCATGAAAATCTGTAAACCTGGACTAGTCATCCAGACTGAATCTGTACTTCCAGGCGAATCGTTTAAAAGTAAGTAATTTTTTTAAGTATTTTAGAGGAATAAACAGAACATGGACAACTGTGCTGTCATTACAACAAGCAGCAAGACCCATCGTTACCAAACTGTCTCTTGCTGCAGATATTACAGTTCCAAAAAAACTTAATTTTCGGGTTGTGGGGACCTCACAACGTGTAAATATAACAAAAATTCCAATTCGAAAATTTCACCCAGAAACAATATTTTCTGTACCATGTATATGGATAAGAAAAAGTAAAAATGTGAGAGAGAGAGTAGTTATGATAATTAAATTTTACTCTGGAATAATGTATTATGCTGTAGTGTTCGTTATTAAGGGGTTTGGATACCCTTAAACTTTTTAAGGTTCATATAGCAAAAATAATGATATAAATCACGTGAAAATAATAGTTCATGGTAGAGACTTCGCAGACTCAGCGAATTTAATGGTTATTATACACATTGTATAAATTATTAATGTTGTAATACCAATTTTTAACTTTAAGTGCGTTTTTCTCAGTTTTCATGTTTTGAACTTGCGCACACCATAATTAAAAAACTTATTAATCTATGACATTAAAACTTCTTATATACAATGTATGGATCATATTAAACAGCGCATTCATCAATTTAAATATTATAAATTATAATTCAAAAAATTATACTTTTTATTTCATAAAATTTATGGAAATTTTTTATTTTTTTTTATTTATTACAATTTAAAAAAATAAATTTTACTTTTATTTCTTAAAAATGATGTATACGTCATAGAAGTCAATTCATAGATTAATTTGAGACTATATTTGTGCACTTTCACTAATATTTGAGCTGTGCGCGCAGTGAGAAATGTATATTTGAATAAAAATATATATAAATAAAAATAACAAACATGAAAAATGTCCATAGATTTATCCTTAAAAATTTATATAATATATATTGCATGTATTTATATACAATAGTATGGTAAGTATGCACAGTTAAAATTTTAATATTGTCTGACGTTATTTAAAGTAAATATGGAATATTAAAAATACATGTTTCTTCAAGATTTTTCAAGGATTTTAAGAGTTACCAGACCCCTTAAATAGAGTGATATCACTATCTCCTAAAATAAACGTATTATGTATTTTTCATAATTTTATTTGATTGATAGGTACTTATTCTAAGAACGATAGTTATAAAATTATGAATAATTATCTATTTCAGTCTGACAACCCTGCGGCTTGTTATCGCTCGAGTAATAGTTGCATGCCTCATCTAGTAAGTATTCTGTATCATGAATTTTTCCTTCTATACATTTCTAATTTTTCTAGCTATTAGATGAATAGTGAAATATATTACACGTTAAAACTGATCCGAACGATTTTAGTAAAACATGTATGCATGTATTATATATGTATCAGTGACCTCTCGGGAATGACATTTTAGAACATCTCCATGTGGGAGAATAGAAACAGTCCATTGTCTTAAAAAACTTATTTATATGATTAATATTTCAAATGTCATCATATCAATGTTCTTTCTGGAAATTTTTTTTATTGTGCAGTTTGGTCATAAAAACTTTCTTGATATATGAACTTCTAGAGGTCTGTTCGCTACAATAATTAAAATGAAATGTCAAGTGTTGATATCTGTGATGGCATGCCCCCGAGATTTTAACACAATACTTTTTTCCCGGTTATGGTTAAAGTGAAAAGATTTAAAATTTGCGAATGGAAATACCAATTTTTTTACGCATAGTAATTTTTGGAGAAAAAAAATAAATAAAAAAAAATTATACAGACACGACATTATTTCATTATTTAAAACATGAAAATCTGACATTGACAGATTTTAATTTAGTGCCAGAGGCCTACTGCTAAACTTGTTAATATCGACAAATTCTTCTTTAGTTAATTCGTGACAGTCTAAATTCCATGATAAAGTTTTCATTAAATCAAACTAATGTGTTTCAGCTGCAGATACTGTAACAAATAACGTTAAAAGTCCAAACTGTCTTATAGCCGCAAAACAACGTTTTTTCTCTTTTTCCCAATGAGGGGGAGGTTTGCCTTGGGGGGGACTCATGTCAAAGGTGTGCCTTGGGGGGGACTCATGTAAAAGTTGTACCTTCGGGGGGACTCATGTCAAAGTTGAGCCTTGGGGGGGACTCATGTCAAAGTTGGGCCTGGGGGGGACTCATGTCAAAGTTGGGCCTTGGGGGGGACTCATGTCAAAGTTAGGCCTGGGGGGGGACTCATGTCAAAGTTGTGCCTGGGGGGGGACTCATGTCAAAGTTGTGCCTTGGGGGGACTTCATTCAATAAATCCCCATTCAATAAACCGACTGAAATACGCCCTTAGCACTATTAAGAGTGACATATAAAAATTCGACAACGCTGTACCGACTGAAATAGGGGTACACTGGGGGGGACTCATGTCAAAGTTGGGCCTAGGGGGACTCATGTCAAAGTTGGGCCTGGGGGGGGACTCATGTCAAAGTTGGGCCTTGGTGGACTTCATTCAATAAATCCCCATTCAATAAACAGACTGAATTAGGCCCTTAGCACTAATTAAGAGTGACGTATAAAAATTCGACAACGCTGTACCGACTGAAATAGGGGTACCTTGGGGGGGACTCATGTCAAAGTTGTGCCTTGGGGGGACTTCATTCAATAAATCCCCATTCAATAAACCGACTGAAATAGGCCCTTAGCACTATTAAGAGTGTATTATAAAAATTCGACAACGCTGTACCGACTGAAATAGGGGCACCTTGGGGGGGACTCATGTCAAAGTTGGGCCTTGGGGGACTTCATTCAATAAATCCCCATTCAATAAACAGACTGAATTAGGCCCTTAGCACTAATTAAGAGTGACGTATAAAAATTCGACAACGCTGTACCGACTGAAATAGGAGTACCTTGGGTGGGACTCATGTCAAAGTTGGGCCTGGGGGGGGACTCATGTCAAAGGTGTGCCTTGGGGGGGACTCATGTCAAAGTTGTACCTTGAGGGGACTCATGTCAAAGTTGGACCTTGGGGGGACTCATGTCAAAGTTGGGCCTGGGGGGGACTCATGTCAAAGTTGGGCCTCGGGGGGGGGGACTCATGTCAAAGTTGCGCCCGGGAGGGACTTATGTCAAAGTTGTGCCTGGGGGGACTCATGTCAAAGTTGTGCCTTGGGGGGACTTCATTCAATAAATCCCCATTCAATAAACCGACTGAAATAGGCCCTTAGCACTAATTAAGAGTGACGTATAAAAATTCGACAACGCTGTACCGATTGAAATAGGGTACCTTGGGGGGGCCTCATGTCAAATTTGTGCCTGGGGGGGACTCATGTCAAATTTGTGCCTTGGGGGGGACCTCATTCAATAAATCCCTATTCAATAAACCGACTGAAATAGGCCCTTAGCACTAATTAAGAGTGTATTATAAAAATTCGACAAATGTACCGACTGAAATAGGCCTCTAGCACTAATAAATAAACAAAATAAATAAGTGATATAGTAAAATAGTCTCAGTGCTAGTAAGGCTGTAATAACAACACTTAAAAAAAGAAGAAAAGAGAGAGAGAAATCACAAAGAAATTGAGTTGTTGTTTGTTTGTTTGTTGGTTAGATTTAAATTCGCATTAGTAGTGCACAATGTGTAACGGACGACGGTCTGGGTCGCACCGGTAAGGATGGTCCGGGGACATGACATCACAAATTTGATCCTAAACGGCAGGGATGGCTCTCCCGCTTCGGTGACCCCTCAAAAGTATAATTACGCAGAATTTGAGATTAAAGAAAGCAATCAGATTATAAATTTTTAACATAGATTCTTTAATGAGTGAAGAAACATTGCACGTAGGATATTACAGAAAAAAAAAGAGTTTCTGTATTTCTGTAAAAGAGTTGCAAAGTACAGAAGTATATATATATATATATATATATATATATATATATCAGACAAATAGGGATAGTTCGTACTATGGTGACTTAAGAAGTTTCAAAAAGTGTTTGAGAAATAAACTAAAGATAAGAAGTTCTGTTCAATAGAAAAAAAAAATGATTGTATATAAAAATTGATTGAATATAAAAATTTTAATGTTAATTTCATATTTCAAATTTAATTATCAATTAAATTCCATGTTATTAAAATAATTAAAAACTTTCAGTTCAGATTCTTAATTTGAATGTTTTGTTTTATTCCATGTAAAATTTATAAGGATAAAGGTATTGTAATTGAAATATACCCTGAAAGCAGTCTGAAAGTACCTTTGAATTTTTTTTTTAAATAATCTTCAATAAACATAATTTTCTATTTTAGAGTAAACCAAAATAATATTTTTAAACAATAGAGTAATGTCATACTAAGTAAAACAAGAAAAATTGTGTTTGTACATGCACTCATTCTTTTTTAAAAAATTCTGAAATTTTCTCGAAAAGTTTCTGCATTTTCTTATTTCTAAAAGTAGTCTGTTCCTTTAACCCTTTCGCTGCCAGAGCCTCAGGAGAAAAACCGCCACCACAGCCCAGACGTCTTACTATTTAAATATGATACCAATAGTCATTTATTTTTGTGGGATGTATCTATAACGTTCTAACTGAAAACAATAACATCCTGTATCTATTTTATAACATAACCTGTCTGTGTGCGACACGATTTGATGCAAACAATTATCATAAACTGATAATGAACACCCGTCACATATTTGTGACGCCGGGCTCAGGTAAGAAAATCGGATCATCACATAGATGTGAGGCTTGTAACGAAAGGGTTAAATGCGGAATGGTTACGTGAAACATATAAAAGAAAAAAAACCATTTAAAAACTATTAAATTTCAGTTTAAATGTAATTATTCAATGCATATTAAAATTTGTATAATATCATTTTTTTTTTTTTTTTTTTTGTTTACTTACGATTATATTTCCTTTTTAGGCTCAGGATGATCCAGAATGTGAAGAAATTAATAGAATAAGAAATCAGATGTTTCAGGTAATATGCAAACGATAATTTGGATACTAACGATCTTTCCGTTATTACTTTTATTTAGAGTAACTCTTGGTAAACAGTCAGGGACCGATTAATATATCAACTTAGGGGAAGCGCAAACCGATTAGTGGGTCCCCACTGGCAGCCTGGTTTAAAAACACATATGTAGACATCTTGGAAAATATACCACATCTGGGCTGTCACAAGCGACATATTTTTTTTTCTTTTAATTTTACACTGCTGTTTGTAAAAAATGCAACACCATAAATATATCATCTGAATTAAATGAAATTTTCTGCAAATGTTAATTATACGATGTTATGCAAAACAGTAAATTTTCAGAGCCACCGCGCAGCGCCCTCTGAACTGATGCTGAAAGCGTATAAAAAGAGGGCTGTAGCAGGACGATGAAATACTTGATGACTATTTGTTAGTGGCGAACGTTTAGTAAGACCTAAGTATGCCCTCACGACAAAAGAAGGAGATATTCCAGCAACTTACGGAGTTTGAACGGGGGAGGATTATCGGCCTTGGAGAAGGAGGATTTTCCTATCGCGCAATAGGGGTTCGTGCGCAGCGGAACAGTTCCACAGTGATGTGAGTTTGGACGCAGTGGACCGACGAGCACCGAACGATTTGAAAAACGGGCAGTGGACGACGTAAAGCGACGTCAGCGCGCGACGATTGACACCTGCACCGCATGGCGGTGAATGCCTGTACAGCTTCCTTTAGGCATTTGGCAGCATGTTGGTCAATTGCTACAAGTGTACTAATGTCGGCTTCGTCAATTCGTCGACGTCTGCTGCATCGTGAACTGCGTACAAGAGTGCCTTTATACAGGATCCCCCTCACGGCAAACCATCGACGGCTACGTCTGCAATGGGCTCATGAGCACAGAGCCTGGCAAGCTGATTGGCACCAAGTTGTCTTTTCAGATGAATCACGCTTCAATGTGTGGGACTATGATGGCCGCGTTCGTGTTAGACGCTATGCCGGTCCACGCTGCCTTCCAGAGTGCGTTATCGAACGACGTAGCGGCCGAACACCCGGAGTTATGGTCTGAGGTGCAATTTCGTATCATGGACGATCCAATTTTCTACGAATTCAGGGTAATCTCAATAGCAACAGGTATGTCCGTGAAGTGCTACAACCCGATGTTATTCCCTTCCTTCAAGGCACCCCTGGAGCTATCTTTCAGCAGGATAATGCACGACCGCAAGTTTTCTGTATTGTCCGGACCGTCTGTGATTCAAAATGTGTCCAACCGTTGCTCTGGCCAGGGCGTTCTCCTGATCTTGCACCAAATTAGAACGACATATTAATCGTTGAAAAGCGAGTGGCCCTCTACCATACATCAGTAACTACACTGTAAACGTAAATGTCTTAAATTCAGTTTAAAAAGTGTCTTAAATGGATGGTCATTTTTTAAGGGAAAAAATATTTTCTTACTTTTTAAAACACCTTTTTGCATCAAAAATTAAGATATTGCAAGTGTCTTAAAACGCCGCCATGTTTTAGGCTTAAAAACACCGCCATGTAAGGCTTAAAAATACTATCGTTTTTAAGGCTTTTTAATAAATATATAAATACATAAATATGGCGTGCGATTATGTGTTTCTGTTAAAATATATTTTAGAATTGTTTAGAGCATTAATGAAATCTTTATATTAAAAAAAAAAAAAAAAAAAAAAAAAATCCCATTTTCCGGCGTTGGGTTTCGAACACTCACACTGTCTAAGAAAACCGAAACCTGAAGCCAAGCATCATCGAAATGAAGCATTTAACAAACACGCTACCGTCGAATACAGCAATACGTGTTTTTATGATGTAATATACTGCAGTATTCGTGAAATTAATTGCAGTGCTATGTTTTATTTTTAATATTTTGCCATAAAACTATTGATAGTATGGTATCTTAAACTTAATAAATATTATTATCTTAAATTTCATATTTAGAGGACCAGGATTTTTTAGTAATGCATAACAAGTATGTGAAGGTTTCATTCCTCGATGATAACGATTTCTTTCCTTAAAGTGATATTTAAATAAAAACGAACTATAATCATGAATACAGGAAAATTTGTAGTTTCACAAATTCACCTACATCTAAATGTAAAAGAAAAAAGTTTTTAAATGAATAATAACCAGAAGAAAGAAAGTAAAAGAATATGCACAAATTATTCATGATTGTTCACTTATAAATTCGCTTTCTTCTCTACAAATTACTTGCTACATCCGTCTTCATACTTTTTTTTTAATATAAGAAAACTTTAAAGACAAAGATTTTTTTTGGGGGGGAGGGACAAAATAAGCTTTGTGTCTAAATATGTTGTTTATGAATTGTATTAAAGATAATAGCATGCAAATATCATTCACATCCCTAGAGTATTATTCCATAAAAATATAATTTCATAAAGCTACCGTAATTTAAGTAGATTAACTGCTTATTATATAAAATAATAATATATTTATTGAATGTGGAAAGAAGTAGGATAAGCATATTTTCTTAAAGTAAATTCCATATGAAAAAATTTCTAAGTAATGCAAGTGTCTGAATTTCTAAAGTGTCTGAAAATTCAAACGCGTTTTGCTGTCTGAAAATTCGCGTATTTACGTGTTTCAGACATATTTCTGTCTTAAATTAAAATATCTATAACGTCTAAAGTACATTTTAAGACATTTACGTGTCTTAAATGCCGTTTCAATTGTTTTTATGTCTTACTTTAAGACCCTTTTATTTGCAGTGTACGGTCTATGAACTGTGGCATCCTGTTGAAGCTTCATGAAGGGCCGTATTCGAATACGTCATCCAATCGCTGTTCAATTCAATGCCTAGGCAGATATGTGTAGTTATTGCTTTCAGAGGTCGCTGCTTTATGCATTGTTTTCACAGGATATATTACTCAAAACTTCCAGAAAATTAAATAAATTGTTCTACCTACTATAATGCATGTGCCCAATAAATATCATTCTTATATTCGCATTCCTTCTTGGTTTTGCAATTTTAATGAACAGCAGTATATTTTTCAACCGCTATTTCCCTAACAAAAAATTTATGATAAATTTATGCAGGTGAAATGCAGATTTATCTGCAAAAATATGCAATTATTATTATTATTATTATTGAAAGAGTGGTATAAAAAGAATACATGAATATATATATACATATATATATATATATATATATATATATAATCGCTTGTGGCAGTCCTGTCCTTTGCCATTGAACAAAAACTGTAACTAATACACAATTAAACTCGCTTAGCAATGGCGTCAAAATGTAAACTGCCTAAAAGTATGAATTATGTACACTATATTAAATTATTACATTGTAAATTCTAAGAGTACACGCTTCATTAACCCATTTTCAGCCAAAGGTGCGTAAACGCACCAATTCAATAACTATTTTTTTATTAACACTGTGACATATATTTTTCACTAATTTTATTTTTCTGCTATTTTGAAGGGTTCTGAAAACATCTATAAAATATTCTTAATTCAATTGGAGTAAACACTTCCTCTTGAGAAATTTTCAAAATACGCAAGTGTTCTAACTTGAAACGATTATTGACAAGTTCGACTTTTGAAAATGTATAATTATTCGAATTGAGATTAAGAATATGTTTTATAATGGATTAATGTTACAAGTTCTGTAAATAGAAGAAAAAAAAAATGTCATAAAAATTTTAGAAATTTTCATCTAAATTTATTTTTTATTTAAATTTTTAATTTAAATATGCACCATTTTATTTCTTAACAAAATATCATTTTTCATGAACAAAACTTTTTTTGTGTCTTAATGAATGTAATTTAAGCACATTTCAATGAAAATAATACCACATTTTATAAAATTTCTATGCTTGGCCTAAAATGGGTTAACCAAATATTTTATATTATAACTTACAAGTGATTGCTGCGTAATCGGCTCTATTTTACTTTTTTTTTTTTTATTCAGACAATGTAGTCAGATGACATAAATGCAATTTGGCGCTCCAATTTTTCTCAATTTCGAGCCATTTAAAAAATTTCTATCGAAAGCCCGTGTTTCTGGTACCTATTTGGTAATCAGGGTCTGAGTAACTCTCAGAGGTGTGATAACACTGCAATACAAAAAAGAAAAAACAAGAACGAAAAATCATGCAGTAAGCATGTAACACTTTCCAACTGTACTCAATTGTTGTATCGAATAACTTTTAATATTCTTTGCCTACATTATCACACAACAGACAGAAGGACTGAAAAACATACAGATAAACTAATTGATTTTTAAATTACTCTTAGGCATTTTGGAAAGTGTTAAAAAGGCTAAACGCAAAAGAAAATGTAGCCGTTAGATTATAATTACAGATTTTAATCTCTCTGAATATTTTACTGTAGCCCTGTAAATCTGAAAGTTAATCATATCATATTCTATACAAAACAATATTTTAGAATATTAATAATACATGTCAATGTTTTTATGATTTTTATAGGAGAAAGTTTTTTAAATATAACTTTAAAAAAATTCTGTACTAAAAGGTAATACATTGGCTCTTTTTTTATTGTTGTTGTTGTCCCTGTAAACAAACTTGTTGTACAGGACCTATTAATGACATTTTAAATAGGGAACATTCCATAGCGAACTTGAGTGTATCACTTTTAAAAATTTCTCAAAATATTCACGGATGATAGGAGTCGGAGACAAACAGATAAAAAGATAAACAATCGGACAGACAAAAGCACAAATTGAAATCATATTCCCACCAAAATTACAAGAAAGTGTTAAAACGCTCATGTACACAAAAGTACTCGTACAATTCCAGCAAATTTTTATTAATAGCTCTTAATGTAAATAATTATTTTTGTGTGGCCCTGTAAATCTAATGCTACCCTACTATATTACATTGAAGGCCCTCTTTTGTGCATACGAATAATATATTTCAATTGCATTAGGCTTTGTGGAAAATAAAATTATTAAAATTTGGTTTATAAAAACAACTCTCATTCAGCACAATGCTTTGGAATAATTTCAAGTGCCACTGTACACAAACCAGTTAGAAATGTACTCTATTTTACATAGGACACATTCGATAGGGAATTGAGTAACGTATTAAAATTTCATTAAAGTTTCTATACATTAAAGGTATTAAAATATAGTTTATAGAAACACCTCTTATAGAACACAATGCTTTCGAATACATTTGGGTGTCCCTCTAAACAAACAAGAAGAGGTATTCACTACATTTACAATAAAGAACATCCGATAGTTAACTTGAATAAAATATATCGGCTTAAAGAAATTCCATAAATATTTACGGGAATTAGAGCACAGTAAAACAGACAGAGAGACAGACAGACGGACAGAAGAACATTCAGACAGATACAGAAATTCAAATTATATTCACACTACAAAAATGATAGAAAGTGTCAAAAACGTTTAATGTAAACGAAAGTACAATTCTAGATATTTTTTATTAATAGCTCTTAATATAACTGAATAGTTATGTCTCACCCTGTAAATCCAATGATAACCATACTATATTCTATGCAAAGCATTCTTTTGTCCATGTAAATAACATATTTCAATTTCCTAAAGTTTCGTGGAAAGTAAAGTTATTAAAATTTGATTTATAGAAATATCTCACAAAGAACGCAATGTTTGGACTACTTTTGAGTATCCCTGTACATAAAATAGTGGTGGTATGTAATCTATTTGATAGTGAACTTGAATAACATATTTCAATTTCATGAAGAAATTGTACAGTAAAGGTATGAAAATATGGTTTATAGAAATACATCTCATAAAACACAATTCTTTGAAATAATTCCGGGTGTCCCTGTACCAGATAAGGTATAAACTCCATTTTTAATAGGAAACATCCGATAGTGAACTTGAATAACATATATCAGTTTCAAAAAAATCCACAAATATTTACGGGAGTTAGAGCGCGGACAGACAGACGGACAGATACACAAATTGATATCATATTTACACTTAAAAGAATGTTAGAAAGTGTTAAAAACACTTAATGTAAACGGAAGTAGAATTCTAGCAAATTTTTATTAATGGCTCTTAATATAACAAAATATTTGTGTGTCATCCTGTAAATCTAATGCTAACCATGCTTTATTCTATGTAAAGCATTCTTTTGTGCATATAAATAACATATTGCAATTTCCTAAAACTTCGTGGAAAAAAAAGTTATTAAAATTTGATTTATAGAAATATCTCACAAAGAACGCAATGCTTTGGTCGTCTTTTGAGTGTCCCTGTACAAAAACTATTGGTGGTATGTAATCTATTTTATAGTGAACTTGAATAACATATTTCAGTTTCATAAAGATATTGTACAGTAAAGGTATGAAAATATGATTTATAGAAATACCTCTCATAGAACACAATGCTTTGAAATACTTTCGGGTGCCCCTGAATATACATCTGTGGTGGTATTTAATCCATTTTATACAGGAAACATGTCATAGTGAACTGGAGTAATATATTTCAATTTCATTAAGATATGTGTACAGTAAAGATATGAAAATATTATTTATAGAAATGCCTCTTATAGAACACAATGCTTTGAAATACTTCCGAGTGTCACTGTATACAAATCAGTAAAAGTATTAACTCCATTCTCAATAGGGAACATCCGATAGTGAACTTGAATAACATATATCAGTTTCAAGAAATGTCATATACAACGGAGTTAGAGCTCGGACAGATAGACAGATAATCGGACAGACAGACAAACCGAAGTCTTTAACACTGTTCAACCTTGTTCGGAAGTGTTAAAAATGTTAAAAAGTGTTAAAAACGCTTAATGTAAACGAAAGTACTAGCAAATATTTATTAATAGCTCTTTATACAACTGAATATTTTTGTGTCACCATATAAATCTAATGCTAATCATGCTATATTCTATGCAAAGCATTTTCTTTTGTGCTTTTAAATAACATATTTCAATTTCATAAATCTTCGTGCAAAGTAAATTTATTAAAATTTTGTTTATAGAAATGCCTCTCATAGAACACAACGCTTTGAAATACTTTTTTGTGTCCCTGTACACAAATCAGTGGTGGTATTTACTCCATTTTACACATGAAGCATCCGATAGTGAACTTGAATAACATATTTCAATTTCATTAAGATTTGTGTACAGTAAGAGTATGAAAATATGGTTAATAGAAATGCCTCTCATAGAACACAATACTTTGAAATATTTTTGGGTGTCCCTGTACAAAAACCAGTAGAGGTATAAACTCCATTTTCAGCAGGGAACGTCCGATATTAAACATGTATAACATATTCCAATTTCATTAAGATTTTTGTACAGTAAGGGTATGAAAATATTGTTTGTAGAAATGCTTCTCATAGAACACAATGCTTTGAAATATTTTCGGGGGTCCCTGTACACAAACCAGTAGAGGTATAAATTCCATTTTCAACAAGAAACATCCGACAGTGAACGTGTACAATATATTTCAATTTCATTAAGATATTTTCACAGTAAGGGTATGAAGATATGGTTTGTAGAAATGCCTCTCATAGAACACAATGCTTTGAAATATTTTCGGGGGTCCCTGTACACAAACCAGTAGAGGTATAAACTCCATTTTCAATAAGGAACATCCAATAGTGAGCTTGAATAACATATATGAGTTTCAAGAAATTCCATAAATGTTTACGGGAGTTAGAGCGCGACAGACAGACCGACAGACAAACCGAAGTCATTAACACTTTTCAACCTTGTTGGAAAGTGTTGAAAACGAGCTCTGATACCATTTTTCCTGATCCTTAGAAAATGATTATTTTAATAGTTAAAAACAAAAACAAATGTAATACGTGATAATAATAAGAATAGATTAATAAAATATAATAAATGTAATTTATAATTTCAATTGGCAAACCTCCCCTTAAATTTCCCTTTGTTACAAGCGTTTATGGTTTAGACTTTTTCACATCTGTTGTGTTTCAGAAGATATTTAACAGTTAAATAATCTTCTGCCCCCCCGATCCAAATCAAATTCTTAGCTGTAAAATTACCGAACAGTCATAAAATTAGCAGAGTGTCCCAATATAACGGTGGGTGATAGGGCAAAATAGGCGTCATTTTCGGATTTAGGAGATCATTTTGCATAAGAATTTGCAGAAATATGGTGATGAGGTCGATTTACAAACAGAGCAATGTAATTTTAAACAAAGTTGACGATTTTATATTCCCCCATTTAAAAAAAAAAAAAAAAAAGTTTTTTTTTTTTAGGTGTTGACACAAAATTGACTTCCTTAAAAAATTTGGTGTCATGTTTATTTGAGATGAAAATCATCTGCATTCATCATGAATATTTTTATAAAGAGTGAATAATTTGTACAGAGTGAATTTATGTAAGGAAATACAGAAGAATGCCATGTGATAGCAACAACATAATATTTATTGCTAATATTAATATTACTTTTATTATTGTGTTGATTGTAAGTCTAAAATATCTATATAAAATATATGTTAATTCTCCCCCTATTCATATTAAATGAATTAGTAATTTCTCGGAGTACAATAATTTACTTTTGTTTTTTTTTCAATTAATGTTTTCGAACTTTTTTGTAAATTGTGTCGATTTAACCGTTATGCGGGGCTAGGCATTTCATGGTAATCACAATGCCTAGAGAAACGACTGTATTTACATTCTAATGCAACGCATTGCAAATTATATGCTCTGCTCTTTATATCATACAACTTATTTAAAAAAGAAAAGTATTAAACAGACTTTCAAATTCTAAATGTAAATGTATAGCTTCTACTAATCAGGTATTATAAAAATATAATAATAATCTGGTGTGGTATTTATACAAATTTCTTTTACCTTGCACTTGGATGTAATAAATGAAGATTACATATGAAGAAGCAAATAAGAAATACTGGTTGTGAATAGGTTTTAAAAATAGTTCAAAATAATTTTAAAAACTTTGTCAAATATTTCGATGTCAGTACTTTCTCTTACCCATAAGGTAGAGAAAGTACTGTTTTTGGGTCAAACTTTCGAACGCGTGATTTTGTTATATTTACGTGTTTTGAGGTCCCCTGAATACGAAAATCATGTTTTTAGCAAATGGTCTGTGTGTATGTCTGTGTGTCTGTCTGTCTGTGTGTCTGTCTATGTGTCTGTCTGTGTGTCTGTCTGTTATCAGCATATCTCAAAAACAAATTATGGCAGAAAGTTCAAACTTGGTATTCTAAATGTGTATCCTATAAGGATGTTACAGTAAGCTTTTCGTTAAGATCAAGCAAATGGTTCGTGTACAGGGACAATCAAGAGAATTCTAATACATTACGTCTATGGAAAAAATTGCAGGTAAGTAGAGTTTAACGTCTATAGACTGCACTAAACCAAATGAAACGAATATATATTTTTTGTAATAGAGATAGTTAACTGGGAAAAAAATTTTGTGTATGTAAGAGCCTCGCCTCCCCCCTCGAGTTTAGTAAATTTTCATGATGGGTATCTTTCAAAAGAGCTCGCAAATACCTTTAAAACGAATGGTTGAACCATCGATATGCGATAACTTAAAACAAAGTTATCTATATTTTTTAATATTGAGAATAAAAATGGGCTTTTTTTGTGTATTTGGTGTTATACTACTTCTCTAATATGGAAATCGTCTGCATTATCATAAAAGGTAATTTTTTTAAATAATAATATTAATAAATTATTTTTAAAAACAGAATTATTTTTTAATAACCGAATTAAATTCTATATAAATATAGGTGCATTAATGAAACGGGGGGTTGAGGGGGGCTACCGTCCCCCTCACACAGAACTAATTATCATGTAAAACTCTTCAGAAGCCTAATATGAATTGTTTAACACAGGATTACATAACAGTACTCGTTATCTTACCTTTTAATCTGCAACCTGTATTTATTAAATTTCAGGGTAAGAGAAAGTCGTGTGGGTGCCACACCAGATTATTTTTCTTTTAAATTACATTTATAAAACCCTTTTCCACATTAATATAAACATTAATATAATTATACTATATTCAACATTATTATAACTGCTATGTTCCTACAACATACATACATCTTACCATATTATTAACCCTTTCATTCCCAACTTTCTTCCACCATAAAACAATAAATCTTATATTTAGTCATAAATTTATTTCAAAGGTAATTTATATAAATATTTTTTTTAAATAGGAGTTATAGCAGAGTACGAATTAATATAGCTAACAAAGCAACTGATAGATGTTTATTTATGTTTAATATAACACCTGATGCCATTAAAAATCATAACTTTTCAATAAATAAAAATATCAAAATTTTGGAGAAATACATATTGCAATAATTTTAATTATTGCATATAATTAAAATACATATTATAAACATTAAAGAATAAAAGAAAAATATTTCAAACAATTAATTTACTTAAATTGCCCAAAACAGGAAACTTATTCCGATATTATTATCAGAACAGCGTAAAATATATAATACTTTCAATTATTAACAAAGATAGTGAAGTCATCCAAAATAGGTATTGTTCGGTGGGAAAATGTATATAGATTTTAATATTGTTCATTTTGAATCAGCGGGAGTGTTAGATAGTAAGGAAGAAAACCTGAAATGTTATGATTCCAATTGGAATCACGGGGAAGGAAAGGGTTTAACGTAATTATTATATACCTACATAAAACATCTACAACATTCAATTTTAACAATAATGGGAAACAGTTTTCTGATTTTTATTTTATTATTATTATTATTATTTTTAATGAATAATCATCATAAGATGTGATTTTAGTAATATAATGTCATCGGGATTCAATTTCGTGAACTCGTTATATTAAATATCGCCTTAAAATGCATTCCTGGATATTTTTTTTTTTTTTTTTTTTTTTTTTTTAGTTTTAGTATTCGTGTGATGTCACAGGAAAATAATTTGAAGAAATAGTTCCGTGAAATTTTCTTTTTTTTTTTTTTTTTTTTTTTTTTAATATCACAAAGGAATGCTTTAAGGAAAAGTCTCGTGAAATATTCTCCTCAATAAATAGCCATCTCAGAATATGTTTTCCATTCGTACAACCACACTGCTAAATGCTTTCAAAAAAAAATTTATATGAAAGATCATCTTGAAATGCATTCACGGAATGTCTTTTTTTATTCGTGTTATTACATTGTCCCTAAAAAAACGTTTTCTAGAAGTGATGATATGAAATATTTCCTTAAAAACGTATTAACGGAAGTTCGTTTTCATTCCTGTAATGTCGTCGGTAAATGCCTTCATAAAAATATCCATGAATGAAATCTTCTCTAGGAAAGTTGTCTGCATTCACTTGCAGAATTGTTAGACGGAAGGAGGCTGTTCACCACTATACAGCTTACTATTGTTACATAATAACATAATCCATATCGCAAATCGGGATTACTATACTTCCTTATACTTTGTATAAGGAAGTAAAAAAACTTACCTCTGAATCATCATTGCTTGCAATAAAATATCTTTTAAATATAACTTTTAAATTGAAATATAAGTTTTAAAAAGAACTTTCAGAATTAAGGAAAGATATCATCTGCGTAAGAGAACTTCGAGTTTACATCAAAAAACAAAATAATTATAAATAAAAAGCCGATTTTTTTTTTTTTTTTTTTTTTTTTTTTCGTTTTAATGTATCTGAACACCTAGATATAATTTTTAATTGGTTACAGAAGCGTTTTCTGCTCACATATCTGTAAATTTAATAAAACTTTGAAAGATTAGATGGATATAATTTTAAGTTTTTTACAGACCTGAGTTTCAGTCAAGGTTTATTGAATTCTGTCCAGCGGTTGATTCAGGTGATACCTGGTCGAAATAAAAACCTTTTGTATACCTCCACCTTTCTCATGAACACAAAGAAAATATTTTGATATCATTTTGGGGTTGAATGATGTCTGACACATAAAGATAACGCAATTTTTTTTTTTCTCATTCAATGTGTTTTACTGACAAAAGCTTTACGGCGCATGCGCAGGCATTTTTTTACGCATATCTCTAATTTTAATGAAAATTTTTAGATTTTTCGATATATATGATTTTAAGTTGATAAAGACCTAAATTTCTGCCAACTGTCGTTGAATTTCTTTTTTTTTATTCCGTCCTCAGGTGATACCCGGACAAAGGTAGCTTTACAGATATACAGACACAATGAACCCCCCTCCCCCGCCCCCCACACACACACAGACAGAGACATTTTTCTGAAGTCATTTTCAGTTTCATAGTGTGTGAAACATAAAGAAATCGCTTTTTTTTTTTTTTTTCTTTGATTCTGACAAATTTACAGACAAAAATAATTAATTTAATAATATAGATTACTGTATGAGTAATGTATGCTTAAAGAATGAATTAAATATCAAATTTCATATTTAGTCAATTGAACTTTTCGTATTTGTAACGGAAGTTGAAAATCTTACATTTATATATTACACAGTAAAATTTCATTTTTGCATTTAAATTTATAATTATGTTTTACAATTTTATAAATACAATTGTTACAAACTTATATTTATAGTTTAAGAACGGAATCCCCCGCGACTTAGGAAGTCGCTACCGGTGCGATATGTATTACGAGTGTGAATACAAAGATGATGTAAGTATTAATTTTACTGTTCATTTTTTTTAATATTTATAATTTAGACAATTAATTATGTAGCAATAGAGACTCTTTCTTAACTTCGATGAAAATGATTACACAGTCGCCAGCAGAATTATTCGAGCGTTAGCAATAATTCCTATATATATATATATATAAATTACAGTTAATATTGCTTTGTTATTTAAATCCTTGTCGAGTCATGTTCTTAGTCAGTCTAAGAGCGATTCGACAAGGATTTATTTAAAAAAAAACAGTACTAAGCGTATTTTTTTTTTTTATAGGCATTATTTCTAGCGTTCGGATAATTTTGCTGCTGAATGTAATTTATTTAAGTAATAATGTTATACTGTACTAACTTGCAATTTTGCCCATAATGTATTTGAATTCTCTTGGATGTCCCTGTACACGAAGCATTTGCTTGATACCAACAAAAGGTTTAGTGTAGCATCCTTATATGATGCAGATTTAGAATACTAAACTTGGACTTCCTGTGTGCAACTATTTGTTCTTGAGATATGCACATAAGAGACAGAGAAGCAGACACACAACCACTAGGAACATGTTTTAGGATTCAGGTCATCTCACAACATGTAAATATAACAAAAATTAGTATCGAAAAACCGCACTTTCGGTCTTTTCGGTAATAGGAAGTGAAAAATGCTACAGGTTGTACACTCATCGAAATCTATGTAACTCCTGTGCCCCGATGTTCTATTATTGTAGCATACCTACCGTCTTTCAGCTCAACCTTTATACTAAGCTTTCAACTAAGCTTTAGACATTATAAAGCTTTAAAATGCTTTAGACATTATAGTGTTCAGACACAGACACACGCACATAAATCACAGTGAAAAAAAAAAAAAAAAAAAAAAAAAGAAGAAGAAGAAGACAAATTAACTCAACTCAATCAATATTATTATAAGTTTTTTTTTCTTTTTTTCTTTTTTTTTTTTTTTTTTTCCATAATTACAATACTTATAGCTTACTATAATCTAGAACAGTTTGCTGCGGGCACTTGTACCTCTCCTCTTATGTTAGACTAGCAAGCCCGTGCGACTTTTTCGCACTTTATTTCTTTGTAACCTTTAAAATTTAAAATTATTATAATAATTTTATTTTAAAGCCATAAAAACGTTGTGTTTACATATGCATAAGCAAATTTATTATTTAACGTTTTTTTTTCTTTTTTTTTTTTTTTTTTTTTTTTCACGTGAAAGCATATTTCATTTTTTCATAGATATAGTAATAAGACATAGATTGATCATCGAGGGTGAAAAAGTGATTCCTTTTCATTTGGGAAAAGTCGGCCATCGTACTTTCTTATGGATATTTTTCCTCGAATTAATATACACGGGAATACACACAGATAATTTAGCTAATAAAATTTATGAAAAATTTATGTACTAAAAGAGAATAAAAAACTCTAGATAACCATTTTTCATTATAATTATTATTATTAACTCTACTCTAGTATACTCATATCTGCACAAAACAGACTTTCTTTCGGCATTTATTATTATACTTCTTTGAGATAAAAATCGTTTGCATTCATCATGGAAAATAATTTTAATAAATTATAATTAATAAATAATTTGTATTGCGTAAATTTGTATAAGATTATATATAGAAGAAAGTCTTATGGTGGCCACAACATATTAGTTATGTATTAAAACTCCTGCGGCTGCTAACTACATATTTAAAAGAATTTTGAAAATTTCATATTACTTACTAATGTTAAATCTTAAAATTTAAAGAGAGTATTTCATCAAATATAAAGACAGTAATTGTTTCATAATAATAACAAAGAACTGATTATAAAAATGATATTTTTCGTAAATTACTTGAATATAACTTATTTATGAAAACCTATCCCGTTTCTTTTCATATATTTATTACAACACTTAAAAGCCGTGCAATATTTCGGCATTTTAAAAATTCATTAACATTTTACTCTATTACTATTTCCGAGTTTTATATTCCCTATTGTCTGATGCCAAAATTTTTTTCGGCATCAAAAATCTTTGCACGATAACATGGGGATGATAGATCTGTATAAAATGCTATATCTATGCATTTTATGCTGGGGGGAAAAATAATAATTCGTAATTTTATTTTATTTTATATTATTTATTATTATTATTATTATTGGCAATAATTAAAAATTTATATGTCCATTTTTAAAGTTTTTACCAAGTTATTATTTTCATATTTTAATTAATTTCAAAAAAACTAATAAAAATTTCGTTACAAATAAGGTACCAAATGAAAGGAGAATTTTTGCTGAATCCGTCGGATTACGATCGGACAATTAGATTTTTTAAAATTAACTAAAGTATGAAAAGCTGGTGGCAACTTGCGTCAACACACAGACAAACAGACTCAAAAATCTCTTAGCCATTTATATATAGAGAGATAATAAGCCAAGTGGTTTTTGGAATATAGTATTTAAAAAAAAAAAAAAAAAAATGCTACCCCCCCCCCCCAACAGATTTTGATAAAAGTTAAGATTTGGGTACAAAAACTAATTATGGGCTACAGTCCAAAAATCTATAAATTCGGTTGAAAGTTAGAAATTAAAATATATAAATATATTAAAATGAGATTTACAAAAAAAAAAAAAAAGTATTCTTATTTTAAAATTTGCGAATTTACAATGATCAAATTTTCAATTGAAAAACATATTAGCTTTTCTTAGAAAAAAGAAAGAAATGAAATGAAATGGGAAAAAGATAAAATAAAGAAATAAAATGGAAAAAATAAAATGCAAGAAGAAATAAAATGGGAAAAAAAAAAAGATGTTTTTGCACAAATGAAAAAAATGGCTAAAGACCGTAATCGCAGTCCAAAAATGTCTAGATTCAGTTGAAAATTAAAGATTTTTATAGAAAAGTAATATTTTGCTGTGTTCAAGGCCACCCGTGTGCTGACATTTATAGCTTCTCAATTAGCGTTAAATTTAAATAACATGCAATTACACAGAAAAAGAAAAAAAAAATGGAAAAAAAAGGGGGGGGGGGAGAGAAAGAGGAAAAAATAGATTAAAAGAATCAATAATAACTTGAAATATTGAAAAACAAAAAATAATACACACGTTCCTTGTACATTTACATCGGTAGTTTTCAAAACAGAAAACTATTACACATCTATTTATAGATCCCTTCCCTCCACGCAGAAAAGGGGAGGTCGAAAAACTCACATTAAAGTGGGAAGCGACCACCTGTGAAGTGATTGATCACTGATCTTGGAGTACGACGATTCAACTTCAAAATAAAAATGTCTGTTTTATTATTAAAATATCTCTTTTTCATTTTAATAAAAATTCAATATTTTTAAATCAATGCACAGATAAAAAATTGAAGTTATTAGCCGCGTGATTAAAATTTCAAATATCTCAAACAGAACTGAGTAAATTCCAGTTTTTTGATGCCTTGTCTAATTTTCATGATAATGTCCGAGTTTTGAAATTAAATTAAATATTATTATTAACTTTTTTTAAAAAAATGCCCACTAGTCTAAAATCTAAAGATCTTCAAGAATTGCATGTAAAAATCCAAATTCGAAAATCACAATTTCCTTTTGAGATATTTTTAGAAAACTGAAGGTCCTTAATTCTCATAGGATTAACATGGAGAAAGGATTTTGGAGATTTTACTGATGTACAGCCTTAAGCTGTTTTTTTTTTATTACTTTAACTTTACTGAATGCTGTGAATTTGTACTGCGCATGTGAAATAACGATTTGCCCCCTTCCAACCCTCCTTCTTGGGGACTGATTTTTTTAAATTTCAGAAATTGGTTTTTAAGTATTTGTGTAAGCTATATTTTAAAGCAAAAATTTTACGGATATATATCCTATGGATGAAAAGGATGCCTAAGGACATCCCATGGACATCTCCAGTATTTATTATAGACAAGTGTGTTTTTAGGGATGATATGCATCAAAACGAAAATATCACAGCATTGTACGGTATCCATCTTATGTGTTAAATTTATGTAACTGCATTATGAAAAACACTAGTGGAATAAGGGAAGGGTTTATAAAAAGTGCTAGTGAATAGCGGTAGTTGTGGTATATGTACCCAATTTGAATCATTATAGTTCTTCATAATAATCATCCCATGTCAAATCTGGAACCTCTTATAAAATAGAATATGAGATGTAGCTCACCTGCGAACTATGGCACAAAAAAATAGAAACAGTTTTTTTTTAATTATTATTATTATTATTTATTTAAGGGATGGTGTAGTTTGATTTATATATATATATATATATATATATATTACTGTTTTAGAGTTATCAAATTTTGCGTACATGTGCATTGAAATGTGTCAATATCGAATAGATTAAAATTTCTCGAATATAATTAAAATTAAAAAGAAATTAAAGTTCATAATTTAATTTTTTTTCAAAGTTTTTAAAATGTTCCATGCGACTGACTTTTAAAAAATTATAGTCGATTTTACATTATTACAGTTTATCAGTATAAACTATCTACCTATAAGTACTTGGAACTTTCTGATTTAGACGTTTTATACCACATACTGTCTGCAAAATTCTTTAGGATTGATCTTGAAACTTTGGGATAATAAAGAACATATATTACCGCATATAATTCAGCATAATGTTATTCAGCATGTTATACCGCATATAATTCAGCAAAAGTTTTGTCCTGCAGAGGAAAGGGGGATCTGTGAATCCATTAACAAAAATCAAAAGGTTTTGGATAACCCTCCAAAAATTAATCATGGAAATGCGTTTTCACTGTAGTATGTGATTATGAGGATTCTTCTTATCTGTATAAATTTTAATGAGGTTACCACATATACTCATGGAAATGTAAGTTTTTAAAAAGTGAAAAAAAAAAAAAAAAAAAAAAAAAAAAAAAAACTTTTTTAATTATAACACGTAGGCTATTAGACCTTGTTCAAAGCCATTTTCAAGAAACTTGGCAAACTATATGACATACAGCATACTGCAATCAGAATTCGAAAATGTTAAATATCTTACGAAATATGAGCATTTTTACAAAATAATTTTTAACTACACATGTATAAACTTAGAAAAGTACATTTGTGCAATTCATTTTATAATTTAATAGCCAGAAGTATTGAGCTACTTATTTGAAAAAATATAGGTATTTTCCTTTTGCAAGTGTTGAAATTTTTTTTATGTTCAAAATATTTTAAAAAGCTTTCGAGACCAATATTCTTAGTTATTAGTTTTTGTATAATATTTCGTTAGGCCACAAATTTCAAATGTCTCGACAGCTTTTTAAAATATTTTGAACATTAAAAAATTTTCAACTTTTGCAAAAGAAAAATACCTATATTTTTCTCTAAAATTTTGTTAATGTTGAAACTTTCATTTCTTTATATCATGTTTTTGCCAGAATAAATTTTATTTTATGCCTTTTTAGGCCTTCACAATAAAAACCTTCTAACTTTAAAAAGTGATTTTTTTACTTAAATTTTATTTTGTGCTTTTAAGTTACAAAAAAAGAAAAGAGCTTCTTAAAAAAAGTAATTAAAATTTCTTAGGATATTGTATAGACATCGGAAGATTATATTTTATCAATTGACGTTTTTTTCTGTTATTTATCTGCAAAAGAGTGCTATATTGTCATTCGAGGGCCGAATCCGGGGCCATAGCGTTATCAGCATGACACTCTAACCAAAAGTCTAAGAACTGTCAAAAAAAAATCATTGAACATTCTAGAAAAATCTAACAAATACTTATAGAAATGGAATATTTCTCTCGAATGCTTTTTAAAATATTTGGAATATTTATTTATTTTTATTTTTATTTTTATTTTTATTTTTATTTTTATTTTTCTTTATTTCTTTATTTCTTTTTTTGCAAAAGTGAAATATCTGTAATTTTCTTTTAAAATCTTCTTCTTGCTGAAACTTTTATCACTTTATAGCATTTCTGCTAGAATAAATTTTTATTTTAAGATTTTTAGGGCGCCACAATAATAATAAAAAAAAACTTTCATTGTTATTTTATATAATTAATTAATTTTATTTTATTAATTTATTTTTATTTTTATTTTTATTGAATTTTTTATTGTGTGCGTTTTAGTAACACAAAAAAAGCTTCTTAAAAAAACTATCAAAATTCCTTAGGATACTGTGTAGACAATGTAAGATTTTCTTTTATCAATTGGCATCGTTTCTATTAATTATCTGCAAAAAAGTGACACATCGGCTTGCGAGGATGGAACCCACGAGCATCGCGTAATCACAATGACGCTCTCACCAAATGCGCTAACAAGCGACGAAAAATGTTGTTTAAATTTACATGAAAATGGAGGTGCCTTCTTTTTCAGAATGACACAAAGACACGATGATAAAAATTCAATTTCAATAAAAAGCTTCTAAAAGAATACTTATTTATTTACTTTTAATTATTTATTTATTGCTTAATTTTTGTGCTTTTAGTATCCTAAAAAAAGCTTCATATAAAAAAATAATAATAATAAATAAAATAAAATAAAAAAAAAAACCTCTTCAAAAATTCTTAGAATTCTGTGTAGACAATGAAAAATTTTCTTTTATCAATTGGCACATTTTCTATTAATTACCTGCAAAATCTATCACATCGATCTTTCGGGGAATGGAACTCACCACAATCGCATTAGCAACTTGACCCTCTAATCAACTGAGTCAATGAGCGACGATAAGGCCTGCTGACATTTACTTTAAAGTTAAGGCGCCTTATTTATTAGCGTGACACAAAGACGCGATAACGAAATCCAATTTCAATAAAAAGCTTCTAAAAAGCTTATTTATTTATTTATTTTTACTTAAATTTTTTTTGTGCTTTTTAGTAACCAGATAAAAAGCTATTTAAAAAATTCTTCAAAAATTATTAGGGATTACTGTGCACGCAATGAAATATTCCCTTTTATGAACTGACACCTTTTCTATTCGTTATTTGCGAAAATTAACATGACGCTCTAACCAACTGAGTCATTAAGATATACAACAAATTGCTTACATTTTTTTTTTTTTTTTTTTTTTTTTAATAATTGTAATAAAATCGAGAAAAATAGTTTTAAATAAATAGAACAGCTTCAGTATAGAACCGCTTGGCGAAATTTGAAATTTAGCACTGGAGTTGCTCGGACGTTTTTATTTACTCAAGATCTTTATTTACGCACTTGGGATAGCCATTTTAATTCATTTCTAAAATGACAATAAAAATTTAAAAGCTGCTAGGGGGATCCTAAGCTACACCTATATCAAAGAAATTTTAAGAAATGAGTTCAATTACTGATGCTAGGAAATTAAACATGGTTACGGCATGCCTTTATATGAAAGAATAGATTAAAATAAGTCTTGTCGTACTAAATTAAATTCTATTTACAAAGAATGTATTCTGAATTTTCTTTTCTTTCTTTGTTTCTTTTTCTTTCTTTTTCTTTTTTTTTTTCTTTTCCTTTTTGTTGTTGCTGTTGTTTGTTTGTTTTCAGATAATGCAAATAATTATTAATTTTTTATTTAAAGAAATATATAAATGTAGCCGTTATTAGAACTTTACATAAATATAGACCGAAATATAATAAAATGTTTTAAAAAAATCTGATGTGGGCACCACATGACTTCCTTATACACTTTTAGAAATATACATAATGTTAAAAAACATTGATATTGGACCCGAAACAGTTGGCTAAAAATATTAAAAAAAAATGAATTATCATCGTGTTCTGATGATTTCTGAAAGTTAATTAAAAACCGATTGCAAGATTTGTACTGGTAACGCTGACGAAGGCAGCAGGGACCCCAAAAAATTGACTAAAAGTATTAAAAAAAAGGCATTTTCCCCGTGTTCTGAACCATTCTGAAAGTTTCAAATGTCTACCTAGTCGGGAAGTTAGTTAAATAAATTTTTTGTTGGACCATATAAACGATGCCGAAGGCAGCAGGGACCTGAAACAGTTGGCTAAAAGTATTAAGAAGATGCATATTCACCGTGTTTTGAACTATTCTGAAAGTTTCAAATGTCTAGCTAGTCGGGAATTTAGTTAAATAAATTTTCTGTTGAACCATGTAAACGCTGCCGAAGGCAGCAGTGACCCGAAACGATTGGCCAAAAATATTTAAAAAATACATTGTCACCGTGTTCTGAGCTTTTCCGGAAGTTTTAAATGTCTAGCTAGTCGGGAAGTTAGTTAAAAATCGATTCCAAAATTTGAACTGGTAACGCTGCCGAAGGCAGCAGGAACCCTACACAGTAGGCTAAAAGTATTAAAAAAATGCATTTTCCCCGTGTTCTGATCTAGTCTGAAAGTTTCAAATGTCTAGCTAGTCGGGAAGTTAGTTAAATAAATTTTCTGTTGAATCGCATAAACGCTGCTGAATTAAGGCAGCAAGTATCGGAAACAGTTGGCTAAAAATATTTAAAAAATGCATTGCCAACGTGTTCTGAGCTTTTCTGAAATTTTCAAATGTCTAGCTAGTCGGAAAGTCAGTCAAATTGCAAGATTTGTCTAAACCGTTTTTGAGTTATTACCGTTTTTTGATAGATTATGGCCAAAACCTATGTATTTTTGTCATTGTGAACCTAATTTTCCTAAATATCTCCAAAACGGAAAATCATAGAAAGTCCAAAAAGGGAGGTGCACAACTAGATGTTATAACAAACCTATGTACCAATTCGCAACTTTCTACATAAAACCGTTTTTGAGTTATGCGACATACACACACACACACATACAGATGTCACGAAAAATCGTGTAAAATCCCTCATATCTCTAAAACGAGAGCTCGTGTTAAGACAACACTTGCAGGTGTGCAACTAGGCATCATGACAGCCACACGTATAAATTGGCAACATTCAGCGATCATTCGTTTTCGAGCAATGTGAAATACAAAATCCATTTCGCAAATCGGGATTACTATACTTCCTTATACTTTGTATAAGGAAGTAAAAAAACTTACCTCTGAATCATCATTGCTTGCAATAAAATATCTTTTAAATATAACTTTTAAATTGAAATATAAGTTTAAAAAAGAACTTTCAGAATTAAGGAAAGATATCCTCTGCGTAAGAGAACCTCAAGTTTACATCAAAAGACAAAATAATTATGAATAAAAAGTCGATTTTTTTTTTTTTATTCGTTTTAATGTATCTGAACACCTAGATACAATTTTTAATTGGTTACAGAAGCGTTTTCTCCTCACATATCTGTAAATCTAATAAAACTTTGAAAGATTAGATGGATATAATTTTAAGTTTTTTACAGACCTGAGCAAGACCTTGACCCCTTCAGTCAAGGTTTATTGAATTCTGTCCAGCGGTTGATTCAGGTGATACCTGCTCGAATAAAAAAAACTTTTGTATACCTCCACCTTTCTCATGAACACAAAGAAAATATTTTGATATCATTTTGGGGTTGAATGATGTCTAACACGTAAAGATAACGCAATTTTCCTCTCATTCAATATGTTTTACTGACAAAAGCCTTACGGTGCATGCGCAGGCATTTTTTTACGCATATCTCTAAATCGAGTGAAAATTTTTAGATTTTTCGATATATATAATTTTAAGTTGGTAAAGACCTAAATTTCTGCCAAGTGTCGTTGAATTTCTTTTTTTTATTCCGTCCTCAGGTGATACCCGGACAAAGGTAGCTTTAGAGATATACAGGCACAATGACCCCCCCACACTCACACACAGACGGAGAGATTTTTCTGAAGTCATTTTCAGTTTCATAGTGTGTGAAACATGAAGAAATCGCATTTTTTTTTTTTTTTTTTTTTTTTTTGATTCTGACAAATTTACAGACAAAAAAACTGACTTTAATAATATAGATTACTGTATGAGTAATGTATGCTTAAAGAATGAATTAAATATCAAATTTCATATTTAGTTAATTGAACTTTTCGTATTTGTAACGGAAGTCGAAAATCTTGCATTTATATATTACACAGTAAAATTTCATTTTTGCATTTAAATTTGAAATTAATTTTTACAATTTTATAAATACAATTGTTACAAACTTATATTTATAGTTACTTATATTTATAGAACGGAATCTCCCATAGCACCTTCTGCTTTAATCTATCCTACTGTGAATACAAAGATGACGTAAGTATTAATTTTACTTTTTTTTTTTTTTTTAATATGTTATAATTTAGACAATTAATTATGTAGCATTATAGATTCTTTCTTAACTTCGATGAAAATGATTACACAGTCGCCAGCAGAATTATTCGAGCGTTAGCAATAATTCCTATATAAAGTACACTTAATATTGCTTTGTTATTTAAATCCTTGTCGAGTCATGTTCTTAGTCAGTCTAAGAGCGATTCGACAAGGATTTATTAAAAAAAACTGTATTAAGCGTTTTTTTTTTTTTTTTTTTTTTTTTCTTGAAATATTTCTAGCGTTCGGATAATTTTGTTGCTGACTGTAATTTATTTAAGTAATAACTTACGCTGTGGTTTTATGACTTTAACGTTACTGAATACTGTGAATGTGTACTGCGCATGTGAAATAACGATTTGCCCCCTTCCAACCCTCCTTCTTGGGGACTGAATTATTTAAATTTCAGAAACTGGTTTTTAAGTATTTGTGTAAGCTATATTTTAAAGCAAAAATTTTACGGATATCTGGTTGTTATTTTTTTAAGATATGAAGGATTTTCGAAATCACGTTTCCCCCCCCCCTCCCGCCCCCTCCTTTGAGGAACGGATTTTGTAAAATCGCTTCTTAGTAGTTGTCTACACAACAGAAGGAACATTGTCACAAAATTTCATGCTTCTAGGTCTGGGTGTTTGGGCTTGGCGATGATGGATCACACACTCACTCTGGACAAGCGAATTTATACATATAGACTAGCTGCCTTTGTCTGCTTCGCTGGAACTATATTTAAATGAATAATTTTTTTAAGTCTCAATTGTTAATTTCCAATACTAGCCATCTAGCAGATCTTATGAATAATAGCAGCGTCAGTACTCGGATCCCTAACAGCACATCTTCTCGAAATGGCATCTTCTGGATGTCCTATGGATGAAAAGGACGCCTAAGGACATCCCATAGACATCTCCAGTATGTATTGTGGACAAGTGTGTTTTTAGGGACGATATGCATCAAAACGAAAATATCACAGACATTGTACAGTATCCATCTCATGTGTTAAGTTTATGTAACTGTATTATGAAAAACACTAGTGGAATAAGGGAAGGGTTTATAAAAAGTGCTAGTGAATAGCGCTAGTTGTGGCATATGTACCCAATTTGAATCATTATAGTTCTTCATAATAATCATCCCATGTCAAATCTGGAACCTCTTATAAAATAGAATATGAGATGTAGCTCACCTGCAAACGGCACAAAAATATAGAAACAGTTTTTTTAAATTATTATTATTATTTATTTTAAGAGATGGTGTACGTTGATTTATTTATTTATTTATTTATTTTTATATATATATATATATATTACTGTCTTACAGTTATCAAATTTTGCAAAAATGTGCATTGAAATGTATTAATATTGAATAGATTAAAATTTCTCGAAAATAATTAAAATTAAAAAGAAATTAAAATTCATAATTTTAATTTTTTTTTATTCAAATTTTTTAAAATTTTCCATGTGACTGACTTTTAAAAAATTTTAGTCGATTTTACATTATTATAATTTACCAGTATAAACTATCTACCAATTAGTACTTGGAACTTTGAGATTTAGACGTTTTATACCACATACTGTCTGCAAAATTCTTTAGGATTGATCCTTGAAACTTTGGGATAATAAAGAATATGTTATACCACATATATTTCAGTAAAAGTTTTGTCCTGCAGAGGAAAGGGGGATCTGTGAAACCATTAACAAAAATCAAAAGTTCTTGGATCATCCTCCAAAAATTAATCTTGGAAATGCGTTTTGACTGTAGTATGTGATTATGAGGATTCTTCTTATCTGTATCAATTTTAAAGAGGTTACCACATATACTTATGGAAATGTAAGTTTCTTTTAAAAAGTAAAAAAAAAAAAGAAAAACTTTTTTAATTATAACACGTAGGCTATTAGACCTTGTTCAAAGCCATTTTCAAGAAACTTGGCAAACTATATGACATACAACATACTGCAATCAGAATTCGAAAATGTTAAATATCTTACGAAACATGAGCATTTTTTACAAAATAATTTTTAACTACACATGCACAAACGTAGACAAGGTTCATTTGTATAATACATTTTATAATTTAATAGCCAAAAGTATTGAGCTACTTATATGAAAAAATCTGGAGTGACTCCACTCGACTTTCCGAACATTGAGTAATTAACAGTTTTGTAGATAAAGTAAAGAAAGAGGACTTGTTAAACAAACAAAAGAGATAAAACCATAATAAAGTGTTTGAGTAGTTTTCTCCATATATTACACGATGTTTTATTTAACGCTACTGAGCTTTGAGCCCATAGATCTTAATGGTAAAGAATTTTTCGTTGAGTCCCTGTAAAGAACCTATAAATGCTAGATTCAACAAAATGCTTATAGTTAGAGCAACAGTGATTTATGATATTCATAAAATTTTTCAGCTCAATTGAATAAGGCGTTTAGATGCTATCGCCCTTTTAACTAGTATGTTGTGGCCACCACATGACTTTCTTCTATATTTTCCTATACAAATTCACTCAGTAAAAATAATTTATTAAAATTATTATTTAAAAAAAAATTATCTTCCATGATAATGCAGATGATTTCCATATTAGAAAAGTAGTATAACGCTAAATATCCAAAAAAAAAGTCAATTTTACTGTCAATATTACATTTAAAATATATATATATATATATATTGTCTTGTTAAAAATGAAAAAAAAAATCGATAACTTCATTTAAAATTATCGCAGTTCTATGATTCAACCA